>OY743227.1:32636269-33236269 GCA_963555765.1 Orthonevra nobilis
AAAGATATGCAAAAATGTGTGAATAAAAATAATAAATATCTACGAGAATATAAAACTGAATTCGAAGAAGCTTTAAAGAAAAATGAAGATGAAATCAAAAGTCTACTAGAAGCTATAGAAATGAGGTACATGGAAAGGTTGCAGAAATTGAAAACATCGCAGGAGCAGCAAATAAAGAAGATGTATGATGCTATGGAAAATCATAATACTGAAAGTAATAAGATATGTAAAAATTTAAGGACAGTTGCAATAAAATGGAAGAAAAATTAACTATTAAGTCGAATGTATTAAACGAAAATGTGGTTATAAGTGAAATAAAAAAAGTGATTGGAGAAACTCTAAAAGAAAAAAAAACATATGCAAGTCAGTTAAAAAAGAAGGCTTCGGTTGTTGTTAAACCAAAAAATAATCAAAGTGCGGATAAGACAAAAAAAGAATTGACATCAAGTGTAAATCCCTCTTCATCTGGAATACAGGTTTCGCGAATTATTAAACTGAATGACGGCGCTGTTTTGGTGTCCTGTGAAAATGAGCGATCAGTAAAAAAAATTGAGGATAGTGTTAAAGAAAATATGGGTAAAAATTATAATGTAAATGTGTTGGATAACAGAAAGCCCAGAGCAAAAATAAACTTTATTACTGAAAAGTGGGAAGAAAGGGAATTAATATCATGTCTAATAATCAAAATGAAGCTCTAAGGGGAGCCGACATTCAAGTTAAAGCTATGTGGAAAAATAATAATAAGAAATCCGTTTCATATAGTGCAGTAATTGAGTTGGATTTAAACACTTATAATGAAATTATAAGTTTGGGTAAAGTCAGTGTTGGTTGGGACAGGTGTACGATCACTGAGGCAACGCATGTGAGAAGATGTTTCAAGTGCTTAGGGTTTAATCACCACAGTAAAGACTGTACCAATGAAACAAGAATTTGCTTCAAGTGTGGTGGGGGACATCGAGGAGCTGACTGCCAATCTGAGTGTCTCAAATGTGTTAACTGTGTGAAGATGAACAAAGAGTTGAAACTTAACCTGAACATAAATCATAACGCGTTCGACAATGAGTGTGAAGTTTACAAGCGTAAGCTTAATATAGAGAGAAAAAGATGGTTGTAGCAATCAAGTAGTAAAAAAAAAAATATATTGACTTACTATTTAAATGTACAAAGTCTTATTGCTAACAAGTGTTATTGCTATTAAGAACTCAGAGGACTAAAATTAATGATGTGTTATCGAATTCGATTAGTGTTGATATGGGGGTACCCCAAGGATCAGTGTTGGGCGTAATTCTTTTCCTGATATATATAAATGACATTAAGAACTGTTTATGTTTTTGTAAAATTGTTTTGTTTGCGGATGACACTCTCATATATATTTGTGGAAAGAACATTGAAGAAATGTGTCGAAATTTAAATGCGGACCTCGAAAGTGCTAATAATTGGCTTAAGATGAACAAATTAAAAATAAATTTAAAAAAGTTTAAGTGTATGAAATTCAGAATAGAAGACCAAATTGAAGTTCAAATGGATGGTGGTATTATTGAATGTGTTGAATATATTAAATATCTTGGAGTAATAGTCGATAGAAAGCTAAATTTTAAAAAGCATACGGAAAATGTTTGTGGAAAAATCGCCAAGAAAGTAGGATATTTGAAGAGAATAAGATCGGTACTGACAACCCAAAGTGCAATTTTAGTATATAACTCTATTATTTTACCACATCTCAACTATTGTTCTACTCTTTTGTACGCTAGCCAACAGGGAATTAAAGACAGACTTCAACGACTACAGAACAAAGCCATGAGAACGATATTGCGGTGTAACAGATATACAGCGATACAAAGCATGCTGGGTGCTCTAAACTGGATGAGTATTGAACAGAGATTGACCTTCAACGCAATGATGTTCATTTATAAAATTACAAATGGAATGCTGCCTGAATATCTGCAATCGAACATTGTTCGGGTTGGTGATGTCCAACACTATAATTTGAGGAATGCTAATAACCTAAGACCAGTCAGGTGTAATTTAACCAGCACGCAGAACTCACTTATGTATAAGGGTTTAATCTACTTCAACAGATTACCGAATGAGATGAAGGCTGAACATAGAATATTAGTATTCAAAAGAAAACTTATAGAATTTGGTAAAAGTAATTGTTAAAAAATTGTCTATTTTGTTACTTCTTAAATGTTATCAATGTAATCTTTTATTCGTTCAAATATTTAATTATTAATGTAAACTTAAAGTTCAACGAACTAATAAAGATCATTATTATTATTATTAAACATCTCACATATTATCTCCAATAACTTAGCCAACTTTACATCCAACATAACAGTCGTAAAATTCTCAAGCCAAAATGACTTGAAACTGATCTCACAAAGCATAAATGCTTTAAAAAAAACGAAGAGGCCGAACCTATGCTGACACTAAACTATCATAACCTACACCATTACACATTGATTTATGCGATAGTAGCTAGTTCTATTTTGCTATAAACGCTATCAAATCTATAAGGTCACGAAAAACAAGAATAACATATTTACAACTGAAACTGAAAAGACTTCAAAAACAGACAAGAAAACTGAAAGCCCCGAATTCAGACTTAGCATTTCAACAGACGGTTAGGTGTGTAAAAAAAAATAAATACATAATTTATGATAATAAATATTTCTTGCCAATTAAATAAACAACAAGTTGCTTTAGTCTAGTTGCAAATGTAATCAAATTCTTTCACTTAGCCCTTACACATGATTAAGAATACTATTGTAAATTTAAAACTATCTATTGTTAGCTTAAAATAAGAAAATAAGACCAAATTCTTTTTCCGAATTTTATACTAAATTAAAGATTGTTTCACCTTAAAATAAGCATTTTCGTGAAGTAGAAACAAGAAACAATTTGTTGCATACATTCACCTTAGCTAAAAAAACTGTTTCACCTTTTTTGTGTAAATTAGAAATAAGGAAAAAATCGTTACCTTAACAAAAAATTGTTTCACCCTAAAATAATAATTTTTGTAGACTAAATATTAATACCAAACTTTTATCCAATATGAAAATTGTAAACTCTTGTCCTAGACCCTCCCACTTACGTCAAAAATTTAACCTCTTTAAGGTAAAATTTCCTCACTTTAAGGAGAGCGGGATGTTGTAATTACACTACATGTGATCCCATTTCCTCTCCTACGCAGATCATCGTTCCTACAGCGCCTATGCGCAACATACATAAATACCCATATTTATGCATTCATTCTGTTTGTCATGCACTACAGTACGTCATCGCGATACACTTACTTCGGCGCCACCCGGCGATCATGAATGCAATATGACAACACGACAACAGATACACATATTCGAATATTCGATATGCAAAGTCATGGGTAAGCGCGGCTGCCTGTAAAGTGGGTCAGTGCAATTAACGGTTCAAATTTTCAGAGGTGCGCTGTATTGTATCTAGACCGATTGAAAAATACTTGAAATGCTGACAGACGGAGGTACACTACACCATAATAAGGGCAGTTCAATTTATGGTGTATCAATGTGACGAAATATGAAAATGAACTTGCCTGCTCTATTCGCGTTAAATGCGTGGTGGGGACGAGGATTGGCTTCGGATTTGAGGTTTCGTGATATTAACAAAAAGGGTTGAAGACCAGAGAATAACGGACGGTTGGACTGAACGATCCTCTAAATAAAAAACAATTAAATAAGTAAAATTTGTGTATTATTACCGTCAACTCTCCGCTTGGCACTCTTCTCTCAAATGTAAACGAGAAAGCACGGTGCCGAAGCGTAACACATGTTTTCGTTTGGGTTTGGAAGTTGCATATGAAGTCCACCTTAGCCCCCTTAGGAATAGAGAAAATCAAAGTGTCCTCACAGCTCTCAATAATACCATATCGCGATAAAAGGCAATAGGTAGTGCACTTATAGCGGATCCGACCAGAAAATGTCCAGGAGTAAGTACCGGTGTGTCGTTTATATCATTGCTCAATGCCGTTAGGGGAATGCTTTTATTTGCGTAAGCAGAGTTGTTAGTTCTTCAAACGTCAGCGTGGTATGACCAATGACTCTGTTCAAGTTATCCTTCATCAACTTTACGCCAGCTCTCATAGTACGCTAGTGTGGTGCAAATGGTGGTATAAAATGCCATTGTATATCATTTGTTGCTAAGGTTCTGCACGCAGTCCGTTCCGAATTATGAATTGTTAGTTTCATTAGCGATTGTATTTCCTTGTTAGCGCCGACGAATGTTGTTTCACTGTCACTATAAAAATGTGAACATATTCCTCTTCTGGAGCTAAACCGTCTAACTGCTGCTAGAAACGCTTCCGAGTTAAGGTCACTCACTATTTCGACGTGAATGGCCTTTGTTGCTTAACACACGAAAAAAGCTATGTAGCCCTTTGTTGTCCGGTTTTCTCGACCCTTTTAAATTAGTATTTGAACGGGACCAGCGTATTCGATTCCGGTAAGTGTGAGCGGTCTTGATGGCGTTAGCCTTGCAGCTCGCAATGATCCCATTAGCTGACTTTTGGTTGCTGCATTGAAACGATGACATCTGACACAGTTATGTATTGTTTACGTACAACTCGCATAGCTTGATTGATCCAATACGATTTCCGTAAGGTTGAAAATGTTAGTCAAATACCTCCATGTAATGTTCTTTTGTGTGTACAGTACACCAATAGCTTGGTGATTTAGTCGTTATGTGGTAAGATGGTAGGATGTTTTTCTGACTTCACTAAGTTTGATGACTCGAAGCGGCCTCCGAATACTAATTTACTGTCCCTGTTGTATGTGTTCTCAAGGAAATTATTTAGCTTTTTTTGTCTATCTGTTTTCCATTCTGAAGGCATGCGATCTCGTCTTGAAAAGCTGTACGTTGGACAGTACGGATGATACTGTTTTGAGCTTCTCTTACTTCCTTCGCTGTTAATTCGCCGTTCTGTTTTCCTTTATCTTGGCTCCTGCAGTTATGAACAAATCTTCTACAGTATGCAGTTACTCGCAGCAGTTTGTTATAACAGGAAAATCTTTCCAACATGTTGAAATTTGGCTCGATGATCAGTGCTTTCATCGCTACCTTTCTCCTCTCAGGTATGTTTCCTTCAGGGATTCCTTGATTTGGTTGCCTTGGCCAGGTTGATTCGTCGTTTGTTAACCTCACGGGGCCATACCACTACAAAGAGTAATCCTCAAGATGATCAGGTGCAAAAACTCTTGACGCACTGTCGGCGGGATTGTCCAGTCCTTGGGATCAACTGCTTGGTGGAGGTCGAACACTCTTTTAACCATAAATGACATTTATGTACAGTATCATCCCTGGACATCACATCGTCGAAGTAGAAAGTAGTTTTTTCGTTGTAATACTTGACTTATGAACAGCATGTTGAAGCATTTTTAATATTTGTTTCTCAGCTTTGCTAGTGTGAGTTACTTCGTCTTAACTACTAGTTTTAGGAATTCGTCCATGAGCGTCTGAAGTAAACCTTGTTTCCAATTGACGTAAACTAACTATTGCTTTTGATCTTGATTCGCCTTACTTTGATTATCATTCTTGTCGAATGATAATATCATCACATATGTACCTTCCATGTTTACTACGGTAGTGTGTTTTGAAAGATTGGTTTACATTCTTGAACACCTCTTTTTTCCAGAACCTTTCAAATTGTTTCTCAATAGGTGTTTGCACAGCCATACTGTTTCATTCAATGTTTGTTTGTTGGGTATAGTTGTTGAAGAAAAATTCATGAAATGAACGCCATTCCAGAAAGTTGCCCTTGAACGTTGGATTTTTAAGAGGTGAGTTTTTGCTTCTGAATGAGTCTTGTTTCCTGCAATTTGAAGTGCGCCCAAAGTTGAAGACATTTTTAGGAGACAATTGCTTATTTCTTTCTTAACTCCATTGTATGTCTAATTTTTAACATAGGGTCACTGAAAATCTTCGTCCAATGCGTATGACATGAACTTTTCGTGGAGCTCTGTCATATTACGTAGCTGTTCGAGTAAGATCTTTTGCTGGAAATCATTTATTTCCTTAGAATATTGAAGAAAGGTATCTTCAAACTTTTTTATGTTACTCACAATTGCCTCTTAATTAACGTTTAATTTTCTTTAGTTTAATTTTCTTCGCTTCAGTCGAGTTTGAGGAACTTGCTGATGTTTCTTCCGGTATTAACTGTTTCTCATCGCCTGCTCCGACTCAGCGTCCAACACTTTTTGCTTCAAACCGATAACAAAACGTCCGCTTGTTCAGCCAGTCTCTTATGTTAAGATTTTTTTTTCAAATTAACCTTTCAATTTACTTTTCACATCACTAACAGTGTCTTAGTCTTGGCAACGCTGATAACAATACTCAAATACTGCACTTGAATTTTACCAATGTCAGTAGCTCAGGTAACGCTAGTTATTAATAGTTCTGCTGTTCTTAATTTTGTAGCCGAAGGACCATTTAATGATGGTTTATATGTTTGATGATTATTATTTTTTAGACCTCTTACCACTGGTGGGGGGAAGTCTAGATAAATGTTAACTCAAACACTATTAATAACTCAATAACATTAAAGAAAAAGATATTTTCATCGAATTCGACCTTCAGCAAGTTTACAGCGTCAGAAAAAGTCTGTCTGAGAAGGTGTTATCTCACTTCACTTAAAAAGTTGATAAAAAAAAAAAACATTAAAAAAAAATCTCAGGTACATTACATGATGAATCTAACAGCGCTCGCCCTTGCTTTGCGAATTCAGCCGTCCAGACCCTGTGCAACTGTGCTGTTTTATTTTTTTATTTTTTGCCTCTTATCTTCTCTTTAAAAAGGTGATGCGCTTGGCGCCCTTGCTAAAATTTCTGAAGAAAAATAAGTCTCATTAAATGTATTATTTATATATAAATATTGAATATCATACAGGAGAAATTCCTGCATCCATTAATATACTGCCTAACCGATATAGTTGGTATAATCGATGGTCGCTCATAAACAGATATAAATTAATTATTATTAAATTAAATACATTACATAAACAAACATGAGCCTATCGTTGCCCGTTTGGGAGATGTGCCTTATTAAGCTGTCTCTATTTGAAACGGAGTGCAGTCGCATTCAAATTCTTTCGTGCCGGCAGCAATATACTCTCAGGGCTTTTTTTTATCTCAGCCTTAAATTACTCTCCCAGCTTCGGACGAATTTCTTTTGAAAGGGAGATAAGAAGTGTGAATTATCTGTCGGGTCAAAGAATCGTTTGTTTTTCGCCGTCAGACAAACTCATCATCTTAAGAACAATATAAAATGAGTGCTGGGGCAAGAAATGAGTTCAAAACAAGTGATTGAATTTCTTTGTATCTTTTCCTTTATTGAGAACACCAAAAGACAGTCAAGCACCGCCAAATACCAAAACGTTCTCCAAGAAACTCAGTTTGATTGTCCTCACTCGTTTCGCTCGCAAGAAGTATTTCACCCCGAGAGTGTGTTGCCAGATTCCGATCCTAAACATCCTGCCCGGTCGAGTCGGGAAACTCGAAATTGTCTGGTATCAAGAGACGACACAGCCTTTCCACTGTCCGGGTGACTGACGTACGCCAAAAATGCCCTATCTGATTATAACTAATAGGAAAGATTGTTTTTCAAATTTAAACAAGGATGACTTAGCACATTGCAAATCCTTCAACGAAAAGTTTCTTTGCCCTCGTATACACCCCTTATTCAACGTAGATACTAATGACCTACAATGCGAGGTTCAATTATTGAAGGGAAATTCAATCCTCCCAAATATATGCGAGAATACACTCAAAACCCACGACAATATGGATCCAACTCTCCCAACCATATAAATGGTTATTTTCGTCTCTCGAAAAATACACAGTCGACATAATATGTGGAGAAAACTCAACCACACATACGTTTATAAGCACCTTAAATATTGAACTACCAAGAAATTGCTATCTAAAATCAAAAGAAATCACAATACAGGCAGTAAGCGAGATTTCCTCAAATATCACCAATTCTTACGTTCCTCCTTTAAACATCTCACATATTATCTCCAATAACTTAGCCAACTTTACATCCAACATAACAGTCGTAAAATTCTCAAGCCAAAATGACTTGAAACTGATCTCACAAAGCATAAATGCTTTAAAAAAAACGAAGAGGCCGAACCTATGCTGACACTAAACTATCATAACCTACACCATTACACATTGATTTATGCGATAGTAGCTAGTTCTATTTTGCTATAAACGCTATCAAATCTATAAGGTCACGAAAAACAAGAATAACATATTTACAACTGAAACTGAAAAGACTTCAAAAACAGACAAGAAAACTGAAAGCCCCGAATTCAGACTTAGCATTTCAACAGACGGTTAGGTGTGTAAAAAAAAATAAATACATAATTTATGATAATAAATATTTCTTGCCAATTAAATAAGCAACAAGTTGCTTTAGTCTAGTTGCAAATGTAATCAAATTCTTTCACTTAGCCCTTACACATGATTAAGAATACTATTGTAAATTTAAAACTATCTATTGTTAGCTTAAAATAAGAAAATAAGACCAAATTCTTTTTCCGAATTTTATACTAAATTAAAGATTGTTTCACCTTAAAATAAGCATTTTCGTGAAGTAGAAACAAGAAACAATTTGTTGCATACATTCACCTTAGCTAAAAAAACTATTTCACCTTTTTTGTGTAAATTAGAAATAAGGAAAAAATCGTTACCTTAACAAAAAATTGTTTCACCCTAAAATAATAATTTTTGTAGACTAAATATTAATACCAAACTTTTATCCAATATGAAAATTGTAAACTCTTGTCCTAGACCCTCCCACTTACGTCAAAAATTTAACCTCTTTAAGGTAAAATTTCCTCACTTTAAGGAGAGCGGGATGTAGTAATTACACTACATGTGATCCCATTTCCTCTCCTACGCAGATCATCGTTCCTACAGCGCCTATGCGCAACATACATAAATACCCATATTTATGCATTCATTCTGTTTGTCATGCACTACAGTACGTCATCGCGATACACTTACTTCGGCGCCACCCGGCGATCATGAATGCAATATGACAACACGACAACAGATACACATATTCGAATATTCGATATGCAAAGTCATGGGTAAGCGCGGCTGCCTGTAAAGTGGGTCAGTGCAATTAACGGTTCAAATTTTCAGAGGTGCGCTGTATTGTATCTAGACCGATTGAAAAATACTTGAAATGCTGACAGACGGAGGTACACTACACCATAATAAGGGCAGTTCAATTTATGGTGTATCAATGTGACGAAATATGAAAATGAACTTGCCTGCTCTATTCGCGTTAAATGCGTGGTGGGGACGAGGATTGGCTTCGGATTTGAGGTTTCGTGATATTAACAAAAAGGGTTGAAGACCAGAGAATAACGGACGGTTGGACTGAACTATCCTCTAAATAAAAAACAATTAAATAAGTAAAATTTGTGTATTATTACCGTCAACTCTCCGCTTGGCACTCTTCTCTCAAATGTAAACGAGAAAGCACGGTGCCGAAGCGCAACACATGTTTTCGTTTGGGTTTGGAAGTTGCATATGAAGTCCACCTTAGCCCCCTTAGGAATAGAGAAAATCAAAGTGTCCTCACAGCTCTCAATAATACCATATCGCGATAAAAGGCAATAGGTAGTGCACTTATAGCGGATCCGACCAGAAAATGTCCAGGAGTAAGTACCGGTGTGTCGTTTATATCATTGCTCAATGCCGTTAGGGGAATGCTTTTATTTGCGTAAGCAGAGTTGTTAGTTCTTCAAACGTCAGCGTGGTATGACCAATGACTCTGTTCAAGTTATCCTTCATCAATTTTACGCCTCAGTCGTTCACAGAGCCCCGTAAAAACGTGTTTCGGCTTCATACAGAAGAATTTAAAAAAGTGTTGGTACCTACATATATCACGATAAAGTGCTTCACCTTGAAGTGCCGCAGCGGCGCAAGTGGTAGGCCAGTACATTAACAGTCTGCAGGTACCCGGTTCAATCCCTGGACGGGACATTGTATTACAATAATTTTTTTTTTCTGTTTAATTCAAAATTTGAAATACGAATAAAAATAAACTAAAAATAATAACCCATAGTCGGTGAGCCGGCATGAAAAATACCATACGGTCCGTATCCCAAAAAACGGGAGTATCGGACAAACAAGAGAAATCTGATGAAGAAGATACGGGAACAACCACATCAAGTCATCATGTCTTGAATGTAGGAAAGCGACGTAAAAAACAGAGGGCGACTGCGAATACAGAAAAACGCCCGTCCCTCTCCGCTTCGACTGAAAAGCTGCCTACGGAAGCGGAGGATCGGTCGGCAAAGAAAGCTGCGTTAAAACCAATAGCAGCAGCAGTATCATTAGGAGAACCAGAAGAGGAATACCCTTACGTGTCCGACGGCGGTGAAGGCCGCTATGCAGGAGAAAGCAATAGCTTCGTTTAACTAGCTCCATCAGAGTCTGATGATGAAGAAGACGAAATGCTTGAACTGAATTCCAGTATCGAGCAATTACAAGCAAGAGTACTGGCAATAAAAGCCAAGCAAATCGCACGTCGGGAGAAGGACCGACAGACGGTGATCCAGTTGCAACAGCCGCAACAACAGCAATCAGAGCATCCACAGCAATGCGTACAGCAACCACAATGTCAACAAAAACAACAAGTCCCGAAGCGACAGCAGCTACAACAGCAGTTGCCAGCAACAAAAACAGTTGCCAAAGCAGCGAGAAATGCAAGCGCAGCAAAAGCCACAACAAAAACAATCACAACAACATCTACAACAGCAACAACAACAATCACAACAAAAACAACAGCAAGATCAACAGAAGACGATGCGGAACAAAGTACCCCCAATCAATACCTACCAGATGGAATTAAAGGACACGATCGAATTATGTAAGTCGGCCATTGGTAACAATTTTTTTATAAAAAGATTAAGTAGTAGCAAGCCCTCTCTACATTGTTCTACTTTGGAGCAATATTGCATAGTTAAAAACTTGTTAAAAGATACAACGATGGAGTTCTTCTCTTTCACCCCCAAAGGGGAAAAGCTCCAAACCATGCTCCTCAGGGGGCTGGAACCGTCTTCTGATCCGCAGGAGATCTTGCAGGAGCTTAAAACAAAGGCTTGTGCCGATCTTCAGTTTATTTCAGTCAAGCCATATACCACACCGAAGGCCAAAAGGGAGAAACGGAAATTACCGTTCTTTCTGGTACAATTAAGTCCCGAAAGCAAATTGGACAGTCTCAGGAGTATCAATGTCCTAGACTACCAGTGCATAAAATGGGAGAGAGTAAAACGACTCAATAACATTTTACAATGTGTTCGATGTCAGAGGTTCGGGCACGCCGCGTCGAACTGTGAAATGCAGCCTCGGTGTGTGAAGTGCGCAAAGGACCACAAAGCGGAGGAATGTCCGCTTGTTAGGGGTGATTCCAGTAGAAACGATCTCAAGTGCATTTTGTGTGGGAATTCTGGACACACCGCAAACTATCGGGGTTGTCCTAAATTCCAGTATATAAAAAAAATTAACATGGCCCGTCAGCAAAAAGTCGAGGCGAAACGCCCGCCCGTTCGCAATCAAACACCAGCCGTAACTCCCCACGTGACCTACGCGCAAATGGCGGCAGGCCAAAGGTACAGCAACTGCCGAAGACTGTTCCAAAGGGCCCAGCGCCCCGAGCACCCGAGGCTGAAGCTGATCTGTTGGCTATTTTGCTCTCGATTCAGGGACAAATTAGCCAGCTGCAACAGCAGATACATGAACAGGCGACACGGGTGGATCGTATCTACTCGCTTTTGCCGAGCCTAACGCACCTTCAGTCGTAATGTGTACACTGGCGGGGAGGCCCTTAAGGATTCTTTCGGTGAATGTGAATTCACTAATTAAAATTGAGCGAAGAGGCGTGCTCTTTAAGTTGTTAGAAGACCAAACCCCTGATGTTCTTCTGGTTAGCGAAACCAAGCTTTCTCAGAGGCACAAGTTGAGGCACAAAAAATATAATATTATAAGAAGAGACCGACCTAACTCAGAGCGAGCAGGTGGGGTCGCTATTTTTATTAACAAAAACATGCGTTATAAGGTTGTGTACAGTGGTGAAGTGCGGAGGTTCCAGGTGCTTGAGGCATGTATCATATGCATCCCCCTCCGTAGTGGGAAGAGAATGTATATGGGCGCAGTCTATGCAACTGAAGCTTCTCAACAATCTACTTTTATTTCAGAGCTCGAGACACTATTTCAATACTTACGGCTGGATTCGGAGGAGAATTATTACCTCATGGCCGGAGATCTTAACGCCAAACACAGCAATTGGAGAAATCATTCACCAAACACTAGAGGGAACCTACTGTTCAATTGGTGGGGTCAGAACAATGTTGAGTATAGGTTAGATTTGAAAGCAACTGAAAGCCCGTCTTATCCAAGAACGGGCTCTTACCTCGATCTTATGCTTTTCGACGACCGGTTACAATTGACTGACAGAAACCGACAAACGATAAACTGTCTAAAAACATTCGTTTATGATAGTGACCATTGCGGATTTAGTGCCGAAATTACTATTCCGAATGAAATTGCGGAGTTGGAGGAGTATGTTAAAACACATTCTTTCAATTACAGTAAGACGCGTTGGACACACTTCTCCCGAACACTGAGAAGAGCACTCTCCTCGAACTCGGTCAACCCACCATCCAATAGGAATTTGTCGAACGAGGAGATTGACACTTACCTCAAACGGATGGACGACACAATAAAACAAACAATGGACAGAACAATTCCTAAGTACCAAATAACTGACAATGTTAACATTTACCGCAACGCTACAATCGACGCTCTACACAGACAAAAGAGTAGACTACTGACAAGGCTTAAACAACTGTACAGACGATTCACTGACCCACAAGATTCGGAGGTTAAGATACTGAAGTCTATGCTAAAAAATATCCAATAATTAATTCAGCAAAATTACAGAGCTTCCATTAATTTGCATTGGAATAATAAAATTCGGGCTATTAAAGCTAGCAACCCTATTATGTTCCCGAAAATTAACAAATTTTTTCGTAAAAAAAATCAGAATGAGCTTCCGTGTCTTATGCTCCCCGGAACTACAAATAACGAACGAATACTTCTGACAGCGGGTATAGATCCAGTAGAAGCAATCGAAGACGACAACTTTTTCGTGATCGAAGATCCTCAGGAGAAAGTTGAAGTAATAGGCGCGACCTTTCAAGATGTGTATAAAGTGAATGTTAGCAATCGCCCGAACCATGTCTTGGAAGATCGCGTCCTCGTACACAACTCCGACCTTCAAAATGAAATTGAGAACTGGCGATCGGAGAACACTGGTTTTACCATGTTCAGTGATGAGAATTTGGCAAATGATGTCTTCGCCGATGAAGGGGCACATCCCCCATTTATTTCTAAGGAAGATCTCCTGGTTATTTTTGGTTCACTGAGAAGTAAGAAATCAGTGGGAATCGACCAAATACCAAACATTGTTCTTAGACACCTCCATAGAGAAGTGGTAGACATTTACACTACCCTGTTTAACAACTTGCTGAATAATGCACATTATCCAGCTCATTGGAAGACATCGGTGGTGCAACCCATTCCTAAACGGAATAAAGATACATCCATTCCGGCAAATCTCCGGTCGATAAGTCTCCTTCCGAACATCAGTAAGGTATTTGAAAAAGTAATCAATAGAGCCCTGACCGTGTGGGTTGAGGACAAAAATATTATTCCGGATAACCAATTCGGTTTCAGAGCGGGGCATGATTGCACACACGCCGCGTCTAAACTGGTATCGGATATCCAATGGAACAAAGGTAAGAAACAATGCACGGGTGCCTTGTTGATTGACTTGGAAAAGGCCTTTGACACTGTTTGGTTGCAGGGGCTCTTTTTCAAGTTGGATCAGCTGGGCATAAGCAAACCACTGCTGTACATACTCTTAACACGTTCGCGGACATATGATTTTCAGTGGGGAATGCTAGAATGACACACGCATATCTCCGACATTTTTAGAGATATTTTATCCGGGATTGGACCAAAATGATGAAAATCGATATAGAATGCGATTGTGATAGTTTTTACTCACTCTTCAATTTGACGGCTATTGCCGCAGCAGCCCAGCTATAGCGTTAAAGTTTGTCAATGGGACAGCGCGGCATAACCCGACATGTCGGCTATAGCCGTCATGACCCATCGAAGAAAAAACTTATGCAAATTGACAAGACGGCATATCCAGCTATAAGGAAGTTGTGAAATACATAAAAAAAAAACTTGATTTAGACATAAATTAATATATTATTTTAAGAAAAACAGAACGCAAACAAAACGTTGGAAACAATTCAATTTACCGAATTCAATAAACAAAAAAAAAAAAATACATTCAGGTATGAAAATGAATACAAAAAAAGGAAAAAATATTTGCATCACTTTGTTTTGTAACTTGAGAAACCTTATGTATTCAAGAAGTGTGGTAGTCTTCGAAGCATTTACCAGGACAAAGAGCAACATTGTCAGGACAGTTTTTGCACCTATATGAGGTTTCCTTCCTTATCTTTGACTTGTTACATTGCTTGCATCTCTTATAAACAACTTTCCTCTTTCGATTCGTTTCAAATGGAATTCTTTCAATGAAGTGTGCACGAGAACTATCAATTGAACCGCCTTTTGAAGTTGATGGTCGATTTGGTAAAGAAACGGATGATCTATTTCCTCCATGATCATGACCCGGCACCAACAGTGATCTTCCAATCATTATGCTATCTGGCAGGTGTATTAGAGATTTGATGAGACTATTTCTAAATTTAATAAATTCCAATTTCGTATCATCAGTTTTTATTTTGTATATGTAAAATGAATTCCAGACCGCAACATCTAGCATATGGAACATCATTTTCTTATACCAGCGAATAGTTTTTCTTGGTGAGGAATAGTACGATATCATTTGATCCGCTCTATCTATCCCAGACATGTAGCGATTATAAACATCAATTTCCTTGGGCTTTTCCTTAGAATGTCCATATCGGTTGGAAGTTGTGATAATTACAGGATGGTTCGCAGTTGTAATACAAAGCACGTCACGTTTGTCGCGCCATTTCGATACATATACCTGACCTTGACGTAGCCACACATGTTCTCCTCGTGTAAGTTTCTTAGTCGTTACTTTACTAGGGTTTCCTTTCCGATTGGTGCGTAACGTTCCGGTAGTATGTGTCTTTTGAGTCAACAGAGTTTTGGAGAGACCAACACTATTGTAGAAATTATCCATAATAAGATGATGGCCTCTGTAGAGGTATGGAGACATAAGGCGAGTAACTATATCACCAACTTTTGAAGATTTGTTATTGATTGCTTTCCCTTGGTAGATTTCGACATTTAAAACGTACCCGTCACTCGTTGTAAGTTCGTAAAGCTTTATCCCATATCTTGCTCTCTTTCCTTTAATATACTGCCTGAAACTAAGTCGTCCTCTGAACAAAAGAAGAGATTCATCGAGCGCAATATGTTCCTTAGGATAGTAGGCTTTTTGAAAACTTTCCAAGAAAAGCTTCATCAACGGTTGGATTTTCTTCAATTTAGTTTCATCACCTTCCTCAGTAGAGCAGCTGAAGCATCTTAATAGTTGTTCAAATCGCCGGCCGGTCATTGTATACCGAAATATTGGATGATAATATAATGGGTCATTAGAAAAGAGATCACGAATCTTTGGCGGTTTGACTTGGGCTTGAAGCAAGCAAAGCCCAAGGAACTTAAACATCTCTTCGGAATGCGTTGGCTTGAAAACAGCAAAACGTGCATGTCTGGTTTTACGACCATAGCTTGAGCAGAGTTTTTCTCCATAAGCATTTGTCGAACTCACAATTTTGTCAACTATGTTCGATCCAAATATTTGGTGGAAAACGTCAAGGGGAGTACATTTTTCGTCCAAGTTTACCTGCACTCCACTAATCCCTGCATCGAAATTGAACTGAGGTATTTCCTTGGTATTTTCAAACCATTCCCCATCTAATTCGGTTTCTGAAGCACTTCCCGATTCTTCGTCTTCCGAGTCTAAGTCAGAAAAGCTATCGCTATCTGATCCTTCAGGACAGTCTTGAATGATTTCATCGCCAGGTTCTGCCTCGGTGTTGTGCTGGTCATCTCCAATAACTTGGTCATCGCGTGTTACTTGCAGGCTTGCCTCTGGTGAAGTCTCTGGAGAGTCTTCTAATTGATCATCCTGTTCCGGTTGATAATCAGGATCGTCGCCGAATGTCCCATCATCGCTAAACGGATCATGTTCAGATTCCTCATTGGAATCATCCGAAATTTCATTAAATAGCTTCAAAATTTTCTCCTTTTCTTTACTGTAACGGTCCATATTCAAGCTATGTACATATATGTGTTAAAGTTAATTTGTGTATTTATTTTATTATACATATTAATTCGATGAGATGAGCATCATTTACCTTATTTTGCACTATTTCTATAAGAGCGCTCAAATGCGACCGTTGTCTGGGGACACTCTAAACTAAATGCACTGAAAACTGACGGCATATCCCGGCTTGATCGTGCGAAATGCAACAAGTTTGTGCAAGTTTTGTAAAAAGATAAAAATGATTCCGCAGGTCACAGTGAAGTGAAAATTGGACTCCGGTAGGACAAATAATGCTGGAGTATGGACATATAATGTATTTCTAGTCGGGGTATCCCGTCTTGTCATAACGGATCTAAAATTCTTTGACGGCATATGCCGTCGTGACCCGTTACTTTCCTTCACCATTGACGGCATATGCCGTCTTGTCCGCGAACGTGTTAAATATGCTCACCGGTAGAAAGTTTTTTGTGAAGAATGGCAATGTAACTTCTGCTGGAAACTTTGAAATTAACAACGGTCTGCAACAGGGTGTCGTTAATTCGCCGAATTTATTCACTATTTTCACGAGTGATCTTGTAGGTTCTCTTCACCAAGCTATAGCGTACGCAGATGACTTGATCGCGTACAGATCAGGGCCAAAAATCGAGGCCATTGTAAGCCTTTTGCAATGCGACTTCAATAAGATTCAGCGTTATTGCGATGATTGGAAGTTGAAAATCAACTTTCAAAAATGCGAAACTATTTTGTTTAGGTCACCATTGTCTGGGGCCTCTAGGGATACCAGAAAGAATTGGCGAAAGTTCTCTATCGTGGGACATCTTGGGCAGCCACTTGCAAATCGAAATGTAGTTAGATACCTTGGGGTCTGGCTGGATCAGTATCTATATTTTAACAAACATATAGATGCTGCTCTAGCCAGAGCCAAAGCGGCCTATGCCATTACGAAGAGACTGTTTCACAGCAGCCAACTCGATGCCAGGGTAAAGGTGATCTGCTACATGGCCCTCATCCGGCCTATGCTGGCATTTGGGTGTCCAGTGTGGTTCAACGTGGGAGCAAGCTTAATGGAAAAGATACGGGTTTTCGAGAGACGATGTCTTAGGGCTTGTCTCCATTTATATAGAACTCCAGAGTCTCAGTACAAAAAATTCTATCCTAATGAGGTCCTGTACAATGAGGCTAACCAAATTAGAGTAGATAACTTTCTGATTAAACTTATTCGGAGACACATTGTAAGAGCAATGACCTCGAGCAACAACCTGATCTCTGGGGCTTACTACCCCAACTTTATGTACCACGAGACAGTTCGCCTTAACGGCTTTATTCCACCAGAGGCTTTCCTTTATTTGGACCTTAACGGCCTGATTCAGAATAAAAATGCGGTACCGCTTATCTTCCACTTTGCCCGGAAAAGTGTGGACAGGCGACTGTTGTACAACGGAGACGTCGCTTGCAGCTCTTCAGAGAGTCTCCGGTTCAGTAGGGCGGTATCAGTCCACGACAAGGAGGATGTTTTAAGACAGCACCAACACTTTTGGTGGCTTAACGAAGGAGAGGAAAGCCGCCGTTTTTAACTTCACGCATATAATTTTTTATTCTTTTTTGTCCAGTTAATGTACCTTTAAAATAAATTAAAGCCAGGCCGGCTTACATAGTTTTTAAGTTAGTTTTTTAAGGTAGTTTTTAAGGTATTTTGTTTTTCATTAGTTTTAATTATTTTTATAATTATATACAGTGGCGAGCAAAAATTATTTGAATGTTTACTGTTTTCGTACTAACCTATCCATAAAATCTTTATTATTGAACGAAATACAACCATTTTTTTATGTTTTATTCTTCATTAATTTGTTTAAAATTTTACATATTCCAAATTTAGAATAAAATAAAAACAAAAAAAATAAAACGGAAAAACCAAACTTCGCTCTATTCGAACACTTTTGCACGTCCAAAATAAAAAACATAAAAAAAGTTATTTCAATATTTAGTCCACAGCCCTTTATTTTTTGACACTTTTAATGCGTTTTGGCATGCTCTCCACTAGTTTCTCAATCAAATTATTCGGTAATTTTTCCCATTAATTTTCCACCCTTTGCCAAAGCTCATTTACATTCTTCGGGACCCTTTCATAGACTGCCAGTCTTTTTTTGAGCAAAGCCCACAAATTTTCAATCGGATTTAAATCCGGGCTTTGCACAGGCCACTTCAACATCTGAAAGCGTTGGCCGGTCAACCAATTTTGAACGATTTTGGCGGTGTGCTTGGGATCACCGTCCTGTTGGAAAAGGGCCTCTTCCTCAGGGTATGCACTCCTTTCAACGAATTCTGGTAAATTTGCATAGAGTATGTGAAGATAATCCCCCTTCTTCATATTCTCTTCAATTTTCACTATTGGGCCAACGTGCCACCAAGTAAAGCAGTCCCATACCATCAGGTTACCACCACCATGTTTTATCGTTTGCCTTACTTGGTGCTTCTGGATGGTTTCCTGTGGTCGGTGCCAAAAATATTCCTTTCCATCTGACTAGAAACGGTTTATTTTGGTTTCGTCCGACCAGATTACTCTTTTCCAGTCCTCAACATTCCAATGTTTATGGTCTTTGCAGAACTTTAACCTCGACTTTATGTTTTTGTCCGACAACGTGTTTTTTTTTTTGTTTCACTGCTGAAACAAGTCCAATTCTTCGAAGGGCTCGGCGCGCAGTCCACTCATTTACATCCTTATTGATAATTGCGGCAGCTAATTTTGGCGTTTATGAGTCCTTGCGCCTCATCAAACGCTCCATAGCACGTGCATCTCCGTCTATCAGCAACCTTCGACGTCCTTTCGAAATTGCACTGTGGCTTACATTTCGTCTTTTTTGGGCGCAATATACAGTTGAATTACTGATTTTCAATATTTTTGCAATTTCTCGTGTGAACTTTCCTTTTTCTGTTAAAACCACTATGCTGTTTTCAATTTCTTCCGATATTTTACGCATTTTTAAAAATCACATACAAATAACAAAACTGCAAACTATTTCAAAGTAATAACCTTAACACAATAGTGTCAATAGCGATGAGAGAGTGGCAAACAATCATCAACGAACAAAAAATAGCGGATAACGGGAAATTCGTAGCGGTTTGGGCTAGTAAAACTTTGCGTGCAAAAGTGTTCGAAACGAGTGAAGTTTGGTTTTTCCGTTTTATTTTTTTGTTTTTATTTTTTTCTAAATTTGGAATATGCAAAATTTTAAACAAATAAATGAAGATTAAAACATAAAAAAAATGGTTGCATTTCCTTTAATAATAAAGATTTTATGGATAGGTAAGTACGAAAATAGTAAACATTCAAACACTTTTGCTCGCCACTGTATATATATATATATGTATATATATATATATATATATATATATAAATATATATATATATATATATATATAAATATATATATATATATATAGATATATAGATATATATAAATAGCACAGCACAAAGAGATAGATGAAGTTAAGTTAGAGCATAGGTTTATATTTTGGTAGTTTTAATGTTAAATTTAGTTTTTTTTTTTTTTTTTTCTTCGCAATTATTAATTTACTAAGTTTTCTTGCAAATTTTTTTCTTAGTTGTGTAAGTAATTTTTTTTTTTACGGTTCATATTTTCAACAACACAAGATGTTCGATCACGTCGAAAGACAATGTTAAAAATAAGGTTAAGCTTAGAGCACCCGTATAGGGTCAGTAAGTAAATAAAATAAAGTAATTAAGATAAGTCCAGTTAATTAAGCTAGTTTTAAGCATTTTTGTCTAGCAATTAAGTTATTCTGATTAATAAATAAAAAAGCATAAAAAAAAAAAAAACTTTACGCCAGCTCTCATAGTACGCTAGTGTGGTGCAAATGGTGGTATAAAATGCCATTGTATACCATTTGTTACTAAGGTTCTGCACGCAGTCCGTTCCGAATTATGAATTGTTAGTTTCATTAGCGATTGTATTTCCTTGTTAGCTCCGACGAATGTTGTTTCACTGTCACTATAAAAATGTGAACATTTTCCTCTTCTGGAGCTAAACCGTCTAACTGCTGCTAGAAACGCTTCCGAGTTAAGGTCACTCACTATTTCGACGTGAATGGCCTTTGTTGCTTAACACACGAAAAAAGCTATGTAGCCCTTTGTTGTCCGGTTTTCTCGACCCTTTTAAATTAGTATTTGAACGGGACCAGCGTATTCGATTCCGGTAAGTGTGAGCGGTCTTGATGGCGTTAGCCTTGCAGCTCGCAATGATCCCATTAACTGACTTTTGGTTGCTGCATTGAAACGATGACATCTGACACAGTTATGTATTGTTTACGTACAACTCGCATAGCTTGATTGATCCAATACGATTTCCGTAAGGTTGAAAATGTTAGTCAAATACCTCCATGTAATGTTCTTTTGTGTGTACAGTACACCAATAGCTTGGTGATATAGTCGTTATGTGGTAAGATGGTAGGATCTTTTTCTGACTTCACTAAGTTTGATGACTCGAAGCGGCCTCCGAATACTAATTTACTGTCCCTGTTGTATGTGTTCTCAAGGAAATTATTTAGCTTTTTTTGTCTATCTGTTTTCCATTCTGAAGGCATGCGATCTCGTCTTGAAAAGATGTACGTTGGACAGTACGGATGATACTGTTTTGAGCTTCTCTTACTTCCTTCGCTGTTAATTCGCCGTTCTGTTTTCCTTTATCTTGGCTCCTGCAGTTATGAACAAATCTTCTACAGTATGCAGTTACTCGCAGCAGTTTGTTATAACAGGAAAATCTTTCCAACATGTTGAAATTTGGCTCGATGATCAGTGCTTTCATCGCTACCTTTCTCCTCTCAGGTATGTTTCCTTCAGGGATTCCTTGATTTGGTTGCCTTGGCCAGGTTGATTCGTCGTTTGTTAACCTCACGGGGCCATACCACTACAAAGAGTAATCCTCAAGATGATCAGGTGCAAAAACTCTTGACGCACTGTCGGCGGGATTGTCCAGTCCTTGGGATCAACTGCTTGGTGGAGGTCGAACACTCTTTTAACCATAAATGACATTTATGTACAGTATCATCCCTGGACATCGCATCGTCGAAGTAGAAAGTAGTTTTTTCGTTGTAAAACTTGAACGTTGGATTTTTAAGAGGTGAGTTTTTGCTTCTGAATTGTTTCCTGCAATTTGAAGTGCGCCCAAAGTTGAAGACATTTTTAGGAGACAATTGCTTATTTCTTTCTTAACTCCATTGTATGTCTAATTTTTAACATAGGGTCACTGAAAATCTTCGTCCAATGCGTATGACATGAACTTTTCGTGGAGCTCTGTCATATTAGGTAGCTGTTCGAGTAAGATCTTTTGCTGGAAATCATTTATTTCCTTAGAATATTGAAGAAAGGTATCTTCAAACTTTTTTATGTTACTCACAATTGCCTCTTAATTAACGTTTAATTTTCTTTAGTTTAATTTTCTTCGCTTCAGTCGAGTTTGCTGATGTTTCTTCCGGTATAAACTGTTTCTCATCGCCTGCTCCGACTCAGCGTCCAACACTTTTTGCTTCAAACCGATAACAAAACGTCCGCTTGTTCAGCCAGTCTCTTATGTTAAGATTTTTTTTTCAAATTAACCTTTCACATCACTAACAGTGTCTTAGTCTTGGCAACGCTGATAACAATACTCAAATACTGCACTTGAATTTTACCAATGTCAGTAGCTCAGGTAACGCTAGTTATTAATAGTTCTGCTGTTCTTAATTTTGTAGCCGAAGGACCATTTAATGATGGTTTATATGTTTGATGATTATTATTTTTTAGACCTCTTACCACTGGTGGGGGGAAGTCTAGATAAATTTTAACTCAAACACTATTAATAACTTAATAACATTAAAGAAAAAGATATTTTCATCGAATTCGACCTTCAGCAAGGTTACAGCGTCAGAAAAAGTCTGTCTGAGAAGGTGTTATCTCACTTAAAAAGTTGATAAAAAAAAAAACATTAATAAAAATCTCAGGTACATTACATGATGAATCTAACAGCGCTCGCCCTTGCTTTGCGAATTCAGCCGTCCTTTGGATAAACGCTTTAAGCTTGGGCTCCCGTTGTTCTTTGTTCGCCTTCCATGGAAGGGACTCGGCTATCCACTTCTGCAGACCCTGTGCAACTGTGCTGTTTTATTTTTTTATTTTTTGCCTCTGTGGTGTCAGTACTACTGCTGGCCTTGTATTATCTTCTCTTTAAAAAGGTGATGCGCTTGGCGCCCTTGGTAAAATTTCTGAAGATGAATAAGTCTCATTAAATGTATTATTTACATATAAATATTGAATATCATACAGGAGAAATTCCTGCATCCATTAATATACTGCCTAACCGATATAGTTGGTATAATCGATGGTCGCTCATAAACAGATATAAATTAATTATTATTAAATTAAATACATTACATAAACAAACATGACCCTATCGTTGCCCGTTTGGGAGATGTGCCTTATTAAGCTGTCTCTATTTGAAACGGAGTGCAGTCGCATTCAAATTCTTTCGTGCCGGTAGCAATATTCTCTGAGGGCTTTTTTTATCTCAGCCTTAAATTACTCTCCCAGCTTCGGACGAATTTCTTTTGAAAGGGAGATAAGAAGTGTGAATTATCTGTCGGGTCAAAGAATCGTTTGTTTTTCGCCGTCAGACAAACTCATCATCTTAACAACAATATAAAATGAGTGCTGGGGCAAGAAATGAGTTCAAAACAAGTGATTGAATTTCTTTGTATCTTTTCCTTTATTGAGAACACCAAAAGACAGTCAAGCACCGCCAAATACCAAAACGTTCTCCAAGAAACTCAGTTTGCTTGTCCTCACCCGTTTTGCTCGCAAGAAGTATTTCACCCCGAGAGGGTGTTGCCAGATTCCGATCCTAAACATCCTGCCCGGTCGAGTCGGGAAACTCGAAATTGTATGGTTTCAAGAGACGACACAGCCTTTCCACTGCCCGGGTGACTGACGTACGCCAAAAATGCCCTAGTTTTTTCAATCCGGATGAGTGCATTCATCGCTATTTCTAACTCTTCACCACTAACTGGTTCATGTATCATCTCGATCGAGTCCAACGTAGCATTTGTGCCACCATACGCAGTAATCGTTGAAGCTGAAAGACAGTAAACTTCCTCTCCTTCTTGAACAACCCTCACTACGGCGTCTCTGAGTTGAACCGCATCGCCCAACTGCCAGACATCTGCTCCAAGATCTCTGGTGGGACAGTCTGCCGGATTCTCTGCAGATCGTTCATGAAAGAAACGATCCAGTAGCGTTCGCTCTTGAATTTGACGCACTCTATTAGCAATATACGGTTGGATGGTTCCTTGCGTATCTAAGTTAGTGCGAAGAACGAGTTCGCCAATCCGATCGCAGAACGAACGTCATCTAACGTTGATGATAAAAAATACGCTGTACCACCCTTGCGGGGGGCCGCCTTTGTGCGAGTAGTGAGCAATATGATACGAGTACATAGTATAAATAACAGCTGCATAAGCTCGGGAGCTGACGTCGCAGAAACCATGCAGGGTGGTGATCGCACCCATACACATACCTAACCATCTGGCCACTCGAACCACATCACGAAACGTGAGCCATTGATTTTGTAGCTCTTTCGGATAAATATCATGCCAATGGCCACGATGGGAGCTACCAGCCCAGTTGGATCAAAAAGATGCGCTACCTCACGGACCACTCTTCGCTTCGTAAGAGAATCGCAATACTGTTGGATGTCCACGCTGAAGAACAGTTCATCAGCAGCCAGATTCCAGCGTAAACAAAGCACCGAAGATGTCGGTTTATTAATGATCAACTTTGGAATAAAAAATGAGTTACGAGTTATGCGTCTCGTTACCAGCAGACTATTTGAGTACATTTTCGTATGTGATGTGCTCTGTACGTAGTTTTTTATTCATATTGTCAGCTAAGAGCATTGCCTCGTTATCGTCATCGCAGCTGACTAGAAAGTCATCAACATAAAAATACCGCAAAATAGAATCTCGAGCAGTTTCAGCCTGCATCTTATTAACCACCAAATCATTATTATCATGTGCACATTGATCAGCGCACGCGCGGCATTGTATAGATGCCGCAACGTATGACCCAGCTACAGCGCATTGCGATTCAGATTTTATTTTTACATTAACACATTACTGTTACTGGGTCATACGTTATCTGATATGCGTTTCTTGTGGCGCCTTCGCATTTGGGTTAGTGATTGTTTTTGTCGTGTGCCATCATTGCCATTATTACGTAAGGTGTTAGATGATATGTTGATACACTACACTTGTCATACCATACACTACACTTTACCATATTGTCAGCTGGTAAATGCGAACAGGAACCATTTGTGTCTCTCGCCAGAGAATGCGTTGGAAGTCCCTATATTAAGACGTCACCAACACCTGCCGGAACATATTCTCAATATCCGCGGTTAGTTCTATCCGTTACTGACGAAAACGTAGCATAGTATGCACCAATGAATCCTGAATTGTCTCTCCAACAAGCTGAACATCATTGAGCGGTATTCCATTTGAGGTACGAGCTGAGGCATCAAACACAACTCTTAACTTTCCAGTGATGCGGAATATAATAGCAATTCCGATGATCTCCAGAATCTTCCACCAAGAAAAAAGAACTCACGCATGAAAGTGATGTACTTTTGTTCAGTCTGCTCTACTTCTGTTCTACCTCAAATATAGGGGAAGTTGTACTGAATACAAAGAAGCAGTTTCGAGCAGAAAATTTTGTCACTGAACACTTAATCTAGCTTTTTTCTCCTATTTTCTGTGTGGAGCAGATTGCCTGAACAAATCTTGTGTTGTCATAATCAACATTTTATTTGGTAAAACCCTGAACTGCACTGCGCGGTTGACGTCATGTGGGGTCGAAAATATCACAATACCTGATCAAACTGTTATCTGTATACATTCCATTCTGTATGTTTTTACTACTTTTGGCTTGACATACATACGAATTGGTTTGTGTTCTAAATGATGTGGCTTTAATATTGTATGATCGGTTCTTAAGATTCGTAAAATAACAGCGATGATTATCGGCATTATAAGTACATGAAATTTGATTTAATACAATTTTTTTTTGGTTTGGAATTTAACTGTTAATAGTTCACTGCTATGTCTTGGTCTCAACTAAATTCTGTTACAAATGCTCTTTCCGTTTTGACCGAAGGAAATAATTTGGACGATGGTCTGGCAGATGATGATTCATGGGTGGAAAACATAAGTCCAATTGAGGGTTTTGGAAACCAATGCAATTCTTCCTCTGAATTCAAAGTAGAAGCGGAATTTGAGGAAACTTTTGAAAATCAAAATGACGCTTTAGATTTTACTTTACATACGATTGTCGAAGAGAGCTGTGAGGAAAGTGAGTTTGAGCCGAATGAAAATGGTGTTAATGTGCTTAGCGGGAAAGATTTAAGGAATTCAGACTTAGAGAAGTATTTCTTCTTTGGATTGGGAAATGGAGACAACGATTACCTCTTTGAACAGAGTTCATCTGAAGTAAGCGATTGTAGCGAAAACTTTGAAGCTCAAGGAGTAAACGATGGTGTTTTATGTGGAATAAAAAATATTGCTGATGTTCCGGCGTCAAAACTGGAGAAATACTTTTTATCTGGCTTTATGGGATTCAACCTCGAAAATAAATCCGATGGAAGTGTCGGTAGCGATAGTGAAGGCCAAACAAGTCCAAACCAGCGAAAAAAAAAATACGTTCGTGCACGAAGTACCCCTAGGCCAAGTGAAACAAATGATTCTTTACTGGAGCAGCTCTATAAAAACCAAGATTCATCCGAATCAGAGACTAATTCACTATCGGAAATAAGAACGCAATGCGACAAAACGGATGATATTGTAAAAAGAAGAAAAAGTCACAGGAAGCGTGAACCTGTTGAGCAAAAATTAACAATCGAAAGTGAGAAATCTTTAGACAATCAATATTTTCAAACCGCGGTGTCTGATCAAATTGAAAATATTATTAACGTTAATTCGTGTTCTCCACAAAAACCAACTATTCTTACAAACGGATCGTCCGAAACACTTTCGTCGAAAACTCTAGTTCGAAAAAATAGTTTTAATAATTGGAGTGAAGATGAAGACACGAATATAATGATGTCTAGGATGCGACCCTTTTTCAAAACACTCATAGCTATGTCAACACAAAAATATACCCCAACAAATGAAATGTCAACTCACTCGAAGAAAATGTTTAACATCAAATATTCACAGAATGAAATTCATTTTACTTATTTCGAAAATGAGCTTATTCGGCTAATGAAATCTGTTCCAGAAATAAATAGTCAACAAGTTCGTCATATTGTTGAATATTTGAGTAGCGAAGAAACGTGGCCAGATTCATATGGTTCATCTGACCGTAACGGTATAAATCCTCGTGGTGATATTGAACTTACAGAAAAGTACCATCAATTAAAGAATAAAAATTTTATTGAATCGTTTTTATCGGAGAGTTCAAAGTACAAAAATGAGCTAATTCAAACGCAAAAATTAAGCTTACAATATGATACCGATGTTATGCAACATATAGCAAGAAAATTAGCAGTTTTAATGCTGAAAGAAGGTAACGGGATCGATCCAGTAGAACGCTTGGCTGTGCTATGTAAAGAAGATCTTACAAATATGAATGAAAGTCAATTTAAGGACGTGCTCGATCGACTTGCATTTTCTATACCTATTAGTCAGCGGGGATATTTGCAACGTAGCAAGTCGTATGATTTTCTTTTGGGACCTAGTAGTCGCTCATGGCAGTATAGTGTGAGCAATATAAGCAATGATAACAGTGGAGATGTAAGTGACTGTGATAGATTTTCGTGGAGAGGAAGTTTTGAATCTGCATTGCTTGCTACGGGCGATTCAAGAAGCAAACTCTTAATTACTGAACGGGACAACTCATTCGAAACGGACAGATATAATGCGATTAAGAGATCCGTAGATAATTTGACTCATACGTGTTGTCACAAACGGAACCGTTTGGACCGAGTACACAGCTGTGAAAGCATTGTTAATATTGAAGATAAAAACTGTCTTAAAATTGACCAGCAGCTGCACAGGATCAATGTTGAAAGTATTTGTTCTAACTCTCTTCCAAGACTTTCATCATTAGAATCAGAGCAAACCCGATTTGATTCTAAAACAGCATCTTTCGTAAAAAGTTCTCGCTATCGCTCTCCATATATTCAACCATCAGTTCCGAATGTAAACAATCTTAAAATTTTGCAGCATCACACTTTAACGAATTGTCGGCGATGTTTAACATATTGCACATCTTTAGGTAAGTTTAATATCAAAAATTTTAAATGCGTTTTAAATTTATTACTCTCCTATTCTTTATTATCTTGAATGATGATTTCAATACGAAGTAAATCAAATTCAAAGCCAGGTCTGAAATTTCGTGTCTGGTTTTTATAAGCGGCATAGGTGCCGGCTGTATCAGCACATAAATTATAAAAGTGTTGTAAATGTTAGGGTTATAACCATCTGTATAACGCAGTAGTGTCGAGGAAAAATGTTTAAATTGTTAATTGTAATTTGAATGTGGAAATAATAATAACTTCAAATCCTTGAAGAACAAATTGACTACTAGCAACTAATCAACAAAAGCTGTGTGTATTTTAGCTTTATAGCTTACCAAACAATTTCAGTGAAATACAAACTCAAATCAAAAGCGAAAATATGAATGAGTGAATGAATGTACATTATTTACATTCAAAAGCCACGTTACATTTTACAATTATAACTAAAATTATAACTACATAACATTTCTTGAATAAATTTCATGACATGTAATAACATTGAGCATATTCAATGAGTTTTCTTTTAAATTCATTTATATTTTCTGTATTTTTAATTCCTTGTTATATAATATCTCAGCATAAAAAAAAGTTCTTGAAAGTTCTATTCTTAAATGAATACAATGAATGAAATAAAATCCAGTTGGAAGAAAACTATTAACAGTAGTCCCTTAATAATGTGAATTTCTCTAAAATGCGAATCGGCAAAACTAAACATTGTATTGACATTGCTAGCTGCAGAAAGACAACAACAATGTCCAGTTCGTGGTAGAAGTGCCTTGTGTGATTCGTGTTTTTTTTTTTTTTGTTTCGTGTTTAAAATAATGTTTTTTTCAACAAAAATTGCATAGAATTCGAAGCTGTTGGACCATTTCAAACAAACCAAATCTTGACCAAGTAAAATAACGCTAAGAAAATCCGAAATGCTTAAAATGGAAAATGCATTGTTCGAGTGGGTAAAAAAGCAAAGGGAAAACCACCAGTTACAAAAGATTTGCTCTGCCGGAAAGCTAGTTCAACTTGCAATTTAAGAAGATCTATTAGTTTAATATAAATACATTTGTTTGTTTGTTTATTTAGAGCAGGGGTGTCAAACTCAAACTCATATAGTGTCATTTTTTGTCTCAAGTACGACGGCGGGCCACACTAACAATAAAATGCAAATGTAAAATTAAGTATAATGTAGTGTACCTGAATATCACCTAACACCTTACGTAATACTAGCAACGACGGCACACGACATAAACGAACGATCACTAACCCAAATGCGATGGTGCCACACAAAACGCATATCAGATTACATTTGACCCAGTGACAGCACATTGCACTGAGGCATATGCTTGATTCATTTTGTAAACAAAATCTGATCCATAGGACATGTGTCGCTCGTTAGTCATCAACCCCAATTGCCAGATGTTCATTGCAAACGCTTGAGGATGTAATAGGAGTCGGCCAACCTATTAAGCGATATCGTGAGTCAGCTGATTGAACAAATTTGGGAATGCTAAGGAGGGTCAATTAGTGTTTAAGGAGAACATATTTTATGAATAAACCAGATTCACTTAGACAACCATTCGACGTGTTTCTCTTTATGGCACTATGGCGTATTGAGCATGCCTCCTTTTCCTAACTCCCAATCCTAATAATTATTTATATATATTCACTAAACATACATTACATGGCGATCCTGCCATAACAACACTTTTGATAACAATTTATAACTAAAAAGGATCAGCTACAGCCAAACTCAACACGTCCGAGGTCCCTCATCCGCAATGGAAGCTATTGTGCCAACGGGTGGTGAGCTGAGTAAAGGTGTCACTGACAATAAATAAACATATATAAATTCTGGCATTTATGCAATTTACAATTAACTTAAATGTTATTCTTACAAATTTACAAATTCAAGTTCAGCTGTGCTTGTACATATAAATCGAGTACATAATTAATTAAAATTATTCGAATTTTGCCCCACTTTAATGTTGTTGGGAAGTTGGTTAAACATTTGGAAACCGCTTAAAATAATACAATTTTGAGCTGTTGCTGTTGAGCTGAATATCTGCAGTGTTTCTCAAGAAATATGAATGCGTTTCTGACAAAAGATTTATTTCATTTGCCAGGTACGCTGGAGTATTTCTATTTTTCATTCTATATATGAATACCAGAACGTTGAGAGCGAGTCTCTGTTTTTATTTTCATCTAATTAAGTGTTCCGAGAATAAAGTTAATTGATGCGTACCGGTTGCAGTGAAGGATGATTCGCATTGCTCTGTTTTGCAAGTTTTGAAGGTCTTCTAGTTCACCCTGGCGACACATAAATAGTATGGTAGAGCAGTATCCAAAATGTTGCTTAACTATGTATATTATATATACTACTGTGTCCAAAAAATAAGGTGACCTATGAATTTAAACTGCGCGCGTCGAAGGATTTGGAAATTTTTCTTTCTTTTTAGGTTGGTAGTACTGTCAGTGACATCTATGTGAAATTTCATGTCAAAATATATTCATAGTGTTTGAGATACGCGTCGTTTTGTGAGCTGCTAAAAGTGAGTTTTTCGTTTTTTGCGATGTCGAAATTTATTGAGCAAAGAATTTGCATTAAATTTTGTTTGCGGAATCAATTTTCTGCTGCGGATACGTTGAAGATGGTGCAGAAAGCCTTTGATGATAAGGCTATGTCTATAAAAAAATGTTTACAAGTGGTATAGTGATTTCCAAGCCGGCCGTGAACGTGTCGAAGACGAAGAGCGTTCTGGGCGACCATCAACCTATACCGATGAAGCTCACGTCCAACAAATCAAAGATTTGGTGTTGAAAAACCATCGATTAACGATTAGAGACCTTGCTCGAAAGAGAGCAATTGAAACAGATCTCGAAAGGCTCAGTCAATACCATGTTGAAGGATGCTTTGGGATGCTCAAGCGCGTCAAATCTCGACTGGTACCGAAAACATTGAATTTTATTGGAAAAAAGGCGTCGCGTTGAAGTGTGTGAAATAATGCTTTCCGACCACCAGGATGTCATGAAACGCATTATAACTGGCGATGAGACTTGGATCTATGCTTACGACCCCGAAAAAACCGATCAATCGAGCGAATATCGTGCCAAAGGAGAGCCGAGACCAAAAAAACCGCGCCAAAGTCGCTCAAAAATCAAGGTCATGTTGACTGTTTTCTTCGATTATCGTGGTGTTGTGCTTTATGAATTCCTTCCAACCGGCCAAACAGTCGACAAGGAATATTATTTGAACGATATGCGTCGTTTGCGTAACGCTATCCGCCTAAAAAGGCCGGAATTGTGGAAAGACAATTCTTGGTTTTTACACCAAGATAATGCACCATCCCATACCGCACTCGTAATTCGTGATCATTTCGCCAAAAACTCAACCCATATCGTTCCGCAACCACCGTATTCACCTGATCTGGCGCCGTGCGACTTCTGGCTGTTCAACAAGCTCAAAACACCGCTCCGGGGACACCGTTTTGATACGATAGAGGAGATTCAAGCCGCAGCGAAGACGGAACTGAAGGCCATCCCGGAAAGTGACTACAACCAGTGTTTCAAAGATTGGAAAATCCGTTGGCATAAGTGCATTGCATCGGGAGGGGATTAAGAATAAGGGGATAAAGAATTTTCAAAATAAATACAATGTCACCTTATTTTTTGGACACAGTAGTATTTATAAACGTTTATATCGAGACTTTATTTCGTATTCGCCTCAGGAATCCGATCTTTTTTCCCACTTTTTTCATACATATTGACTGTGGTCTTTAAAGTTAAATTTACTGTCTATATTTTATTCCGTCTACCATTCCAATATTACGGCCTTCGATCTGGAAATCTCCTTACCATAGCTGTCGTTTTGTTTACATTTAGTTTTAATTTATTGTTAGATAGATAGATAGATAGATAATCTTTATTTACTAGCTTTTGTAAAGCTAATGTAGTTAAAGATAAGCAAAATAACATTAAATTATAAGTTAATATGGCGACATTTTTTGTCTAGCAAATTTAACAGCTTCTTTCTTAAACCCAAAAATATTACGTTGATTTTAAGCTTCTTCATTCATTCATTCATTTCATTAAATAATTTAAAACATTTATAAATTAAAGAGTTTTGAGTATTACTAGTCCTTGAATATGGTAATCTAAAATCATTTATATTTCTTAGGTAATACGGCTGAACATCACGAATATATTGCACATATTTTAACAAATAGTTGGGCATCAAGTTATTTTTAATTTTATAAACAAAAATAACAACATTCATTGCTAGCCTTTGTTTTACAGAGAGCCAACTCAACGCATTTAATAAAAAATTTATTGACACATATTTATTGCACTTTAATATACTTCTCATTGCCTTATTTTGCAACAATTGCACACTGCGAATTAAACTGTCATTACACAAAAACAAAATCGTTGAACAATACTCAAAGTGAGGCTTTACAATTACATTATAAATATTTATTGCACTTATAGTAGATATATCGTTTCGTATTCTTTTAAGGAAGCCAATTTTTTTACAGATGTAATCTACATGCTTAGAAAAGTTAAGCCTATTATCAATTATAACGCCTAAATACTTAATCTCCTAAACTTGCTCAATGAGCTCACCCTCGATCGACATTCGTAAATGGCAATCTTGCCTGTTGTTGATCAGCATTTGCTTCGTTTTGTTTATGTTGAGTTTCAATTTGTTTTGTTTCAGCCACGTACTAACTCGTTCCAAGTCTTCTTGAAGTAATTTATGACTTTCTTCTATGCTATTTTCAGTCACATATATTACTGCATCTTCATCAAAAAGAGCTAATTTTGCATTTTGTAGAGTCATTTCAATGTCATTTATATATACTAAAAACAGTAGTGTTCCTAAAACAGTTCCTTGCGGTACACCTAGCTTCACTTCAATCGAATCTGATTCTTTTTCATTTATTTTCACTATTTGTGTTCTATTTGACAAATATGAGGAAAACCAATTTAACTCTTTATTTTTTACACCGTATCGTTTGAGTTTCTGCAGCAATATATTTCTGTCGATGGTTTTAAAGGCTCTTTTAATGTCTAAAAAAACACAGTTCACTATTTTTTTTTTTAGATACTTCTTCTTTTCATCTCGTGATCACTAAATTTATCGTTCTTTCGCAGGAATGTTTTTTTCTAAATCCCGATTGAACATCACTTAGTAAATTGTTTTTTTTTTTTTTTTTTTTTTTTTTTTTCAAAAAAGTTGTTTAGCTGTTTAAATATAATTTTTTCAAACACCTTTTCATATAGGGGCATCGCATTGACAAGTCTAAATTCTTCGCATAAGCGTGTGTTAGATAACTTTTCAATCGACGTAACTATAGCTTTTTTCTATTTTGTAAAGCAGGCCAAATAATTTCAAAGTTATCAAGATATCTTCGTGTACACATAAAAAAAGTCACTTTTATTATTCATGTCTTTGAGAGTTTGTCGGATATCCTCAAGTGAAACAGACTGATTTTATGTAACAATCCTTAGTGTTCCTTCCTGTAATATATATTAATGTATCGTTGGCGAAAAGCAGCACTCGGCAATGTTTAAGTACATATTTTATTTCGTTTATGTACACCAAGAAGAGTATTGTATCAAGTACTGATCCCTGAGTTTATTTTGAAAAGACTAGAAATATTGAGTTTAGGTATTTGTTTAACATTTTTTGAAATACCAAGCTTTTTGAATTCGGGAGATAAGTTGGTTTGCTTAAAAATGTGAAACTTTTTTTTGTAATTAGGACTTATTTTTACAGGGTGTTTTGTGAGTTCATTTTTATTTTGCACAGAATACGTGTTTTTGTGATACTCCTTCAATTGTGCGTTCATATTACTTTAAATTTCCTAAGTATATTATTTTCCATAGCATGTACATATATACGCGTAAGAAAATATACACTTTATGTTAATTAATTTCATAATAAAAAACGCAGGTTGCTTAAACTGATGTATAATTTCATATACCTTCATTAACAGTTAAAAATGTTTCAAATGCATTCAACATACATAGATAACGCTGCACTTGTCGGTTTATCGTTTTTATGAAACGGGGAGCCCCGGAAGATGAAAATATGGATCCAACGAACTTTTATGCCTTCGCGAAAAGGCCGTATTCAGCAATTTGAAATAAAAGAAAATGCAGAAAAAGATTACTCATATTTTTTCCACTTATTTTGTAATAATAATCGATTTCAGCATTACTTCATCCTTTTTCCCTGATTGTTGGTAAATTAACAATCTTAACAGTACGAAAGAAATCAAACCCCTTGTTGCCCACTGACTTTCGCCCAATCAGCATTCTGCCTGTTTGTGTAAGGTTTAGGAAAAAAATCTTGCAGGACAAATCAAATTACTTGGATGACCTTATTTCGCACATAATCTTTTATCTACATGTTAGTCTCGTTTAAGAGCACATCATAGTTTTGCCAGGGCTATGAAAAAAGTCCTTGACGAAGACCGAATTATGACCTTAATTATGTAACTGTATTATGTAACCTTATCTTTTCGAAAGCTTTTGTCGCTGAAGATCACGGATTTTTGTGTAAAAAAAACTCGGCTTGTACTTTGGAATGAGCGACAGATCGATGCAACTGGTAGAAACTTATCTAACAATAAGTAAATGAAATCAAAGGGTTGCGATAGGAAGGTATTATTTGTGGGAGTGCCACAAGGATCTGTTTTGGGGCCACTCCTTTTTTGCCAATTCATAATTGACTTGAAGAAAGCGTGCTCTGCTGTATCGATGCACTTATATGCAGATGATGCACGAGTCTATCTCCAGAAAACTATCGGACTGGTAGAGGTTCTTGTCTATAGATTTAATAAGTACTTGTCAAAAATTATAAATTGGCTAAATTGCAATAGCATCTTTCTAAATCCGACAAAATGTCAGTTCTTGTGTCGAAAAAAGTACAAAACAGAACAAATTCCACAAAATTTCATTTTTTGAAAACTGAAAAATTTAGGACTAAAAATGAATCATTCACTCTCCGCTGTGGATCATATAAACTGCTAATGATAGAGACAGAAAAGTGAACTTTTAATCGAAGCGAATAAAAGTAAAATCACCTTGTAAAGAAGCGATTATTTTATTTGAGTTTTGCTATTTTACTCAATTTCTTGGTGCTTAACAGCTGTGAAATAAAAATTTTCAAGTTCAGCCGGAAATTATTTCGAATTTTGTAAAATATTTAAGACATTTTGACATATCTTTTTTTTTTTTTTTAAAATTGACATTCATTGACAGTGCGAGTGATTTACGCTCTTCTGTCTTAAGTGGGCATCACATGTACCAATTAATAGGTAATCTCAGAAAATGTCAGATCAGTGCCGTCATTGCAAGAGTGCGATTCGGGGTGCGTCCGGGCTGAGATGCGAAGGTGTGTGTGTAAAAACAATACCATTCATCAAGAAAATGCTCCGGGCTTGAACAATACAGTCGTAGTGTTATAGGCACTAATAAAATTTTAAAGTTTATAGTATATGTGACGACTGTGTTCAATATATTCATAATGTGGATGACGTTTTAAAAGACATGCAGCTATGTGTAAATAAAAATAATGACTATCTGAAAGAATACAAAAATGGTTTTGATGAAGCTTGGAAACAGAATGAGAATGAAATAAAAAAATTGCTTGAAGCAATAGAGGCGAGGTACATGGAGAGATTGCAAAACACGAAGACAGCCAATTAACAGCAAATTAAGAAATTGTGTGATTATATGGAAAATTATAAGGCTGAGAGTAAAAAAATTCGTGGCAACTTCAAGAGTAGTTTCAACGACTTGGAAAAAAAGGTGGAAAAGGTAATGCAAACTGATACCAAGATTAGTTCGGGAGATATAAAACAGATAAAAAAAGTAATAGGAGAAAGTCTTCAAGAGAAAAACACATATGCAGCTGGACTCAAGAGGAATACAAACATTGTTGTTAAGCCAAAAACTAATCAAAGTGCAGATCAAACCAAAAAGGAGTTGAAAACAAGTGTTGATCCATGTTTTCTTGGTATACAAGTATCAGGGATCCGAAAGCTAAATGATGGATCGATAATAGTGTCATGTGGAAATGAAGAATCTATTGAAAAACTTAAAGATAAAGTAAAAGAGAAGATGGAAAATTATAATGTGAATATTTTACAACCAAGAAACCCCAGAATAAAGGTAAATTTTCTCTCTGAGAAATGGGAAGACAGCGAATTAGTAAAGAGTCTAAAATTGCAGAATGAGGTGCTAAAAAACTCGGAAATAAAATTTAAAACAATGTGGCAAAACAAAAATGCCAGATCTGAGTCTTATAGTGCAGTGCTTGAAATGGACTTGGAAAGCTATAGTGAAGTAATAAGAGATGGTAAATTAAGTACAGGCTGGGATAGGTGCACCGTTACTGACGCAACATATGTAAGAAGGTGTAACAAATGCCTGGGATTTGGGCACACCAGTAAGAGCTGCACCAGTAAATCAGCAATTTGTTTTAAATGTGGTGGTGCACATTTTGGGGCTGATTGTCAATCCGAATCCCTTAAATGCGTAAATTGCGAGAAAATGAGAAGCGAGTTGAAATTAAATCTTGATATACATCATAGTGCATTCGATAAAGATTGTGCAGTTTACAAACGTAAGCTCGAAATAGAAAGAAAACGTCATATGTAGCAATCATTGGATAAGAAAATTGTAATCTATTATCTAAATGTACAAAGTTTCTTAGCTAATAAAAGTGAGATTGAACTTTTGTTGAGAAAACATGAACCGAACCTATTAGTTTTATCAGAAACCTGTATAACAGATAAAATTAAAAATCCTGAACTCCAAATTAACAACTATAAATTCATTAACTGCTCCTCAAATTCAAGGCTCACTGGAGGAGTAATGATTTTTATTAAAAAGGGAATGCGATATGAAAAGAAAAATGAAATAAAAGTTGATTTTTTTGCATGGATTCTAAAACTACACATATGGATCGACAATCAACGGTGGACGTTGGTCGCGGTGTATAGGTCTCCAAGTTATACAGTAATAAATTTCATTGATTTCTACTCACATTGGTACTTGGAATATTTAGAACATGAAGGAAATGTCATCGTCATGGGAGACTTTAAAGTCAACTTGCTCGCGAAAGATAGTAATCAAAAAAAGATTTCGGAACCTACCAGAATTGAACAGGAATCACGCACTCTAATAGACTATGTTCTTGTTAAAAAAGAAGTAGAAAATATGGTTGGTACTGATGTGTGCGAAAAATGCAATATATCAGACCATGAAACCATAAAGACGGAAATAATATGTAGAAGGCAACTGATTCATAATAAAATGCATAAAATTTTTAAATACTCTAAGCAGAGGCTTGAAAATCTTTTATATAGCATGGGTTTCTAAAACCTTTATTTTGAAGGAAATCTCAAAAATCTTACGACCTCCTTCGATGAAATAATTAAAAGATGTTGCGAAGACATGACTGTGGAGAGGGCGAGTGATGAAGCAATTAAGTGTAATTGGTTCATGGGGGATCTAAGACAAATGAAACAAGAAAAGATTTTAGCTTATAGATATGCAGTGTATACCAATTTGCAATCAAACTGGAATATTTATAGAGATATACGCAATAGATATACTATAAGACAAAAATCAAAGACGAGACAAGCAGATATGCATTATCACAAATAGAAATAAACAAAGGTTATCAGTGATTAAATCTCTTATAACGAAAACATGCAAATATAATGAAATCTCAATTGTGAAAATCAACGATACTGTGATAACTGGGTTATCGAATGTTGCGAATAGATTGAATAACTATTTTGTAGAAAGTGTCTGTGATATATCAAATTCAATTCCCAATGTGCAATATATTCCACCTATTTTAAGTGTACCAAATAAGTTTAAGTTCCGTTATTTTGATGCAAGATCTATATATGATACCATTCGAAAGTGCAATAATAAAAAAGATATAACTGGCATTAATAAAGGTATTATATTTAACTCCATAGAGACCATAGGTCCTATATTAATGAACATTTTAAATCTATCACTGAAAACAGGATGTTTCCCTCATACATGGAAGGAGCCAATTGTTATTCCAATAGAGAAAGTCCCCAACACGGTCAGTTGCGATGAATTTCGTCCTATTAACTTATTACCCATTTTTGAGAAAATCTTTGAGCGATACGTAGCAAACCAACTACAATTTTACCTGGAGGAAGACAAGTTACTTGCTAAGGAACAATCAGGGTTCAGAAATGTCCACTCTTGCGAAACTGCCCTAATCCAAATAATATTTGAATGGAAGAAGGATATGGATTCAGGAAATTCAATCATTGCAGTTTTCTTGGACTTCAAACGGGCTTTTGAAACTATCGATAGAAAAATTCTGCTACAAAAACTTAAGATGTATGGTATTGATGGTGTGTAGCTCAAGTGGTTTGAATCCTATTTATCAGGAAGGTCACAGAAGACTAGAGTTGGTGATGTGCTGTCAGAGTCGGTTTATGTCGAACTGGGCGTACCTCAAGGCTTAGTACTGGGAGTGATCCTTTTCTTGGTATATATAAATGACATAAAACCTGTCAAAGTGTCAAAGAGCGAATTTTTAACAGTGCGGATTTATTTAAATTTTTCATATAAATTTGAGTAGATTAATTCAAAATTTGTGAAATGTCGGAGTGCAGTAGGTGCAAATTACCCATTAGTGGCGAGACTGGAGTAAGCTGTGCAGGGGTGTGTAAAAAAGTTTTTCATTGTACCATCAAATGTTCTGGATTGGATCAATATTCAAGTAGCGTAATAAAAGCTGATAACATGGTAAGATTTATCTGCGAAAAACGTGTACTATATATTCAAAACGTAGATATGGTGGTAAAAGAAATGCAAGAGAGTGTAGCCAAAAACACACGCTATTTAAAGCATTGCAAGGAACAATTCGAGACGTCACTGAGACAAAACGAAGGTGAACTTAAAAGGCTGCTGGAAGCAATTGAAGTTAGATATGTTGAAAGACTGAAGGATATGAAGAAGAGTCAAGAAACTTGCGAGAGGAGTATTGAAGAAATGAAAACTATGTGCACACTGACTGAAAAATTCACCAAGGAAACCGAAAACATATGTAATGAGGTGAGAAAAAGTAATAGCAACGTATGTACTGAAGGCAAGAAAATCATGGATAATAATGAAAGTAAACAAATAGTGGCGGGAAATCAAATGTCATTTGCTGAAGTTGTTCGAAAGAAAAATGACAGAATGCAAGACAAAGTGATGCCAATGCTAACAGAGTTGCCACTTATAGTGAAACCAAAAGGGAAGCAAAATTGTAATAAAACAAGGGAAGACTTGAATAAAAATGTAGATCCAGGAGATTTTAAGATCGCGAATATTGAAACGGCACATAATGGAATAATAATTATCGAGAGCGATGATTCGAATGAAAGAAATAGAATTAAAAAGGCAATTGAAAAAGATATGGGCAATGATTATGAAATCAAAGTACCAACTTAAATTAAGCCAAGAATTTTCATACCAAACATGAGATTTAAAAATGATGAGAATGGGTAAATTGAGAGATTGAAAAAGCAAAACGATGTTATTGCAAACAGCGACTTAAAATTGGTAAAATATTTTGAAAATAAGAAGAATAACGCTATAAATTACAACGCAATCATTGAAATCGACGCTGAAAGTAATGGACACGGGAAAACTGAGCATCGGGTGGGAGCGGACTAAGGTATTCGATGGAGTGGAAGTCATGAGGTGCTTTAAATTTAAAGGTTACAACCATAAGTCAACGGAATGTAAGAATAAGGACGAAACGTGCCTTAAATGCTTGGGAAACCACAAAACTAGTGATTGCAGTAATGAAGCAGTGCTCAAATGTATAAATTGTATGCGAGCTAACGAAAAACTCAACCTAGGACAAGATGATAATCACACAACATTAGACAGATTATGCCCAGTCTATATTAACAAATTAGAAGCTAGGAAGAAAAGAATTGGTTACTAGCAATTCAACACATTCAAAGGCATTTACAAAAATATACAGGGCCTGACCAATAATTTCAATGAATTAGAAATATTAGCAGACAGTAAAGAGTATGATTTTATCCGAAACACACCTTGTCGAACAAAAAGTAGTAGACAAAATAATTAACATAAAAATTAAAGGTTATAATGAAATTTCTTGTTTCTCGAACTCAGCACATACAGGGGGTACTACAATCTACATAAAAAGGAATTGGAAAGTTACAAAGCTGTTTGAAAAATCAGTCGAATACAAAAGGTGGCTTTTAGCATGCAAATGTGAATGCAACAACATGGAACTAATCATAGTAGCCGTATACAGAGCACCTAAAAGCTCGGAAAGAGAGTTTTGTGATTTTTTAAAGGAACACATCGAAAAGTTAAACGAAATACCAAGAAACATAATAATTGCGGGCGATTTCAATATAGACTGGAGCGAGAATCAACTTTATAAGAAAGAGATAAAAAGGATACTGGATGATAACTGTTTATCACAAAAAATTACGGATTATACAAGAATTACGGCAACTTCAAACAGCATAATTGATTATGTAGTTTCAAATATGCACAATCTTACAGTCTCCACAAACGCCAAAAATAAGATTTCAGACCATGAAAGTATAGATATATACATAAACGAAATAAAGAACAAACACGTTGACCAGAACAACATAGAAGTCTACAGATACAAGAAAGACCTCTTTACACGTAACCTTAGGGAATTTGACATATCATACAACATGAATGTTAGTATCCATGAAAATGCAAACAAAATTGATACGATTCTTAGGAATACCACAAGAGAATTCATTTGCCTGAAGAACATAAATGTGCACAACAGAACGAAAAGATGGTACACGAACGAACTGAAAGCTTTGAAGAATAAACAAATTGAAAAGTATGAATTTGCTAAACACTACAAAAGCATCGAAAATTGTAACGAATTCAAACGGATAAGAAACCACAATAAAGTATGCATTAGAAATGCAAAAAATTGTTACATACGGAACAGATTGAGGCATGCGGATGGACAGAAAGAGATGTGGAGTACAATAAAAAAAATGGTTATTGGACAGCAACAACATGAAAAAAGACATGTATATTTTGAGGGTAAGGAATATAGAGATGAGTCCTAAATAGTAAACAAATTTAACGACTATTTTGTGAATAGTGTCGAGCAAATTTTTAAATTAATTGAAGACGTCGAATACACAAACAACATAAATGAAATCGGACGCAAATTCAAATTCCGAGAACTAACGATAAGCGAACTAAAAAAAGTTTGTAAAAATCTAAAAAATAAAGTAGACTTTGAAAAAGTAAGCCCCAAAGTTATCATAGACAACTGGGATATTTTAGGACAGACAGTGCTTACCATAGTTAATAAATCACTCTCAACGGGAGAGTTCCAAAGTTCATGGAAGGATTCGATGATTACGCCGGTGGAAAAAGTTCCGAACACGACCAAAATGGAAGAATTTCGACCCATCAATACGCTTAGAATGATTGAAAAAATTATTGAAACGGTGGTTAAACAACAGATGGTAGAATATCTGGAAGGCAATGACATCTTGTCGATTTATCAATCCGGGTACGGACAAAATTATTCGTGTGAGGCAGCGGTTAATTATATTGTAAATGAATGGAAAGGTGGCGGAAAGAAAAATAAAATAATAGCAATTGCCCTTGATTTCAAACGTGCCTTCGAAACAATCGATAAGAAAATACTGTTGGCAAAATTGTATAATTACGGGATTCAAGATAAAGAGCTGGAATGGTTTAGATCATATTTGACTAATAGGGTACAACGGACTAAAGTAAATAGTAGCGTGTCCGATTCCACCGAAGTCGAACAAGGAGTGCCGCAAGGATCGATAATAGGTGCATTATTATTATTCATTCTTTATATCAACGATATGCCGAAAATAATAAAGTATTGCAAAATTCTTTTATACGCCGATGATACGCTTATTTACGCCGAAGGAAAGGATGCAAATGAATGCAGAAATAAAATTAAGTTTGATATTGATCAATTAATCACATGGCTAAAGATGAACAAATTAAAACTGAATGAAGAAAAAACTAAATTAATAGAAATAAGTCTACAGAGCCAAACACAAATCGTGATAAATGGAAAACAAATCGAAAATGTTAACAGTATGAAATACTTGGGTATGATTATTGACAAGGAGCTAAAGATGCATGAACACATTGACTATATATGCAAGAAAATAGGAAAAAAGATAGGTTTCTTCAAAAGGATCAGAAAACAAATGGACGATATACCATAATGGTATATAAAACGATTGTTAAACCCCATTTTGATTTCGGCGCCACAATTCTCTTTTCGTGCTGCAATCAAGGCCAAATAGAAAGGCTTCAGAAGTTGCAAAACAAGGCGATGAGGAGTATCCTGAGATGCAATAGATTTACCGCAATAAGTTTTATGTTGGAGGCACTTAAATGGCTGAACGTCAAGCAGAGGCTAGAAAATAACCCATTATTGGCCGTTTTTAAAATCAAACATGGTGCTGCACCTGGATATTTAACGAGTGAAGTCAGATGCGTGGGAGATGCGCAGCCTTACCAACTACGAATTATAGATGACTTTAGGTTGCGTATCCAAACTTCAACAACCGCCCAAAATACTATCATTTATAAAGGATTTAATTTATTCAACACACTACCAAATGATATAAAAAATGAGAAGAATTTAAAAATATTTAAAAAAAAATGTATTGATTTTATAAAAAGAAATTCTTAAGAGAGCTTAAGACTGAATTCTAAATAAATCTATTTGTATGTAAATATAGATTATTGTAGTAAATATGAATTATGTAAAGTGATAACAATATTTAAAAAATTAATGAATAATCGAAATATATAAAAGAGCCTAAGACTGAATTGTATTGAATTAATACTAATAAACTTAACTAACAATCAAACAAATAAAAAGTTGCTTGCGATACTGTAAAATAGCCCTATTTGCGGATGATGCCCTTATATGGATAAGTGGGAAGAATAATGGACTCATTTGTCAGAATTTAAATCTGGATCTGGAGAATATTAACACGTGGCTCAAGATGAATAAATTGAAGTTAAATACAAAAAAAAGTCAAAAGTAATGAAATTCAAGTTAGAGGAGCCAATTGAGGTGAGGATAGATGGTGATATCATCGAGTGTGTAGAGAGCATGAAATACCTTGGCATGGTCGTGGACCCGAAGTTAAACTTTAAGATACATGCTGACTATATATTTGGAAAGATACCAAAGAAAGTGGGTTATCTCACTAGAATACGGTCATCGTTAACACTACAATGTGCAATATTTATATATAATGCAATCATCCTATCGCATTTTAACTATTGTTCAACAATTTTATATGCTTGTCAACAAGGAACATTAGATAGACTCCAGAGACAACAGAATAAAGCAATGCGTGCAATATTAAAGTGCAATAGATACACACACATACAACACATGCTTGATGTCCTGGGTTGGATGAACGTGAAGCAGAGATTGACGTACAGTGCAATGTTATTTATCTTTAAGATAAGGAACAGAATGCTGCCCGAGTACTTGACATCAAACATTGTAAATGTCGGCGATGTTCAGCCCTACAACCTAAGGAATATAAATGACTTTAGACCGGACAGATGCAATAACACCAGCACACAGCACACAGAAAATAGGATCAACGTTTTTAAAACAAAGCTTATTTCTTTTGTAAAATGTAATTGTTAAATTGAATTTTAACCTTAAACTGTAAATTGCTTTTTTTTTGCTTTTTATATGCTATATATGTAGATGTGTATTTGTTTTTCATTGATTCCTGTAAGTGCTGAACTATATGAAATTGTAATATTTTTGTTTTTTTTTTGTGTCTTTTACATCAAATTTTCAAATACTCATACACTGAATTTAATGAATTAATGAATGAATTAATTAACCAGTAGCATCTACATCAGTATCAGTCCAGCCGAAGGCAAAAGCAAAAGGGAGGAAAACAGACAGCTGAAATCCTGGAATTGTTTAAGAAATAATGGGCAGAAAAGCAGAACCGGCTTTAGAGGTTAAACGAATCGAAGCCTTGCAGGATATAAAAAATCTTTTAAATAAGTTGCTGGAAGGTGGCAATAACAATTAGGTTTTTGTTTTTATTAAAGTTGTATTTTTAAGTTACTTTTTGTTTTTATTTACTTTTTTAAGAGTTATTCCCGTTTTCTTTTTATTGAATTCATGTGATATATGTAAATGTACTGATTAACATATAAATAAATAAAAAACATTATGCTGATATTAGCGTCGTAATGGTATCTCGTTTATTTTTTGCTTCATTGCTTATTGCGTTCTCATTGAGAAACTCTTCGCTCTGTGATTGTCGTAAATCGTTTCGGCTGTTTTCTATATAGTGATCATAGCCGCTATATATACCAAAATAATAAAGTTATGAAGAGCAACGCAGGTTCTTACAATATGCTTTGACTCTTTCAGGTTGTAGATTTCAAGAAACTTTAGAACTCGAAACCTATTTTTTAGCATACCAAACGCTTGTTCAATGGACACTCTCGTTGAACTTAAACATAAATTGAATTTTCTCTGGTGCTCTTTTAAATGTCCATTGTCCCTGAAAGGAAAGATGAGATCCTGGAGGAAGGCAAATTGATCCATTTCGTAGTCCTTTCCCTAATGGACTATTTCGCCATACAGTAGAATCGTGAGATCTGCCTGGCCATCCAAAAAATATATCCTTGAAAATACACTTGGCGTCACACACTGCCTACAGTAAATTTTCAGTAAAATAGGATAATACCGATTGGCAGGTTTTCTTGCTTGTGGTATCACTGATTGTGTACCATGCCGGTTATAATAGCTGTCACTAATTTTCGAAGGGGGAAGGATTTCAATATGGGTTCCATCCACACAGCCTACTACGTATGGAAATGGATATCTTCTTAGATTATGAAACTCGTCCATTATCCGATTTTAGTCGGCTTCACTTTCCGGCCACCTTATGAAGAACCTCCGATGCTTACTTATAACTCTTTTTACTCCTGTTACTATTTTATATGATTGTCCCCTTGCTATGTCAAAGCGGTGTGAAAAGTCTTGGTATGAGCATCCATTTGCAAGTTTCCATATAGTAACCAGCAAAGCTTGCTTGAAACTTACTCCGGGTCTTCCTAGTTCTGAAGTCTTCCAAAAAGCCCTTAATTTTTATTCTAGATTCTAAAAATTAATTAAAACATTGTTTCCATATTGAGAAAAACTCATACCGAAAATGTGTTGCGACTCATCCGGAAATGACTTCGGAATACATCATCAGGAAGACGCTCAATTATTCCAAAATATCCTTTGGCTTTGAGAATACTGCGCTTCATTTCTGTAATTCTTAAAATAACTATCTTTCTTAAAATTTCGCTTCTTTTTTTTCGCTTTTTTAGAGGCTGAGAACAATCAACCATATTATTTATTAAAATAACAGCGATCGACGTTGATTCCAATTTTACGCAGTTGGTCGTTCATAAACATCTGACATGTGCTTTGCAAGCACATGCTTTGCAGTAGACTTAAGCTTCCATTTGCGCAGCTTTTCGTGCTTTGCATTGTGCTCGCATTGCAAATCTTGCATTTATGAACGAGCTCTTAGTCCTCCTTTTACCGCATGAATTAAATAAATTTGAAACACCTTCGTGAACATAAACAACTTCGCAAACGTGAACAAGCTCGGTTTTTAATAGTTTACGTCACCGCGAGTCTAAAGTGGAAATAACTTAGCGCAACGCAGAGCATTTCTAATGAAGACTTTGTAATAATTTTTTCTCTAAAATACCACAACGATCAGCGAAAGCAAAATGCAGATTTTTTTTTTTTTTTTTTTTTAAAAGAGCACACGCGTACAAGGGGTTATGACTACCCTTAAAATGTAAATACATAACGCGAGTGGAAGGGATCAGGGAGGAAATAGGGATAAGTACTGATGCACATTGTTTTTGAATTTCTGCAGATTGTAATGAGTGGGAAATACCGAGCGTGGTAGAGTGTTCCACATTCGTGTTGTACGGCTAATAAACGAGTCTCTATACTTGACTGTACGTCCGAAGTTGGGCTTGAGGGTGAACTGATGAGCATTCCTGGCGAGACGGGTGTTACGGTGAAAGTGATAGGAGGGTGGAATGCAGCTGGCTAATTCGCTAGAGCACTGCTTATGGTAGAAGCGATAAAACAGTGTTAGACAGGAGACGTTACGACGGTGGTGAAGAGAGTCAATTGACTTTGTAACATTTTTGTCCCCTATGAGTTTTATCGCTCGATTTTGAATTCTATCAAGCAGACTCAAGATGGTCTTTGGAGCGCCTGCCCATAAATGGGAGTTGTATTCCAGTTTGGGGCGAATGTACGCTTTATATATGGCAGCCAGATCAGATGGGGTAAAGTATTTCTTGCACCGCTTCAGGAAACCTAAACATTTCGCAGCATTTTTGGCGATATCGGTTATGTGATCATTCCAACCGAGGTTCTTATTGATACACATACCAAGTACTGAAAGTTTTTCGGCTTCAGCAATGCAAGCGCCATTCATGGATAATGGTCGAGGGTTTTCGTTTCGCTTTAGTGACAGAAGACAGCATTGAGTTTTGGAGGCATTAAATTCCACTCTGTTCGTAGAACCCCATGATAGTATGCTGTTTATATCGGAATTTAATGAGTTAATCATACGCTGCCGTTCCATTTCCACGGCCGAAGATGAGGGACGTGAATTTGAAAACGAATATGAAAAACTGATAGTACTATCATCAGCGAATGAGTGAATTGGATTAGATGTAGCAGACAGAAGATCGTTAATGAAGATTAAAAAGAGAGTCGGTGACAAAACAGAGCCCTGGGGAACACCAGCATTTATATGGTGGATATCAGACTTGACACCGTCCAATACAACTTGAATTGAACGGCCCGAAAGAAAGTTTCTAATCCATTGAATAAGAGATTCGTCGATACCAAATGCACGCATTTTCGACAAAAGAGCCTGGTGCCAAACTCTGTCAAATGCTTTAGAAATATCAAGCGCAACAATCTTGCTTTCACCAGAAAGATGTAGAGAGTTGTTCCACTTTTCAGTGAGATATACCATCAAATCACCAGTGGATCTTTTGCTACGAAAACCGTACTGCCGGTCATTGAGGAGTTTTCGTGTTTCGAGATATTTCATTAGCTGACGGTTTATCAGCGTTTCCATGACCTTGGAAAACAGGGACGTTAGTGCAATGGGTCGATAGTTGGAGGGAGAAGAAGATTCGCCTTTTTTAGGGACGGGTTGGACAAATGCTGTTTTCCATCTACTCGGGAAGAGACCAGAAGAGTAGGACAGATGAAAAAGCTTACGCAATGGTTTTGCCAACGTGGAAGAACACCTCTTCAGAAGAATGGGGGGAATACCATCTGGACCAGCGGATTTATGGATGTCAAGATCTTTGAGTACTCTTGCTACTGTACGAGTGCGGAAATAAATCCGTCCCATGGAATAATTGACGCGCTCGAGTACAGGAGGCGGCAAAGCAAGTTCTTGAAGTGTTGAGCTGGCGGCAAAATGGGCCGCGAGAAGATTTGCTTTGTCCACAGAGCTGACAGCTGGGGTGTCATTGTAAACAAGTGTTGGGATGGAAGATGAGACACAATTTTTTACATTCTTCACGAACGACCAAAAGCTCTTGCTACCCTTGGGACATTGTAACACTTTTTGTCTCAGATTTCGTTCGTGGGTAAATTTTGCACATCGGATTTTAGCATTGCAGTCATTTCGAGCTTGTTTGTACTTTTTTCGGGTTTCCTCAGATGGATCGGTTTTATAATTCCGAAAACTTAACTCCCTCAGCCTGATAGCTTCTTTACAGCTCGAGTCGTACCACGCGTTAGTCTTTGGCTTGATTACTTTCACCCTGTGAGGGATGAAGTTTCTCATAGCAAGAAGAACAATACTGGTGACCATATCGGCGACAGCATCCACGTCGCTATTGAGGAAGCATAGCGACCAGTTAAAGTTCCTAAAGAAATCGTTAAGGCCGTCCCAATTGGCTTTCTCGTATTCCCAAACTACTCTTTTAGGAACTGGTTCTTTAACTGTTGGGTTGTGGTACGAGAAGTAAGCCGATATGACACAGTGGTCCGACGAGCCTAGAGGCGACAATACGTCTAAGGTGTATTTATCAGGGTGGGAGGTAAGAAACAAGTCGAGTGTGTTGGCGGTATGACCGTCAATGTCTGGAATCCGTGTGGGCTCGTTTACAAGCTGGGTTAAATTATTTACCGCAGCGAAGATCTCGACGTACCTTCCTTCGGGTGTTGTCTGTCCAGAATGTCGAAGCCAACCAGAATTGTGTATATTGAAATCGCCCGTAATAACGATTTCAGTACGAGGATAACGGGAAACAATTCTTAAGATGGAGTCAGACAGCGCATCAAACTCATTTAAGGTAGAATTGCTGTCTAAGTTGGGGCTTCTATAAATTAAACAGTAGTGAATAATTTGCCTACGAACGGTGAGCTTTAACCACATAAAATTAAATTCCGGATTGGAACAGGGACCATATTGTGGTAAGATTTGGTAGGCGACATCACTACGGATATAAGTGGCGAGACCGCGATGAAAAAAGAATAATGGCACTAAGCTATAACCAGGAAGATTCAAATCCGAAAATTCGGACTCTGCACTTACTTGGGTTTCACAAAGTCCCAAAACAGCTGGCCTGTATTTACAGACGTGGGCGTACACAGCAAAGAAATTCGATCGTAGGCCGCGAATGTTACACACGTCTACTCGAAATTTCTCACTCATTACAAAAAGAAAAAAATTCAAAAGAAAACAAACACTAACGCTACTAAGCTTAGCTGTGACGTATAGGTTTTGTTGGATTCCCACAACAAAATTGTTGTAGGTGTTATGCCCATACAACAAAGTGCAGCGAGAACCCAACGACACCAATCAGTTACACAGCCCGCTATACATTAGATGTTAGTTGGGCATGGTCACTGCTGTGCTTTGTTTTTGCATACACAGCACAAGCAGTGACCATGGGCAACCAGCAGGCACGGTCAAAAGAAAACAAAAAAAAGAAACAAAAGAAATTGGAGCAGTGAATGTGAAAGGGGGAGGATGGCGATATGATTTAGTTTTTTTTTTTTTTTATTGTTGTTATTTTGCTGTTTTATTAATTGGCTATTTAATTTTGTATTGTGTTTGTTTGTGTGAATTTTATTATTATTTGTGTCTGATTTTGTTTATTTTATTATTTTGTGTTTTGTTGTGTTTAAAAAGATTTGGATTTTCACTGTTTCACTGATCACTTATTTAATTTTCTTTATTTGTTTTTTTTTTTTTTTTCTTTTTTACACGGCGCGACGCGGGTGCAGTGTTTCTGCAGCGTGTGCTTGCTCAGGCGTGCAGAACAGTACCAGATATAAAAAAGAGACCCTGCTTTTGATTTTAGGCCTATCAAAATAAATAACTAGTAAGTTAACACACTGAGACTGCGCACGTTTACCAACAAACAACAAAGAAACCCTGAACAACTATATAGGCACACCGAGATATCCTGTGCACAGATAAAGGAACCTCATAAACAGCAAGATCAACAGACTGAGATATCATACGCACAGGCGAAGGAACCACGATAACAACACGACTGGTAGTACTTTAATTTGGCGAAGCCTTTTGCCTCAGGCTTGTGAACAAAAAATGTTTAATAAAGCTTTGATATAATTAATTAATGTGTTCTTAAATTTATAAACTGGAGACCGTGACAGGACAACAAAAGAAAAACAAAATAAGAGACTCGTTCGTGTAAAATCGTCACACCTTGAAACATGAACATTCGTAATAAATAACTGTTCCTCAAAGAAGGAAGAATGAATTCATCGCAGTATCCAACCAGGAAGGATCCAGGAAGCAGGTCCTTACCGACCTTGATGGAGCAGTGCGTATTCTCCATCGTCATCCTACACAAATTGACAAGTTTGATCGGGATGCCAAAACTACACATTGCGCTGTATAGCTCGACTCTATTCTTGCTGTCATACAGATGAGTTGGTGCGAGCTCCTAACCAAAACATTGTCTGCCGCGTTGAAAAGCTCGACAGGTAGGTCGTCAGCTCCAGCAGCATTGTTGGATTTGAGTTTAGATATGGCTATCTTCATTTCATTCAGGTCGGGTGGATGGAATTATTGATATACATCGTCCCTTTCATTCGGGTTGAATGGTTCGTTCAGCCTGACTGCGGGGATTGGTTCTTCGTCGCCGCTATACAGTCTGCAGAAGTGGTTCCTCCATATCCTCAGCATCGACTGTGGTTCTACTACGATGTTCGCTTCTTTACAGGCTTCGGTTCGGGCCTTCTAACTTTGACTGGCTATTTTTACTCTTTGGTAGAACTTCCTTACCTCATTCCTGCAATGCTATCCCTCAATTCTGTTAAGTGACTCTTACATTTTTTCTTTCTTAATATAAACCTTAATTCTAAAATGCAGAAATGCATGAACGGCGGTCATCGACTCTTCGGCGGTATCGCTGACGATGCGAACAGAGGCTAAAAATGTATTTATTAAAATATTTTCGATGACCGTCGCTGTTCTGTGTTTGGCTCGTGGTTACATGTAACACGCGCTTCTCATGCTTCTCCTCTTATGCTCGTAGAGCAATCGAGCAGCTCTTGTCCTTTCTTGCGGTGACGATTAATTGCATTCAGGAATTTTCTGAACAAAAAATCTTAAGATAATTACGAAGCTTCCTTGGATTAATAGACTATTATCGTTTATTCATCGAGAATTACGCAAGAAAAATAAAGTCTCTTAACTAAGTACGTACAGGGAGAAAATGGTCGAATATTCCAATACGTATCCAAGAAAATGGGTACAGAGTTAGACACAGAAGGAAAACCCCCTTATCGATCCAAAACAACCCTGAATAAATGAAGTTGAATTAAAAGAACCCAGCTTTGAAACAAATTTTGTATTAACACATGCATCAAACGATGCAGTAGGTGCAGTAGGTGGGCTGAAGAACTTAAATGAGACACAGGTTGATATATAAACCCAACAAAGGGTCTTATTTCCAATTTGTATCAAGTACACCATTGGCTGTACTGAATAAAATCACAAACATTCTTTGGTCCTTGATAAATTGTCTCTATGATCTCTAACTATCATATACGTATACGTTGACCTGATCAAACCAAACGTAAATAATTTTTTTTACCTATTAATGGGAAGCTCGGGAAAATCGCAAACCAAACCAAACCAATTTGGTATAGAATTATTTCATTACAAAAATAATCTGTTTATGAAGCAGTATAATTTTGTTTGTTGTTTGATAACAAATTTATAGAATCTGTAACATAATTTTCTTAATAGAATTGTTACATCATGAACTTTTGTGTCTAAGAATGATTATCATTTAGTCTTACATACTAATGAAAAACAACTAAATTATAAACTTTTTAATAGTTTAATACGTTTAATTTCTTTTCAGATGATATTTACGGCTCCAATTTTTGTAGTATCCAATCCCATGGGTTGCATAAAAATTTGCCGCTAACAGAACATGATAAGAACAATGTATTTAAGGTGAAGTAACGATTTTTAAAAGTTTTTTTTTTAACTTGAGTCTTTTACAGACACAATATTGTTCCTCAACAAGTATTTATTCTGAAGATTACGACAACATTCACGAATATGTACCTGTAAAAGGTCGAGTTAAGTTTGCAATGCAATATAATTATAAAATAAATGCGCTGGAGATTTACATTGAAAAATGTAAGGATTTAGCAGCAGTAGACTCGAAAAAATTGAAAAGTGATCCGTATGTTAAGGTATTACAATTACATACACAAAAAGTATACAAAATATGCTAAGTTATTATTGCACCGCTTAAAGGTTTATTTATTGCCGGATAAAACCAAAAGCGGAAAACGCAAAACTAAAGTAAAACGACATACTTTAAACCCTGTTTTCAATGAGCTTTTCAAATTCCATGTGCCAATCGCTAATTTGGAAACACGCACATTATACCTCACAGTGTGTCATTCGGACATCTTTAGCCGCAACATCTTCTTGGGAGAAGTCAGCATCGATTTGAAGGGCAAGGTCTTCGATGAGCCACAATCCCAATGGTACCTGTTGCAAGCAAAGGTTTATTCAATTTATAATGTCTGTGTTCTAATTTTTCTGATTATTATATATTCAGAATGAAAATCTCGATGATCATCCAAAGCATATTGGAAATATAGTGGTTTGTTTAAAGTTCATTTCAATTCATAGTACGCAAGATGCTCCATCAGATACAAATTGCTTTGTTCAAGAACACACGACACAACATTTAAAGGGACAACTCCATATTTTGATAAAAGAGGCAAAAAACTTACATTCAGCAAGGTCGAATGGAATCGGTGATACATTCTGTAAAAGGTTGAACATATATTTTTTTTGGTTTTCTGTCTTATTATACTTTCTAAACAGTTATCTACTACCTAATCGGAATCGTCACTCTAAACAAAAGACTCCTGTTTGCAAAAAAACGCTGAACCCTGTTTGGAACTTTACTTTTGTGTATGAGGATGTTACGCTGTTTGAACTTTCAGAAAGAGCGTTGGAGCTAACCATTTGGGATCATGACCGGTTAGCTAGTAATCAATTCCTTGGCGGTGTTCGATTTTCCCTGGGAAGTGGTAAGTTGGAATTAATTTGTTAACACATTTTTAACGAATCCTTTTACTTTTCGCTTGTTAACCGGCTATTATTAAATACACAAAACTCTTTTGATCTGATTTTCATTGTCATAAAACAAACGTTGAACAAAAAACAAAGCAAATAAAGGAGCGCCAAATTGGAATATAAACGTTGCTTCAACCAAATTTATGAATAAATGGATTTTAAACTTTTCATCTGGAAGTTTTTTGAAATGTGTGATTTTCTACGTTTCGCGGTCCATCGAGTTGGAATCTATTATAACTAGGATTTTGTGTATGTATACATGTGTATGTTTGTGTGTGCGTATGTGTAGGTGTATGTGTACATATGTATGTATGGACGTCTTGCGTGTCTTGAGCTAATGAATAGAAACCGGTTTTATTCGAAGCGCAAAATGAAACCCTTGAAAGGATTTGCTTAAACTTGTTTAATTTTTCAAAAAACAATTATATTGAAATATTTATGCTAATATGTTTACAAAATAGATAATTAAGTGTAAAATTTACATTAATTTTCAACCATCACGTATTTTCTCTCCACATAGCACCTTAAGCTTCGGTTGCGAGCTTGATGCTTGATGAGTGTGACACGAAAAGTGTGTTATATTCTCATTTTCTACAATCTCTTTTAACGCTTCAGTGGACAAACTTCTAGTTTAAAGTGTCTCATTTGCAGGCATTGCTGTAAGAAGGTTTTTTGGGATTTCTGTGCTTCTTTAATACACGCATGACTACATTAAATTTATTATTTATTACATTAATAAGATTCGCACATAAACTTTCAAAACGAAATTGGCTTATATACGTAGATTTTCTTCCGCATCAGTCCTTGTGATATAATCATAAGATCCGGCTCACAGTAGTAATCCATATGGAAAGGTTGAATGGACCGAGTTCTCTTTTTGTTAGGTTAGAAGAAGCTAAGATCTTTAGTAATAACAGGATGTTGCGTAGGTATAACGGCAAAAGAAAGCAACTAGCTTTTTTCACATTGTTGCAGCTCAGAACTTATTGGGCCCGAAATATGTCAAGGTCCAAATAAAAAAAAGGTGCCGTAGTAGCAATTCGTTCGAATGTAGACCACAGACATACCATTTTACCGATTTTTGTCGCTCTACCTCTGACAGGCTAAGGACACCGCCATTTGGATATCGTATTCACAAATGTTCCATCACAGCTCAGTTCTGATAACGCACTCAAGTCCACCAATTTATTATTTAAATATTTTATAGTACTTTGATTGATTATCCGATCCGGTCTCGCTGTAATTGCTTACAATCGACAACAATCACACTTTTGCAGCTCTGATATCGAATAATCTTTGGGAAACCTTTTTCTATTTGTACATTTTCTCCTTAAAGTAGCTTTTACTTTGACGTCCTTTTTGAGAATTTTATCAAAAGATAGTATTAAATAACATCAAAGTATGTCGAGAATAGAAAATGGGATAATATGACGAGTCTTCACTTGAGTGATCTTCACTGTTAATAACAAACATACAAACTAGTTAAATGTAATTCATAAACGTTTTTACACCTATAATTGCTAATTTTACTTACCAAATATATCCAAAAGATGTTTTTAAATCTTAAAATTGAAAACTTTAACGAATTATTTGAAACTGAAAAGATGGTTTGGGGCCACCATGTCTCAATGTATCTATACCCCGGTGTGTAAGGCAGTGATCACAAGCAAAGGCTACATTTTTTTGTTTGTTTTTTGAATAAGGTTCACACGAGTTGCGTTAACCACGTCAAGTGAAGTCAACCAGTTGGAATCCCCAAAGCAATGCCACTATTATAATATTCAAACATTTTTGCCTTTTAATTATTTCTCAATGCGCTCTCTTTCTGAAATATTTCAATTTCAATTTATTATTATTGTTAAATCAAGTACATGTAAGACTCAGTCTTTTAAGAGTACCAACATAGTTAAACGCTATCAGTACTGCTTATAAAACAAGCATTGTAAGTGACAGTGTTACTCATAGAGTTATTGTGTATAAAGGTGGACTGATAAAAATTATGTAAGATTAAAAACTAGTATAAACTTAAGTTTAATATAATGATCGAAAAAAAAATAAAAATAAATAAATATAAAACATTAAGTAAATTCAAAATATCAAAGAAAAAGCAAAAGAAAGAATATAAAAGAAACTACTGCTGTTGAGAAAAATATTTAAAAATTTCGCTTCTGAATCTCCCCGCGGCCCCACTCGCTTTATATCACCAGTCAAAGAATTCCATAGCCTAATAGCGCAGGTAAAGAAAAGACGCGAACATATTTGAACAGTGGTGCCTTCAATTTAGTCAACCTGGCTGATTGTAAATATTCTAGTTTTTCATAAAGATAAACCGGTGTTTTCGTGTGTATTATCTTATGCATAAATAAACATAATTTGGCATCAAGGTACCTTGAGAGCGTACAACCTAGAATATTTTTTGGTAAGTAGATACATGATCATATCTTCGGAGACCATAAACAAACCGTATCATATCGTTAAATGCTACCTGTAACTTATTGCGCGATACAGAATCAAGTTTGCAGTATATTACCTCTGAATACGTTATTATAAGAATAATTCAAGTTCTCACTGCAGGAAAGATTGCGATTTATTTTAAAACCAAGACTTGTAACTGTATCTATATTACAAACTTAATTTTTGTGTCCGATAGGAATACTGGAGGCAGACAGTCCGTATCAAAGCTTGTTTTCGATATCAAAATCGCTTGCGTCTTGGATGGTTCAGGTCAGGGTTAGTCCATTTTCAACTGACCATTTAAAAATAGCAGCGGGATCCTCACCCTTTGGATGAGATCTTCTGACAGTCCAAGTGGCCTAGAAAGGAAGACTTGAATGTCATCTGCATAGAGGTGGAAAAAAACATTTTTGCACTCTTAAACAATATCATTTATGAAAATGCAAAATAGTATTGGTCCCAAAATTGAATCTTGCGGAACACCTTCTCTCATATATTTCGCAAATGAGAAACGCTTACCATCAAAAACAGCTTTGACCCGGTCTAAAACCTGACTGATAAGGAGATAATAATGAGTTTCGAATAATATGATCCACTTTTTGCTTAGCCAGGATTTTCTCAAAGACTTTAGACAGGACTGGTAATATACTTATAGGCCTGTAATCAGTTGGAAGCGTCGGTTGAGGTATTATATAAGTCAACGAGCCATCCTCACCAATAGCATTTGATTTTAAGCTTGCAAAGCTTTCCAGAACGTCATTTTCATTTACTACTTCAAAGTCCTGGTTGTAATTCCTAAGAAGCTCAGGTTTCAAGGAAAACCGTGGTGTGCTTCCTGGATTCGACAGGAAGGAATTATTCAAGGATCAGAACATTCAGTATTTCCTTTACAACCGATGCCGACGTTACGCAGATTACTCCACAACTTTCTAGTGTCTAAGGAATCATTAAACTTTGAAGAAAACTAATTACATTTTGCTCTTCGAATCACAGTGGTACAAGCATTACGTGCCTCAGAGAATGCTTTTCAATTCCCTACAGAAGAGTTTTCTCTCCAACTGAGGAACAGATTTATCGTAGAGTTTGTGAATGTTCATTTGAAGGTGATCAAGCTTGCTATCTGCACTATCCAAATACATGCAGTGCGACCACGGTATTGAAATCGCATTAATATTCAGTTGTTGGAAATCAATAGATTTAAAGTCTCTGAGTGTATACTCTTGTGGAAAAGGTTCATGAGAGAAATCTATATTTTATGCACAGAACAACAGATCATGATCGGACATTCCATCCAGAGAAAGTTGATCAAAAAGAAGTACATTCAGTACATCAGAAACTATCAGAATATCGATAAGGGTTTGGAAGATGGTGCATACCGGATCGGGTACGAGTTTTTAACAAAAAGTCCATTTGATGATACATAATCCAAGAGTTTGCCTGATAAATAATCATTGTTTAAGAGATTTACGTTTATATCGACCGACTTACTCCAAAAAGAATGGTTCTGTAGAAATGTATTTATTAGGACTGTAGACACATGACACAATACATTTAATTGAACCATCTGATATCTCTAGCATGAGGTATTCAACTCCAGGACCTGCCGACACACCAATTATCCTACACTTCAAGCTCGATTTGCACGAAATCGCGATCCCTCCCCCGTCGTGTCTGTAACGCGGTCACAACGATGCAATTTATAACCAGCATCCATAATCATTAATATCAAATGACATCAATTTGCGAACCTTCAAAAATATATTTAAGGTAATCTAATTTAAAGTTATTTAGACTTCGTGCATTCCAATGGCATACTAAGAACCCGAGATAAAACTCTTATCACATTGCGCGAATTTTCTTTACCTACACTACCAACAATGGATGCTGTTGGGTATACCATTATCAAAACCCGCGGCGCAAGAGTTACTCACCAGGAACGAAAAAATATTGACAGTAATTATATCTAAACAGCAGAGTTGCACATCATTATTATTATCTAATAAAAATGTTGTGGGAATTAAGAAAATTATTATAAAACAAGGCGAGTAAAGATAGAAAGAATATTGTAAACAAAAATAAGATATAAAAAATGTAAACAAAAATTGAAAATAAAAAATCATTTTTCTACTTATGACGTCATTTCTGCATTCGTCGCATCAGCACTCATGTCATCTATGCTGTTTATGGCTATGCTTTTTCCGTTCGCATTTGTTTTGACAAAGACAGTTCCCGCTTTTGTGTAAACAGCGCACAGCTGATTTTTACGCTTAAGCGTGATTGCCCTTTGGAGAATAGTCCGATTTTTTTTTGTTAGACTATCATTGATGTAACGGGTTTTTCAACAGGGACGCTATAAAAGTAGAGCGACAGGGACAGCAAACGACGCTATATTTCTTGCCGCTCTTTTTACATTTCTCTTCACTAAGGTTTGCCATTTCATGATGAAAAGATATACGAGCCAACAAGGGGTCGAAATTATTAAAATTTATGCGATATTGGTCAGGCAGCAATCCACACGTTATCCATGAGTCATCATTGCATACCGAAAATATTACAGTTTGGTGTGTTTTATGGGCCGGCGGCGTCATTCGCCGTACTTCTTCCGTGATGATCAAGACCAGCACGTTACTGTGAATAGGGATTGATACCGTTCAATGATAACCGAATATTTTTGGCCACAATAAGATGATATGGACTTGGAGGACATGTGGTTCCAACAGGGCGGCACCACAAGCCACACCGCGAATGTCACAATCAATTTATTGGAAACCAAGTTTGGAGAACGTGTTATCTCACGAAATGTGCCAGTCGCTTGGCCGCCTCGGTCGTGCGGTTTGACGCCGTTAGACTATTTCCTGTGGAGCTACGTCAAGTCTTTGGTCTATGCCAACAAGCCAGAGACGATTGATGACCTTCGTACGAATATCGAACGTGAATATGCCGAGTATCGGCCGATTTATGCTTGAAAACCATCGAAAATTGGGTTCAGCGTCTGGACTTCTGCAAGCCTGCCCGTGGTGGCCATGCAAAAGAAATCGAGTTTCAAACATAATGGCATCGAACGTACTTTCACAGGAATAAAGAATTTCATTGATATCCAAAACCGTTTTTGTTTTATTTGAAAAAGCTTTTGTAGCGCTCTTATTGAAAAACGCTTTATATGATGCCGCTCTCCTCTAATTCAACTTCACGAAGGAACAGCTGTTTATTATTTTGCTTGCAGTACAACGCAGCTGCATGAAGCAAAGTGTTTCTCTCTTGTCGATTGCTGAATTTCATTATGACGGGTGAGGGTGTTTTTGTTTTGCTCTTTTGTGCAGGGGGGTTGCAGTTTAAAGAGAAGCACAGATGATTTCATAAGTGGTGAAGGTTCTCATTAGGCAATTCCGGTACACCAAAAAGCACCGCATCTGCTGCAACATCTCTTCGGTCCAAGGTGTCATGTTGTTGCTGTAAAGAGTGCAATTCTCTTTGTATATCTTGCACTCGAGCCGCATATAATTCAGTTTTCTCAACACGATCCATCAAGTTGGAGACTTTCTCATTAAGCATATCGAAGCGATCAGATCAGTTTTTTTTGCATAGCTTCAATTTTTAAGTCGAAGTCACTGCTTATGGCGTCTACCTGTTGAGAGATGTGGGCCATTATCAATTGTCCATGCTTCTCCAAGCGCTCATCGAACATTTTCAGAGTAAGGTTTAATTCACTCGAGGGACATTTGATCTCGTTGAAACTACGTTTGACATGGTCACGATCGACTCTTAAACAAGTTTATTTAAGAGATGGGCAGAGAGATACGTTCGCCAAGAAACAATAAAAGCGGGAAAGCAAAGATTCAACGAGTACTTTCTCATTTAGCATATCAAAGCGGTCAGACCAGTTTTTTTGCTTAGCTTAAATTTTAAAGAGGAAGTCACTGCGTATGGTGTCTATCTGTTGAGAGATGTGGGCCATAATCATGTTTAGGCTTCGGAGAGTTTGATGGGGTTTTGGTTTGTAGGACTTTTGATCTCGTTGCAACAACGTTTGACATGGTCACGATCGACTCTTAGACAAGTTTATTTAAGAGATGGGCAGAGAGATACGTTAGCCAAGAAACAATTAAAGCGGGAAAGCAAAGAATAAACGAGTACAATGCTTGATAATTAAATTTAAGGTTTTTACAAAACTTTGGATTGCAATATATACAAAGTTAACTTTATTCGTTAAAAATCACTCGCGCACACTTTTAAGTTTTTGGTGTTATTACCGTCGGTATAAATACTGATTTTGCAGGCGAAAGATAAGAGCGTGACTTATTCGCGTGAATACATTCTATTGACATAAGTCAATATTCCAAATCTAAGGGATGGATTCAAACTACTCGCAAATATAGGAATGAATAGAGATAGAATATACACTTACCAAAACAGAAACAATAATAATTCATTTTCGCAAGCTTTAAGACATGATAGCTATAATTGTACAATACAATACAACAATAATTTCACACAAAATTCGGGTCGAGCTAATAACTAAAGAATAAACTTAAGACAAAATCACACTTTCGATCAGCAAAACAGCTACAGACAGAACCCACGTCAAGAACATAATAACAAAAGGCAGAACTCAAGTCACATACGAAGTAACTACCAACATAATCCAGGACAGTACAGACAGGACACGAGGAATAATTCAGTAATCAACGGACAAAATGTTGAATCCAATACCATACATGTGGAACATGTTCAACAAGAAGCAAATTTTCAATTATTGCCTCACAATTGATAGTACACAGATAGTAGAATTAACTGTAGGACACAGTCACCGACTAACACTCGTCCCGATTACATTAACATATTTCGCTGCAATTGTGTTTTTGTTAGTGTGCGTTAACCGTTTCTTGCAAAGTCAAATCAATTTAAATAGTTTCTTCTTTCGGGGAACCATGCCCATAAAAATGAGAAGAGAAAAAAACACATTCACTCCCCAATGGATCCTCTTGAGGTCCTCCCTTCACATTGCCCACAACCAAATCCAAAATTTATTGTCATCTCCTCTGTCAACGCTGAAAAACCTTTGTCTTCATTATGCATTTTTCTGCTTTAAAAAGCCATATACTCTATTAGCACTTCTGATGAACAAATAACACTGCTCCGCGATCAAAAAAATTGCTCAGCTGTTCATGTCGGAGAAAGTCCTTTCAAATCTATGCCCATCTCAGTTTCCCTTCATGACCGACTAAATTTGTCAATAGGTACAGTATATATACCATACCTTATTAACGTTCCCACAACTTAGTGAATGCTTCGTCCGTGAATTTACCCTTGCACGTGCAATCTATTATGTATGAGCCGCATAGGTTAGGAGTTAAGTAGGAGATGAATGTCAAGTTAGTCTTAAGACAGCTAGAACAATAAATTAAATGATTTGTATAAAAGTCCTCTCCGTTCGCGATTTTTTTATTTTGATGGAAACAAGAATCGTTTAGTTCCTGCAATGGTACATACTATAAAAGGATTTGTGAATAATTATGACGAGTTCTGCTCATTGGTAAAAGAACAAGCACTAAACGTCATTTCACTTCAAGAAACACACTGTGCATACCAATTCAAGCCCAAGATAGCAAAAAACTATATCGGTTATTTCGATAACTTAAGCTTTAATTTTACGGCGAAACAAGTTTTGGGACTTTAAATAAAAAACAGCATTCCCCATAGATTGATTCCAATCCATTCAAACATTTTAACCCTAGCCGCAGAAATACAACTTGAACTTAAGTATACATTCTGTCAGACCAAATATTTTCTAGTGGTGATTTATCCAACAATCTCAACCAAATTCACACGCCTGTTTTGTTGTGCGGGGACGTTAATGCCTGGAGCAATGGAAGCACTTTTATCAGACTCTTATCTCATGATCCTTAATGATGGAATTCCAACTCACTTCTCTACACATAACAAACTTACTCACGTTGATATAACTTGCTGCTCACTGGAAATGTACACAAGAACTTCTTCTGAAATTTCGGATGATCTCAATGGTAGCGTTCATTTTTCAATAATTCCACGATTGCTATTGGCCCTGTTCACACAAATATAAAGGCAAATCTTTAATTTAAAACTGACTGCGCTTATTGGGCTTTTTTCAACAATGCGCTTGTTTGTTTGTCATATAAGGAACCCACGGCCAATATCACCAAAGAAGCTGCTTTATTCCTTAAAGCAATTCGTCTTGCTGCAAATAAATTAATCCCCCAAACTAGTAGCAAATTTCACAAGCGTACCTTGCTTTGGTGGAGTTCAGTGTTGAGTATTTTTAGGAATGAAAAAATAAAAGCCTGGTAGGCTTTCAAAAAGCACCCCACTCAAATAACCTTATCTGTTACAAGAAATATAATGCGAGATTCCGCATAGAAGTTAAATCTAGAAAAGCGCAATATCTTAATGAATTCACCACAACGTTAAATCCAAACTCGTCATCGACCAAAATTTGGCATTACATCCGCTGTGTTGCAGGCAATGCCACCAGTCAACCCCTTCTATCCATCTCAATACCTCAGGGTCTAATATTGAACCCTTCCGACATGAACAATTTTTTTGTTTTATTTATTACGATGCAATTAATTACATCTTAATACATTTTCTTAAAAAGCCTTAGCTACCAGGACTATCAGCTAAAAATATTATAAAGTTATTGTTATAAAGGACTTTGAAAATAAATTAGATTGATTTATGTAAATTAAGTTTCGTTAATGCTTTATATATTATATTAATTTAATATTTTCCTCGGAATGGTTCCTTAAGATATCTACAATTGATTTACTCTTTATAATTTAGTAGGTATTAATAATTTATTTAATTTATAATTTAGATATGGTATTTTTAGTTTTGTTGCAGTTAAAAAGTAGATGACGAATGGTGAGCATCTCGTCGTTTCAGATGTGACATCTTGCTGGATCTTTTATTTCAAGTTGCTCTTGTGTGACCCATTCGGAGTCGCAAAAAGCACCGAATCATTGAGATTGAACAAGACATTGGGTATATTGCTACTTTTGGCTCGGGGTTGATGTAAGTGTAGTGATGTTGGTAACTTGCCCATTGATTACGAATTTCTGTTAACCAGTAATTATTTACTTTGTTTAATATATCCTTTTTATTTGGGATAAAAAAACGTGACGAGTGGTTCATTGGCTGATTGGTTCGCTGTTGCATCGGCAAATTCGTTTCCTTTTATCTCAGCGTGGCCAGGGACCCATAGAATTTTGAGGCTGTCCTTGTTTGCTATCAGTTTGTCCCTAATGCATCGTATGGTTGCATCATTGTTATTGATGTTTTTGACATTTTTTCGGATTCATCAACTACTGCGAATGCAGTTCCGTACTGGTTTTTTGTTCCATCGGAGTAAACAAAGTACCATTTGTCTGGTTTTTCTGCAAATACCGATTTGTAGTTTTCATTGCTTGTCGAGTTTTAAGGCAGCATGGAAAGGTCCGTAACAAAGGAACTTTGTTGCAGCGACCAAGGAGGATAAACAGATGACTTGTTGTTTTGGATGTGGTTGGGATATCTACCAATTTTGCAAAGAGAATAATGTTGTTGAGTGGCATTTAGCGGTTCTTTTACGGTTTGATATTTGTTTTGCAACTGCTATTATAGGTGCGTTATCTGTAAATGAAATTTTAGTCGACAGGCGAGCCGTAAGATATCCAAATCTCTGTTCGATGGAGGGTAGTCCAGATTCACTGATCATGTTCAAGATCGGTGTTGTTTTAAACGCTCTTAGGGCAAGCCTTATTGCTGTATGGTATTCTGGCTTAATAAGTTGAAGAGTAGATTTCGAGCATTTGCCATAAATTTGAAGTCCGTTGTCGAGTTTTGAAAGAACGATCGATTTTAAAATACTAATTAGGGTGTTAACATGAGCACAACTAGTTTTGTTTGTTAGATATTTAATGATGTTAACTCTGGTAGCTAGGCTTTTCTTAAGATATATACAATGGTTTTTAAAATTAAACTTAGTATCGAAAATTACACCGAGAATATTTAAATGTTCTACGTTACATATGTATAACAAATTGCTTTTAGCCGAAGATATGACAGCACCTGAATATCTAGACCAGTTTTCGATGTTAGTACGGATGTTAAGAAAGAGTTCAATAACTTTTGAGAGGTCTTTGCATTTCGTAAGTATTATTAGGTCGTCCGCATACAGGGAATGCTGTATTGTGTGACATTTGGACAACAGAAAGTGGTGATCCTTGCGGAATACCATTTTTAAGTTTGTAAAGCTTTGAATACTCATTGTTAACTCTGATGCGGAATTTCCTGTTACTTAAAAACGATTTTATATATCCAAATATTTTTGGACCCACTTTCCATTTAATTAATATGTTTAAAACAACGTGTATCCCAATTCTGTCAAAAGCTTTTTAAAAGTCGATTGACAGGATCTAGATGTGGTTTTTTGTTGATAACGATGAAGGTATACTATATATTCGTCGATATATAGAAGGGCGTCGGTTGTGCTACGTTCTTGTTTGAAACCTACTTGGTTGTTGCTAATGAGAATATTTCTATCAATGAACCACTGCAGTCTCTTGGCAATTATTTTTTCTTAAACTTTTCCCATGCAAGGGAGAAGAGAAATCGGTCGATAGCTGTTTAACTCTGATGGGTTCTTATTTGGTTTAGGTAATGGAATGACCGTTGCTGTTTTCCATGTTTGTTGGATAATAGCTTTATTGAGGATGACAGTGGAGACAGTTTTCCAGCTCCATTAAATTGATTGGTACTTTAATTAATTGTGCAGAGGTTGTTATGCTTAATGTGTAGGGATAAGTTTGCAATGTATTGTGTTTAGCTTGTAAAAATTCTGGTGCGAAGTTATGGTCTTCTGATTGTGAAGACCAACTTTCTGCGAAGTAGTTGTCAATATTTGGGGAATTGGAAAAAGTTTGGTTGTTGGTTTTAATAATTTTGATGAATTGTGGGGTAAAATTGCCGGTGAGTGCCTTTATGTCAGACTAAAGTTTACTGGGTGTCGAGTTGGAGTTGATGTTGTTTGTAAATTTTTCAAAGCAATTTTTTTTTTTGCTATTTTGTCAGCTGTTCGAAAGTGCGCATTGGCTTTACGATAAACAATGAGGTTGAAGTCTGTTGGGTGTCTTTTAAAGACCTTCCAAGCATTTTGTTTTTTTGTTCGTAAATCGTTAAGTTCTTTGCTCCACCATGGAACTTGCAATTTGTTGGGATTTCTTTGAGTCTATGGAGTTCAACTGTTTGCGGTTCTTTTGATTATTTTGTTTTTCTTGCTGCTTCTTGGTTGATATTACAGGAAATTTGCCTCTCTGATGAAGAACTCAAAACAGTAGTTTTGAAAATTTCCCAGTTTGCTCTACTACTATTATAAATTTTGGACGAGGTGTTGAGATAGTATTTTGTGTTTCTAATGTTATGGTTGTAATGATTGGGAAATGGTTACTCCCATGTAAGTCTGAGATAACTGACCAAGAAGTGAGCGGTTATAATTGAGGGGAGGTGAGTGTTAAGTCGATGTGAATTAGAGTTTTATGGGTTGAGAAATGGGTGGGGCTTTCGTCGTTGAGAAGTAAAACATTTGAGTACCTTACCTTTTATATTGCTTTTTGGGGAGCCCCAAAGGGGACTCCAGCAATTAAAGTCACCAGTTAGAAGCATTGAGGTTTGAAACGTATTGACAATGTTTTCTAACTCAAAAGCTGAGAATGTTTGGTCAGGAGGGATGTAAATGTTGGCAATAACTATTTTAATTTTTAATTCTACTTCCATTGCTATAGCAGAGAGGTTTGAGTTGATATGGATTTGTCTGTGTTGGATTGATTTGTGTATAAGGATACCTGTCCCTTGCTTTGCAGTTGTATTCGTTTGGAGATTGTGAAAATAGGGTTGGTATTGTTTGGGTGAATAGTCTGTTAATTTGTTTGGATATGGGTGGTAAGGTAAGAGAGTTTCTTGAAATTGAGATGATTGATGGATTCTGATCTTTTATTAACAATTGCAGCTCGTGGTAATTATTAATGAAACCGTTCATATTCCATTGTAGGATTTTTACCATCATTATAAGGAGAAAAATACCCTTAAACACAATATTGTTTATAAATATGGTGTAAAGGTAAAAATAATTTCTTTTTCGATGAGCTGTTATTATTGCGCCATGGGCTGCATTACACGGCGCGGAATGAGGAGAGGGACGCTTGTCCCCACCGCTCGCTACGTGTCCTGTAATGCGACCAATGGGTAGATAATGTTTTAGATTATTATGTCTCGTTTTCGTTGTTTGTCGATGGTACCATGTAATATTCGTTTGTTTTTATTAAATTTGAAGTAATGGAAGATATGGGAGAAATTGGTTCGAGGACAGCGTTACTTTGTGCTAAATTTTTAGCTTGGGTTTTGTGGAAAGTAGCTATTTATTGCTTCATTATAAGAGAATGATGTTTTTTTAGCAATTTGTTTTGAAGTGAGTTTGGTGGTTGGGCAATTTTATCTTTTGGATAATTATTGTTTAATGTATTTTGGGTTTTCTCCTTGCTATTGTGGGGATTGTGGTTGTTATTGGGATTTTCATTAGATTATTTCGCAGTGGGACTACTGGCTATTTGATTAGAGGGTTTTTTTGTTGTCTTACTTTTTCAGCACATGAGTCAGTCGGAGTATTTGGTTTGACAGGTTTTGGATTTTGAAGCTCATGAAGGCGTTTGGCTTCTGCCATTGTGCATTTTTTTGTGGTTTTGATCGCGATGATTTCGTTGGCAGATTTATATTGGAGACAGTCTTTGGAAGAGGAAGGGTTGGTGAGTTTACAATTTGCACACATGGTGCGGGTGCAGTCAATCGCCGGATGAGGTGGAATATAGCAATTAACACACGTGGGTTCTCTATTAGATCGTTTCGCAGTATGGCCAAGCAATTGGCAGTTCCTACAACGAATTGGAATCAGAATTTATTCCGTAACCTTTACCTTATAAAAACCTATTTCTACTGATTTTGGCAAAGTAAAAAGATCGAATGTAAACAGCATCAAACCTGATGCTCTTTGCTTACCATTTTCCGATTAATTAAATTTGTAGACTCCCGTCACAACTTGTGTTTTCATTTCGGTTATAATTTTTGATTCCGACACATTGATAAGGCATGGTGCGAAGAAAACATCAGCGAATACAGATGTTGTGATTTTTCGTTTTTAAATTGGGTTTGAGGCGTGGGGTGGATCATCTTCATCTAAGAGCGAAAACATGTTCCCCTTTTTTTTCTTAATCAACTCACTCACTCACTTGCAAAAAAAAAAAATAAATGAAATTAAAGTGTATTGAAGAACCAACGATAAAGAAAAGAGAAACCGGTTTGGTTAGGAAATTGTTAAGACTATCGGAATGCACAAAAGATTGAGTACGATCTGATCGGCTCGAAGGTTAGTCGGTGACTGGACATAAACAATTACTTCTGCTACACTTGGCCTTAGTTGTCCAACTATGAAAATTTTTCAAAAAGCTAAAAAAAAGCAAAGAAATGTTCTCTCACCGCCCCAATTGTCTCCCACCCTATTTCAACATCCGCATCGATGGTCCCATTACCAACTTGGAGCTGGAATCTTGCTTAACCAGACTCAATGCAAGACTCCCTATGATAAAGAACCTTTCATAGAATCAAAAATCTTAACAAGTAAAAATAAATTGCTTTAAACAAAGCAAAGGTTGCGCGGTATATGGTATACCACAAGGCTCCCCAATATCAGTGATCCTCTTTCTCTACGCCTTCAATAAACTTTGCGACATTCTTTCGCAACATAAAAGACTGGATTATGTACATCTTGTGTAAATACATTGTTACTAAGAACTAAGAACTTTCTGTCTAATGTATTAAATGATACCGTTGAATGGTACAATTTTTCGGGGCTTAACTTTCTTTGGAAAAATGCTTAACACCACATATACTACTGTGTCCAAAAAATAAGGTGACATTGTATTTATTTTGAAAATTCTTTATTTATTCTTCCAAATCAATTTCATCCCCTTCAAAGTAATCCCCTCCCGAAGCAATGCACTTATGCCAACGGATTTTCCAATCTTTGAAACACAGGTTGTAGTCACTTTACGGGATGGCCTTCAGTTCCGTCTTCGCTGCGGCTTGAATCTCCTCTATCGTATCAAAACGGTGTCCCCGGACCGGTCTTTTGAGCTTGTTGAACAGCCAGAAGTCGCACGGCGCCAGATCAGGTGAATACGGTGGTTGCGGAACGATATGGGTTGAGTTTTTGGCGAAATGATCACGAATTACGAGTGCGGTATGGGATGGTGCATTATCGTGGTGTAAAAACCAAGAATTGTCTTTCCACAATTCCGGCCTTTTTAGGCGGATAGCGTTACGCAAACGACGCTTAACGTTCAAATAATATTCCTTGTTGACTGTTTGGCCGGTTGGAAGGAATTCATAAAGCACAACACCACGATAATCGAAGAAAACAGTCAACATGACCGTGATTTTTGAGCGACTTTGGCGCGGTTTTTTTGGTCTCGGCTCTCCTTTGGCACGATATTCGCTCGATTGATCGGTTGTTTCGGGGTCGTAAGCATAGATCCAAGTCTCATCGCCAGTTATAATGCGTTTCATGACATCCTGGTAGTCGGAAAGCATTGTTTCACACACTTCAACGCGACGCCTTTTTTCCAAAAAAAAATTCAATGTTTTCGGTACCAGTCGAGATTTGACGCGCTTGAGGCCCAAAGCATCCTTCAAAATGGTATTGACTGAGCCTTGCGATAAGTCAACTTCATCAGCAAGGTCTCTAATCGTTAATCGATGGTTTTTCAACACCAAGTCTTTGATTTGTTGGACGTGAGCTTCATCGGTTGAGGTTGATGGTCGCCCAGAACGCTCTTCGCCTTCGACACGTTCACGGCCGGCTTGGAAATCACTATACCACTTGTAAAAATTTTTTTTAGACATAGCCTCATCATCAAAGGCTTTCTGCACCATCCTCAACGTATCCGCAGCAGAAAATTTATTCCGCAAACAAAATTTAATGCAAATTCTTTGCTCAATAAATTTCGACATCGCAAAAAACGAAAAACTCACTTTTAGCAGCTCACAAAACGACGCGTATCTCAAACACTATGAATATATTTCGACATGAAATTTCACATAGATGTCACTGACAGTACTACCAACCTAAAAAGAAAGAAAAATTTCCAAATCCTTAGACGCGCGCAGTTTAAATTCATATGTCACCTTATATTTTGGACACAGTAGTATGTAGAAAAACTTCTTGTTCTGGCTTCATCTTAAGTTCGAAAAATCTAAATTTTAAAAAAAGTTAACGGTTTAAGTATACTGGGTGTTACATTTGATACTCAATTGAAAAAGGCCAAGCGGCGTGAGGTAATATAATTAATTATTTAGCAAATAAGAAGTGCAATACACATATGTTTTAACACCTTATGCTCAATAACAAAAGCCTTAATACTGAGCAAGATTGATTACGGTTTACTTATCTATGGAAACTGCCCAAAGTTGACAAATAACATCATAAAGGCACCTTATCATGAAGCCGCACGTAGAAGCATCAATGCTTACCCCACAACCCCGGTAAGAAGAACGTATAAAAATTACTAGAGGTAAATTCTATATAAATACTGTTTCTCGAACGGGTCAATTATTGATAAAGACGTCACTTCCGCCATCGAATCGAAGAAACGATAACGCATTCCATCCGGACAACATGCCGTACATAACATGGCACTCCCTGTAAATAGGTTGGGGGTATACATCTCATCCTTCCCACCTTGGTGTATAAAGCGCCGATAGCTTGTCGGTCTTAAAAGCAATATAGAACACGAACCACAACACAACACTTGTTAACAAAAATGTAAAATGTAAAAGAAAACTTATGCAATGGTCTAAATCCAGAAGAAATAAAAACATTCAGAAAACTTACTTAAATCCTAAAGTATCTGGTTTTTCAGGAAGGGGAACAATTAACTTGTTCGAATAAGATCCATGAAAAAGTTACTACAACGCAGAATCTTACATATTCGAAAATTATATAGATACCCCCGAAAACACAAAGAGGAAATATCTTCGCAAATTATGGAAATGCTTAAGCAGCGCATGATAAGGAAAAGCAATTCTCCATTAATAGTCCGATTGGATTGTGCCGAAAAAAAATTGACAATTTAGGCAAAAAGAAATGTACAATCGTCAAAGATTATAGAAAGCTTATGTGTACTTTCGAATGCGTTTTGGGCTACAGAACGCCAACGTTTTAACGACTCATGAATGTGGTATTAAACGAGTTTGTCAATAAAATTTCTGTCTTCTACATAGACACTTGGTTAACTGGGTAAATGTCTTTTATTACTGAATTATTTTTGAATATTTACAAGCTAATCATAAAATAGTTCGCGTATTGAGCTGAATTGAAATCACCTAGTATTCTTGCTTACATTCAACTTTGTTCAATATTAATGAACTTAATTGAACTTACACATATTATTATTGCTTGCCTTTGTGAACAAGTATTTATTTATTTTGTAGTAATGCACTTAAGTGACCTTATTTAAATATAACCTTTTTATGTACTACTTAACTAAATGTGGCATCATGCGTATGTATGAACATTCCGGGTCCTCGGATGGGATGGCGCGTGTGGTTTGGTGCTGGACGAGACGTTTAGTTCAAATCTCCTTGGTGTCCTGCAGGGCTGTGTGTTGTCGAAATGTATGGAAGATAGTTCTTCATGTTGAGGACGTTCAGCGCAAGTGAAGCGTGATGATCTATTGTGATCAATATGTAATGGTGTTGGAAGTGGGTTTCTTCACGGACTATTGATTAAAAGTGATCTGCTGTTTTCAGGATGAATTCCCTTGCAAATGTCGCTGGAGCTAGATTTATATTCCTAAGTTGAGTCGTTTTAAATACTAACCGGCGGTGGTATGAAGCCTAAACCGAAATGGTGTCAACAATTTCGGCTGTCAGTATGTTCAATTTCGTTTTGAAGGTGCAACCGGTGTCTACTGTATAAATAGCCATGTATTGGTTTGATACATGTGTTTGAACACGACGTTTTATACCTTGATTTCCGTGTATTCACATTCGATTTTTTCCTTTATCGATGATGCAGTTGGGGTTGTTGTCGATCCGACTTACAAAAGTTGGTGCTAAAGAAAACTATGTTTTCCAGTTTTGTTATCAGTTTAATATTTAAAAATAGACTAGAATGTTTAACAGAAGATATCTTTATTTGATGACTGACAAAAGCCAAGCGAACGTACAACTAATTAAACAATGCACAAGAAAATAAAGATGAGAGTGTGTATGTAGTCTATGTTTTATTTTAATTATACTTTTCAGCTTGACTTTAAACAGCACTTAGTTTTGGCATTGTATAAACTCTCGTTCATTCAACACAAAATATAATCTTAGCTCATTGTTCACTTTTCGGGGTATAGGAGTGACCTCAGTAGTTTAATAATATTGCGCCAACCTTATTTATCTCGGCTATGGCTTCATACAGTTTATTGGTTAATGAATTCAACTTGCTTTGCGTTGTTTTTTCCAGATCTCTCTGAAGTGATGGTCGCCAGCAAAATTGTCGTTTGATGTTGACTTGCTGGCAGCAGATACTTTAAAATTTGATTAAAGGCGTCAATATTTTCATAAACTGCATAGTTCAGAACAAAAATGTCTTGCAAGATTTTTCCAAAAATTCCTCGTTAATTTTCATTCTGATCTGGGTATAAGAAGTGCTCCCATGTCTCTTAATATTGCTGATTACTTTTCTATGAGATGCTGTATGAGCAGTGTGCAATGGATTTTTTCTGCCCGTTGTTTTGCTTGTGTGCGCGTCTTAGTCATTTGGGGTACTATTTCATTGATGGATACGGTATCTCTAGTGATATAAGTAGCATAATTAACTTCTATAAGTGTTCCTCTCACTAGTTTGTCTTCTCCCATATGTTCGATGTAGAGTAAGGGCGAGGGGTGTGTATGGTATACTCACTGGTAAATTGACAAAATGGTCATGAATTAAGATATGATTTCACTTGATACAGAACTGTACTGAGCTCTTAAAATGTTAGTGTGATCTCCCCAACAACCCTCCTTAGGTGGTGCTTGATAGATTTAACTGCCGGCTCCCATAATCCGCCAAAATGTGGGACTGCAGGCGGATTGAAATGCCAGTGTGTCTCATCAGATGCAATAAATTTTGCAATATGTTGCTCCGAACTTTGAATCGGTGCTCGCATGTCTTCATCCAGAGTTCTTTGTGCACCCACAAAGTTTGGCAAACAATCGCTGTTTATGTGTGCACATAATCCCCGTCGAGCACCCAGACTTCAACAAATCCTTTAAACATGAAATAAACATGTTGAGCAGAACAAAACGCCTGAAGGAAGTTTCATTACAAAATAATTTTGATGAAGAAATAGAAACAGTACATTCTGAAACAGAGAATTCTTATTTTCATATACATATTACTCGAAACTGTCGTTAATCGTTTTAAGACAAATTATTCTCACAGACAATTAGGAAACTGTAATAAAGCGCGAAAGGAAAATATTAATTATTATTACTATTTTATTTAGAATCTACAAGCTTACTAGCTTACAGATATGAAACTTTAAACTAAGAATAAACAATTTACTTACAATTTACAAAGTAGTAAGAAACCTTGACAAATAAACTAGAATGCGAAAGTTTATGATAATAACTTTTTAAATTTAGCCGAGATGTATATAGCTCCGTATCCCTACATACTTCATTAAAAGACCTTAGACACCCTCAATCCCTCAATCTTAACGGTCTTGTTGGGACATAAATGGGCACCAAAGCCAGCAAAGTTGGACACTTGATGTCATAGTATAACAGATCATGCACAAAATTTATATCATGCATTAAACGCCTTGACTCCCACGACTTCAGAGCCAGCAAGAGGCATCTGGCTTTACAGTCTGGTATAAGATTCCAAAGCATTTTGTAAAAAAAGAATCTCGTCAAGCGCCTCTGTATGCCTTCGACGCGATTAGCGTAAGTAACTAGGGAAGGATTTCAAATGACATTTGCGAATTACAGGACAGATCGAATCAAGGAAATTTACATAGAACGAATAGCATACATATCTTTAAAGACTTTAACATTACGCTCTTCAAAGAGAAAGTGGAATCCAATATGACTCATAAATTGTTTATTATTTACACTCGGTTGAGCGGTTGATAATTAATTACATAATCAGATTCGAAGCAAAACTTCTTCAAGAAGGATATTGCATTACATTTCTTTATGTTAAGATTCAAACGGTTAGTCGCACACCACTCACAAATTCGATTCAAATCGGCTTGTCTTGGGTCGACCTTACTTTTAGAAAAAGTTTGAGATCATTCGCCTAAAGTAGACAATGACAATGCTCAATTAATTCAACGATATCGTTTATAAGAATAATAAAAAGTAATGGCTCAATATGTTTGCTTAAGCAGGGCATAATAAGGAAAAGCAATTCTCCATTAATAGTCCGTTATGGATTGTGCCGAAAAACAAATTGAAAATTTAGGCAAAAAGAAATGGACAATCGTCAAAGATTATAGAAAGCTTATGTGTACTTTCGAATGCGTTTTGGTATAAAACGAGTTTGTCAATAAAATTTATGTCGTCTACATAGACAATTGGTTAACTGAGTAAATGTTTTTTATTACTGAATTAGTTTTAAATATTTACAAGCTAATCATAAAATAGTTCGCGTATTGAGCTCAATGGAAATTAACCTAGTGTTCTTGCTTACATTCAACTTTGTACAATATTAATGAACTTGATTGAACTTACACATAGTATTTATGCTTGCCTTTGTGAACTAGTATTGATTTATTTTGTAGTAATGCACTAAAGTGACCTAATTTAAATATAACCATTTTATGTACTACTTAACTAAATGTGGCATCATGCGTATGTATGAACATTTTCCTGGTCCTCGGATGGGATGGCGCGTGTGGTTTGGTGCTGGACGAGACGTTAAGTTCAAATCTCCTTGGTGTCCTGCAGGGCTGTGTGTTGTCGAAATGTATGGAAGATAGTTCTTCATGTTGAGGACGTTCAGCGCAAGTGAAGCGTGAAGATCTATTGTGATCCATATGTAATGGTGTTGGAAGTGGGTTTCTTTACGGACTATTGATTAAAAGTGATCTGCTGTTTTCAGGATGAATTCCCTTGCAAATGTCGCTGGAGCTAGATTTATATTCCTAAGTTGAGTCGTGTTAAATACTAACCGGCGGTGGTATGAAGCCTAAACCGAAATGGTGTCAACAATTTCGGCTATCAGTATGTTCAATTTCGTTTTGAAGGTGCAACCGGTGTCTTGCTGATAAATAGCCATGTATTGGTTTGATACATGTGTTTGAACACGACGTGGTGTACCTTGATTTCCGTGTATTCACATTCGATTTTTTCCTTTATCGATGATGAAGTTGGGGTGGTTGGTGGTTTTCCAGTTTTGTAATCAGTTTAATATTTAAAAATAGACTAGAATGTTTAACAGAAGATATCTTTATTTGATGACTGACAAAAGCCAAGCGAACGTACAACTAGTTTAACAATGCACAAGAAAATAAAGATGAGAGTGTGTATGTAGTCTACTCTCGTTCATTCAACACAAAATATAATCTTAGCTCATTGTTCACTTTTCGGGGTATAGGAGTGACCTCAGTAGTTTAATATTATTGCCCTCAACCTTATTTATCTCGGCTATGGGTTCATACAGTTTATTGGTTAATGAATTCAACTTGCTTTGCGTTGCTTTTTCCAGATCTCTCTGAAGTGATTGTCGCCAGCAAAATTGTCGTTTGATGTTGACTTGCTTGCAGCAGATACTTTAAAATTTGATTAATGGCGTCAATATCTTCATAAACTGCATAGTTCACACCAAAAATGTCTTGCAAGATTTTTCCAAAAATTCCTCGTTAATTTTCATTCTGATCTGGGTATAAGAAGTGCTCCCATGTCTCTTATATTGCTGATTACTTTTCTATGAGATGCTGTATGAGCAGTGTGCAATGGATTTCTTCTGCCCGTTGTTTTGCTTGTGTGCGCGTCTTAGTCATTTGGGGTACTATTTCATTGATGGATACGGTATCTCTAGTGATATAAGTAGCATAATTAACTTCTATAAGTGTTCCTTTCACTAGTTTGTCTTCTCCCATATGTTCGATGTAGAGTACGGGCGAGGGGGTGTGTATGGTATACTCACTGGTAAATTGACAAAATGGTCAAGAATTAAGATATGATTCCACTTGATACAGAACTGTACTGAGCTCTAAAAATGTTAGTGTGATCTCCCCAGCAACCCTCCTTAGGTGGTGCTTGATAGATTTAACTGCCGGCTCCCATAATCCGCCAAAATGTGGGGCTGCAGGCGGGTGTTTCTCATCAGATGCAATTAATGTCGCAATATGTTGCTCAGAACTTTAAATCGGTGTTCGCATGTCTTCATCCAGAGTTCTTTGTGCTCCCACAAAGTTTGTCACGCAATCGCTCTTTATGTGTGCACATAATCCCCGTCGAGCACCCAGACTTAAAAAAATCCTTTTAACATGAAACAAACATATTGAGCAGAACAAAACACCTGAACAAGTTTCATTACAAAATAATATTGATGAAGAAATAGAAACAGTATATTCTGAAACAGAGAATTCTTATTTTCATATACTACTGTGTCCAAAAAATAAGGTGACATATGAATTTAAACTGCGCGCGTCGAAGGATTTGGAAATTTTTCTTTCTTTTTAGGTTGGTAGTACTGTCAGTGACATCTATGTGAAATTTCATGTCAAAATATATTCATAGTATAGAGATACGCGTCGTTTTGTGAGCTGCTAAAAGTGAGTTTTTCGTTTTTTGCGATGTCGAAATTTATTGAGCAAAGAATTTGCATTAAATTTTGTTTGCGGAATCAATTTTCTGCTGCGGATACGTTGAGGATGGTGCAGAAAGCCTTTGATGGTGAGGCTATTTCTAAAAAAAAATATTTACAAGTGGTGTAGTGATTTCCAAGCCGGCCGTGAACGTGTCGAAGACGAAGAGCGTTCTGGGCGACCATCAACCCCAACCGATGAAGCTCACGTCCAACAAATCAAAGATTTGGTGTTGAAAAACCATCGATTAACGGTTAGAGACCTTGCTGATGAAGTTGGCTTATCGAAAGGCTCAGTCAATACCATTTTGAAGGATGCTTTGGGCCTCAAGCGCGTCAAATCTCGACTGGTACCGAAAACATTGCATTTTTTGGAAAAAGGCGTCGCGTTGAAGTGTGTGAAACAATGCTTTCCGACTACCAGGATGTCATGAAACGCATTATAACTGGCGATGAGACTTGGATGTATGGTTACGACCCCGAAACAACTGATCAATCGAGCGAATATCGTGCCAAAGGAGAGCCGAGACCAAAAAAACCGCGCCAAAGTCGCTCAAATATCAAGGTCATGTTGACTGTTTTCTTCGATTATCTTGGTGTGTGCTTTATGAATTCCTTCCAACCGGCCAAACAGTCAACAAGGAATTTTATTTGAACGTTATGCGTCGTTTGCGTAACGCTATCCGCCTAAAAAGGCCGGAATTGTGGAAAGACAATTCTTGGTTTTTACACCACGATAATGCACCATCCCATACCGCACTCGTAATTCGTGATCATATCGCCAAAAACTCAACCCATATCGTTCCGCAACCAAAGTATTCACCTGATCTAGCGCCGTGCGACTTCTGGCTGTTCAACAAGCTCAAAAGACCGCTCCGGGGACACTGTTTTGATACGATAGAAGAGATTTAGGCCGCAGCGAAGACGGAACTGAAGGCCATCCCGGAAAGTGACTACAACCAGTGTTTCAAAGATTGGAAAATCCGTTGGCATAAGTGCATTGCATCGGGAGGGGATTACTTTGAAGGGGATGAAATTGATTTGGAAGAATCAATAAAGAATTTTCAAAATAAATACAATGTCACCTTATTTTTTGGACACAGTAGTATATTACTCGAAACTGTCGTTAACCGTTTTAAGACAAATTATTCTCACAGACAATTAGGAAACTGTAATAAAGCGCGATAGGAAGAAATTATTCATTATTATTATTTTATTTAGAATCTACAAGCTTACTAGCTTACAGATATCAAACTTTAAACTAAGAATAAACAATTTACTTACAATTTACAAAGTAGTAAGAAACCTTGACAAACTAGAATGCCAAAGTATATGATAATAATTCGTTAAATTTTGCCGAGATGTATATTGTTACGCCTCGAGCGTTCACAAACAAAAATAAAAAAAATGCTTCCCGGTTGCGGAACGTCAGGCTGGCTTTTAGGACGGGAATTTGTCGCCAGAATTCTCACGCTCCTATGGGAATTTGCTGACCCGACGTCTGGCATGAATTTGAAATTGGAGGTGCATCCGTAACATCTCCCTCCTTAAGAGAGTTTATGGGTATCTAACCCTTAAACTCTGTTCGGTCCGTTGCATCAAGATGATTTCAGATGGGGTCGGGGATGCGCTTCTTATGCTAGCTGCTTTACTACTTTGTCGTTTTTTATTTAGGTTAAAGCATTTATTAAAAATTGTGCTGCATCTACATTTCCAACCGATGAATAATATTAATGCTAGTAGGATTGTACCAGTAACTCCAGTTAAAATTCCTCTTGCTTTTTCAGGTATTGGGTCTAAAGCGTGTTTGATTCTGGATGACTACGGCTAATTCGTTTAATTCTTCAGCGTTTCTTACTTTTATTTTATTTAATATCTTATTATCTAACTTAGCTTCTGTTAATTTGACATTTATACAACAATCTACTAGGTTATCCGTAATAATTTTATCTCTTACAGTAACATTTTTACCTTGACTTAGTGTTCTAATAGTAGTTTCTAGAGTTTGAAAAATACAATTCTGTTCATCTTCCTTATTTTTACTACAGTTACAATGGTATTTTGTTTCTTCAGTTACCAAAAATATAAACACATTTTCCTTAATTTTATGAAACATTTCAATTTTCAAGTTTACAGTTTTTAAAATACAATTGGTTGCTTTATTTCTTAAGAATATGTTAATTTCACAATTTTTAAAATCGAGTGTTCTCTTGAACAATTGAGTTTTACATATGAATATTTCATCTATCTCTTTACAATCTTCTAATTTGTTTCTTAAGGTATAATGTTCTTTGTCTTTACTGATTATTAAAAATTTATTTGTTACATCGACTAAAACAATTCCATTTTTAATTAATTTTGGTATGGATATAATTTCGTATAAATCAAAATTTTCTTCTCTTATTAAAGGGATTAAAAGAAGTACAATAATGTCTTTATTTTTAATGCAAGCCTTTATTTCAATTTCTTTTATAATCTTAGAATAATTTTCTATTACGGGTTCAAAAATGAGAGAATCAACAATATTTAAGTTTTTTAATTCCTCCAGTAATTGCAAAGGTTCAATTACCCTGGGGTGAAGTACACCATTTTGAATAAACAATAAACTATCTAGCAGCTGTTCTATTTCAATTTCCAATAATAAGATTTTGTGATTTACTTTATTTGTTACTTCATTAAAATATGAGTGTATTAAACTATTTTCTTCAATTGACTTTCCTTCCTCTTTTATTTGGTTTATTGCATTTACTATCTCATTGATCTTATTTGCTGTGCTATTCTGAATGTTTGCCACATCAATTACCTGTGTACTTAGTCTAGTCATTATTCTAACATTTTCTTCCATACCATTTTTGATTCTAACTTCATTGGGCTTTATTGTGCTAACGGCTTCTTCATAATACTTTGCGTCCTGGTCGTCCATTGTACCGAAAAGCGTTTTTAAACCTGAACCTATTATGTTCACTAAACCTCTACGAAACCTTTTTTTTTACCCATTATGTTATAGATTATGTCTATTTTGTGCTGCAATTTTAACAGATTGTGTCTCGATGTTTCTTGGTATCGTCTGCAGTCAGCTAAATGGTTTAAACATTCTTCATTTAAGGTGTTTATTGTGTTTTTAAGTATTCTTTAGCTTTCTTCTAATTCTCCTACATTTATTTTGTTAACTAAGGTTAGTGTACTACTTATCTCTTTTACTTGCCCTTTAAAATTAAAGTATAATCCATTACTTTCACCAAGCATTGTTACTTCGACGTTTCCACATCTTACCGTGTTCCAGCTCGTGATTCTGAAAAGTAAGGTCTAATATTAGCCTTATTATGTTTTAGTTTCTTATTTCCAACTTTAATTATAACGTAGTCCTTATTAACTTCTAAAATCCTATATGGTCCTTTAAATCTGGTTTCTAATTTTCCTTTTACAACGTTCCTTACGAGAATTTGTTGTCCTACCTGATAAGTTACTTGTTTCCCTACATTTTGATCGTATCTAACTTTAGATTTTTCTTTAGTTCTTAAGATCTTCTCTTTTGCTTTTGTACTAATTTCTGCCAGGGTAGTACTAAGCTGATCAAAATAGTCAAACATTATTTTTTCGTTTGAATTTTCAATTTCACTCGGTTGATTTGCTGGTTTTCCGTAAACTAATTCATATGGTGTATATCCAGTTGTGCCATGTATTGTCGTGTTGTAACTAAAACTTGCAAAAGGCATTTTTTCATTCCAGTTTGCCTCATCACCTATCTCCCTACCTGTTGTTTTGAGATATTCGACTAGCCTACAGTGAACTCTTTCTTCTGCTCCATTAGCTTGCGGATATGCTAGGCTCGTAGTTATGTTTCATGTTAAAAATTTTACATAACTCATTGAATAGTTCGTTACAAAATTCTTTACCGTTGTCTGTTCAAATTATTTGGGGAAGTCCAAAATTTAAAAGCCATTCGTTTGTAAGTGCTTTGACAACGACCTGCATTTCTTTTGATTTTAGGGGTATGAATTTAGTGAATTTCGAAAGATCGTCCTGAACAGTGAGCCCGAATTTGTATCCTTCTTCTGTTTCTGTTAATGGTCCTATTAGGTCCATAGAAATTTTTTCAAATGCCCTATCAGAGGTCGAAACCAATTTCATGGGGTTTCGGGTTGGTTTTCGAAGTACTTTTTCGTTCTGACAGTGTTCGCAATTCTTCACATAATTTTCAACATCCTTTTGCATACCTTTCTAAAAGAACTTATCTTTTATGTTTGCATACGTCGCTTTTCGACCTCTATGCCCCCCTAACAGTCCATTATGATATTCGGACATAACTCGTTTCCTTTCTTCTAGGTCAAAAATCTCTTTAATTGTTTTATTAAATTCTTGCTCTTCATATTCGTGTTCTGGCACATTTATCTCCTTATTCCTTGTATTCTCTGAAGTATCATTATTACCTGCGGCTGGTACTGTTAAACCATCCTCCTCAGCCATGCTACTGACCATGTCGTCAATTATTTGGTCGACTTCCTCAAGTGATTCTGCTTCTTTGTTTTTCTCTGCTTCCATCATTCTTACGTTTCTTGACAGTTCGTCCGCGACAACATTTCCGCATCCTTTCTTGTACCTAATTTCATATTCAAACTCCTCAAGCTTTAATCTCCACCTAACTAGCCTTGAACCAGGGTCCTTAACATTAAACAACCAAGTCAATGGTCGGTGATCGGTTTGTACAATAAACTTCCTACCATATATGTATGGCCTAAACTGTTTGGTTGCCCAAACTATCGCCAAACATTCTTTCTCTGTGGTACTATAATTCCTTTCTGCTTTGTTTAGCGTCCTACTTACAAACTGATTCGGAAGATCTCTTCCATTAATTTCCTGGCTAAGAACTGCTCCTATTCCGGTGTTTGATGCGTCAGTTGTTATAAGAAATGTCTAAGTGAAATCTGGGTATTGTAAAATAGGATAGCTGATGATGGCATTCTTTAGCTTCTCGAAAGCTGTTTGCTGCTCAGTACCCCATTGAAACTCTACGTCTTTCTTTAAAAGTTTATTTAACGGGTCTGCTATCTTACTGAAATTTTGAACAAATTTCCTATAATACCCTATCATTCCTAGGAAAGATTTGATTCCTTTCGCGTTAATCGGTGCCTGCATTTCGACAATACTTTTTATCTTATTCGGGTCTGGCTTAACGCCTTTCTCTGTAATAATATGCCCTAAATATTGAACTTCTTTTCGCAGAAATTCGCATTTGTCAGGCTTCAATTTAAGGTTTGCAGCCCTTATTTGCTCTAGGACCTCGAATAGTTTCTGATTGTGCTCCTGTAAATCCTGGCCATAGACTACAATGTCGTCAAGATACACAAAGCACTTGATGCCTTGCGATCCAGACAGCACATTGTTCATAAGCCTTTGGAAACACGCCGGAGCGTTCCTAAGTCCAAATGGCATCCTCGTATATTCGAAGTGCCCGTATGGCGTGCTGAACGCCGTTTTCTCCATGTCTTTTCCATGATGAAAACCCGAAGTTAGGTCAAGGGTTGTAAAATACCTTGCCTTACCTAACTGATCAAGTATCTCATTGATGTTTGGTAGAGGATAGTTATCAGCTATCGTCAACTCGTTGAGTTTGCGATAGCCTATAACCATCCTCCACTTTTTCTTGCCACTAGCATCTGCCTTCTTTGGAACGATCCAAAGAGGAGAGCTCCATGGAGAACTGCTGTTTTTAATAATACTGTCTTTATTCAGTTTCTCTACCTGCCTCCTAACTTCATCATCATGTATTTTAGGGTACCGGTATGTTTTTGTGAACACCGGCTGCGCCCCTTCAACTGTTCGAATCTCATGTTTCATCGCATTAGTGCAGGTCAGTTTTTCATCTTCGATACTGAACACATCACTGTATTCTTTAATTATGGCTAATATACTTCCTTTTTCCTCCTTATTCATGTGGTCAGTCCTGACATTGCCACAGACCTTAACTTCTCTTTTATCCTTTATCTCGAATTCTCTTAAGTTTTGTCCGACAATTCTAACCTGACTCAAGTCGAAATTATTCTCGGTCGTGTTGACCACGGTGGCCACACAACAACCATCCCTGTTTTTAGTCAAGCACTCTGGAATAATTATGCCTTTCGCTAATTCCTGTTTCGGAATGACGATGTCTTCGTCTAGGCTACTCGAATTTTCTACAGAAAGCAATCGAATTACTTCGGTTCTACCTTTTAACATTTGCTCTTGACTTAAATATTTTAACGTAATTTCCTCAGCTTTATTTCTCATCACTCCTTCTTTTAAATCAATAGAATAGCCTCCTTCTTTTAGAAATCGAATGCCTAATATTCCGTCATAATCACCTAAGAGGTCATTTTCTATAACCTGAAATTCTACTGTGTTTATCTTTACTTTTCCCCTATTGTTCGGGAATAACTCTATTTCCTTGATTACTTTTCTTAAAGTTTCATGCGGTTTTCCACCTAACCCTTTAAATTTAATAGTGTTTCCTGAGTCCACTTCGCGATGGAAGATGCACTTCGCAGAAATCATGGAGACCTCGGCTCCTGTATCGACAATGAACTTCCTAACATCCTCATTTATAATCAGATTGACATGAGGGCTTTCAGAGTTACATAAATCACTAAGCACTTTACTTTCCTTGACATGTCTCATATCCTGTTCCGGCTTAAAATCCCTTTTACCTGGCTTTGTACTTGACCTGGAATTTGGATTTTGTTCTTGGGATCTTTGCGTATAACCTTCCTGTCGTTTAGGTAATCGGCAATTCCTGGCTACATGGCCGATTTTTCCACAGTTGAAGCATTTCGTCCCTGCGATATTTATTTTGGCTAAATTTCTATTCGTATAGTCCTTATTGGTATTTGTCTTAAAGAGGTTTAATCTCTGTTCCTCTTCCTTAGCACAACGGCTTGCCTCGGCTAAATCTTTCGGTTTTTGAGTAACGATGTAGGATGCAAATCTTTCTATTAAACCGTTAATAAAAACGGTCAGGGCTTCATTTTTAATATATTCGATTTGCCCTTGTTGGTGTTCTAGTTTTACATCCTGTAGTTTAGCCTGCATAAGACGTCTTTCTAACGTCTCTACTATCTGTGTGTAAAGCGAAACTGTTTCGCTTCTGCCCTGGCGAATGCTTATAAGCTCCCTATGTAATTGAAGGCTACTATGCGGTTCCCTGAAGACGTTGCTCAATTCTAATTTAAGCGTCTCCCAATCCTTGATGTCTTTATTCATTAGGATTGTAGTCGCATTTCCTTTAATTTTTGTTTTAATGAACTTGAAAAGAATTTCCTTCTGGCTTTGACAAGCTAATTCTACCGCGTCGTTACATGCGTCAATGAAACTGAACACCTCTTCACTACTGCTGTTAAAAACAGGAATGAAAGATGTCAAAACTCCTATTGGTACTTCAGCCATTACTAAATCTTCTAAAATGATTTGGTCACTGCTTTCTGCGCTTTCACTATCACTTCCACTAACTGACATATAAGCTCTTCTTGTTATCCACCTGGATAGAAAAATCCTATAATTGCCTTCGTTATTTTCTACCCACTCTAAACTTTTTAATTCAACTTCTCCTGAGGGAAATTGCACCTTGTACATCCAATACGGGAATTCAAATAATCTCTAGGAGATTCTCTTATTTTATAACCGTATTAATTAATAATCTACTAGGAGACTCTGATTTTATAACCGTATTAATCAATAATCTACTAGGAGACTCTCTTATTTTATAACCGTATTACAAAAGAAAATATGTTAACTTAAATTAACTTACAGTAAGAATAAAACTGCTGCGATCATCCGTCTTTGAATCAATGGGGAACTTGGTCCACAGTGTTTGGAAACTTCACAATTCGCACAGTTCTTCTCAGTTATTTCTTTTGTTATTATTCTGTTTGACTTAATTCACGTCGCGTCACACTTTATTTATTATGTCTAACGTTTTACGTTTCACTTTTTCTTTATTATTTTTATTTTCTTTCTTTTAGTTTGGGTTTCACTTTTTTTTTCTTGTTCTAGGGTATATCTCGGTATCCCACCGCTGCCACCAAAAATTTAGTGTTACGCGTCGAGCGTTCACAAATATAAATAAAAAAAATGCTTCCCGGTCGCGGAACGTCACTGGCTTTTAGGACGGGAATTTGTCGCCAGTATTACCCTTCGCTGATTCGCGCCGAAGAAAAATCAGAAAAAAAGGAAAAAACCAACAGACAGAACAAAAATAATTAGACGAAACGATTTTTAGTTGTAAAATTAATGTTGTTTATTAGACGAACGACGAACAAGTGCTTAAAAATAATTCCTTAAGTCTAACTTAACCCTACACTGCATGCGCAACAATTCTGCTTAATTTGCAGTTTTAGTCGAGTGCATGAATTCTCACGCTCCTATGGGAATTAGCTGACCCAACGTCTGGCATGAATTTGAAATTGGAGGTGCATCCGTAACAATATAGCTCCGTAACCCTACGTGCTTCATTAAAAGACCTAAGCGCCCTCGACATTGGCTCATTTTGGCCATACATTGTTCTGTGGTAACGCTGAAAGGGAAAATCCCTCAATTTTAACGGTCTTTTTGGGACATAAATGGGCACAAAAGTTATATCATGCATTAAACGCCTTGACTCCAACGACTCCAGAGCCAGCAGGAGGCATCTGGCTTTATAGTCTGGTATAAGATTCCAACGCATTTTGTAAAAAAAGAATCTCGCAAAGCGATTCTGTACGCTTTCGATGCGTTTAGCGTAAGTAACTAGGGAAGGATTCCAAATGACATCTGCGAATTACAGGACAGATCGAATCAAGGAAATTTACATAGAACGAATAGCATACATATCTTTAAAGTCTTTAACATTACGCTCTTCAAAGAGAAAGTAGAATCCAATATGACTCCTAAATCGTTAATTATTTACACTCGGTTGAGCGGTTGATAATTAATTACATAATCAGATTCGAAGCATAGCTTCTTCGAGAAGGATTTATTTATGTTAAGATTCAAACACCACTCACAAATTCGGTTCAAATCGGCTTGTCTTGGATCGAGCTTACTTTTAAAAAAAGTTTGAGATCATTCGCATAAAGTAAACAATGGCAAGGCTTAATTACTTCAACGATATCCTTCATAAGTAATGTTTGCCTTGGGCGACCCCAGAAAGGTATGTAATTGTTCTGCGGATCAAAGAGAAGCAAATCAATTTAAGGGTGATTGGATGAAAACCAAAACTTTCAAGATTCTTGAGGAGAATTCGGTGATTAACAAAATCAAAGGCTTTGCAAAATTCAGTATAAATTACATCAACTTGATAATTACTTTAAATTGCATTTAAAATATATGAAGAAAAATAAGTGAGATTTGTAGTTGTTGATCTACCAGATACAAATCCGTGTTGGGCCTCAGTTATGTACTCTTTTGTTAGGAACTTGAGTCGTTTTTTTATCAAACCTTCGAAAAGTTTAGGAATCGCTTATTGTTTAGAAATCTCTCTATAGTTCTCAACATGCCTTCAGCGAGGGAACGATTAAATATTAATTGCAACGGAATATGAAGCGAGTTGCAGCAGTGCTTTTAGGATTATAGATGGAATGCCATCAGGACCACTGTTTGGATTTGGCTTTGGCTTTGGCTTTGATGACTGTAGCGCTGTAAGAACTTCTGGAGACGTGAGTTGTATTAAGCTTATATCGGCTTTATGGTTGGTGTTATAAGATGGATCACCATCAAGATTAGACTCTGAGTAGACGGATTCGAAGTTTTTGGCAAATAATTCAAGAGTAGAGTTAGTATCAGGGGGCTCCATATTTTTGAAAGTCATTTTATTTGGACTTACTCTCCGACTTTATGTTGGATGACCTAGAAAACAACCTTCCAGATATATTACGTAAAACTGGCATATACACTGAACTCGATGATGACAAATATAATACTGATGAAATTTTTTGCCTTATTGCCATTAAACATGCTTAAATCAATGTTTAACTTGGAGAGGGAGCATTCCTCGGTAGTTGTTTTTTTCGCATTCCCTTTCCCTTATTAAATTTGTGCGTAGGTGCGGAAGCCGTTTCACCTCTGCCTTCTGCTGAATCTGAATTATTGTGGCTTCAAATGATAAGATGACATTTTTAGATTATTAAAAAAAAAGTCCTATTTTTTTCCAGCGAATCCAATTTTTATATAACTATAAATTTTCAAGCTAAGAAAATGTTAAATTAAATCAATACTCATGCATAAAAGTTACATTGTTCCAAAACTGTTTCAATATGAAAAGGCATTTCAAAAAATATAAAATTCCACAATAAGCGAACCCAATGCTTGCAAGGACATAAACAAACAAAATATGAATAGTAAGCAAAATTTTTCCGATAATAAGTAAGCAAAAAATTTCCATGGTCCACCTTATGTATATTGCCAAATTTATTTGTTTATATCCAGAGAAATAATGGTGTCTTGTAACCGAAGTCCTTACTGCGATCATCCCAGTCAGAAAAAAAGTTCACTAATAAATTAAAAAAATCAAAGTATAACCTTGTTTAGTTCTTATTTAAAATAATATTTATTTCTTTTGTCATACAGGTAAACACTTTGGAAAAAAAGTCGACTGGATGGACTCAAACGAAAACGAACTGGCTTTATGGCGAGATATGATTAACCGTCCAAATTTTTGGGTTGAAGGAAGTGTTGGTTTGAGGGCAAATTTGAGTGCTGGGCAAAACTAACAGCGAAAGATTTATGATTCAACATAAATCATGTACCATTTGGATTAATTCGAAAACTTTAGAAACGTTTTCGTGTAAATGAAAAGTATTTCAAGAATATGTGAATGACTGTAAAGATTTATATAATCATATTATAATTAAATTAAGAATTGGCGCTTTCGTTTCAATTTAATTTTTGATACAACTATATGCTTACAGCCTTAGCATTAAATACCATGAACTTATATATAAAACGTTATCAGCAAATGTTGGCAAATATAAGAGAACAATTCTTATTAATTATTCCTTGCAGTTTACTTTCCTCGCTAACTTATCTTCATGTGGATACGTAACTCTTTTCCGGAATTTTGTCAACACAGGCTTAAAAGCAACAATACCTAAAGAAGATTGTGAAATATTCGAATTGAAAGAATATAGTAGTTTTCCATCTATCCATCATATTGCTGAGAATCGTCATAAACCTTTATTCTCACGTACTCAGCAGTAAACGAACAAGCCATACAAATTCTGCACCGCAAGCACTTTACTACCCCACGGAATTGATATGCGTCAGAGGATGAATACAGTCGGTGACAGGCAGATGACCAACACAAATTAGTTTTTTGTTTTACTACAACCCGAAAATTTATTTTCAGATCGCTGATTGGCCTTCTTCCATCGCACATGTGTACTTCTTAATCCCAGAAGTAGTTCGTGGTGACGAAGCGACTCTTACGGCTCGAACACATTGCTCGGATGGACACTGATGGAAAAAGTTCACCATCCGACACACACCCTAAGGAGCTTCCACCAAGCATTTGATGTCGTTCGCCAATTTCAACAGTTCTCGAAGATCGAGGAAGCACCCTTCACGGCACAACTTAATTCTGAAGAGCAGAAGTGCGAGAGGACACCAATAAACCTCCACCGCGGACATTGAAAAAATGTATCGACAAACCCGTGCTTACTTTGAGGGCTCATATTATCAGCATATCTACTGGCGCGATTCTGATAGGGAACCCATCAATATGTATCGCCTCCAGACCATCACAACCGGGACAAGTTGTGCACAGTGGAGCACACTCCGCATTTGGAACGGATTCGTATTCCCCGCTGGGTTCACAATGGCGACTCACATCAGAACCTTGAAACCGTACGGTGCGGAAGTCTACCTTCGGATTCTCGATCGTCAACACAAGATTCACATGCATTTGTTGCTGACTAAGACCAGAGTAGCACCTGCGAAAATACAAACGCTCCCACGACTTGAACTCTTTGGAGTCGTGATGCTTGTCAAACTAATGTATGAAAATGGTTAAAATATTGTTTTAGCATCAGATAACACAGACAAAAAATTACGTGCCATGATTGAAATTTTGTGTTAACAGCACTCTGGCCTTCGAGTATGTCACTTAAACGCCCAGAGTCTATATCCAAAAATGGATGAATTTAGATACGTGTTTGAATGGTCAAGAGTTCATATTATTTGTATATCTGAAACATGGTTTGAGACTGACAGACCAGATAAACTTTTTAGTTTGAATGGCTACAGACTGTTTCGCACAAGTAAAACTTCTCGAAAAGGTGGTGGAACGGCAATCTACTTTCACAATTGTATTCACTGTAAGCTAATTGATTGCACTGATGATAATGCTCCTGTTGAATATTGCTTCATCGAACTAAATAGTTGTCCAAACAAATGTTTATTGGGTGTAATTTACCGGCCTAAGAGTGACCTCGATTTGTCGAGTGTTTTCTCTGCTCTTGAAAACATATCGTCTTTCTACCCTGAAGTTATCTTGTGTGGTGACTTTAACTGCAATCTGCAATCAATCCTTTGTTGATAATATGAGTGCGTTGGGATTGGTGGCTGCTAACAAAGACTTTCCAACACACTTCACAAGTTCTGCGTCTACATTGCTCGATCTGTTTCTTGTCAATGAACCTGAAAATATGTTTTTATATGATCAGTTATCAGCACCCGCATTTTCAAAACATGATCTCATTTTCGCCATTTTTAAAATGGAACCTCAAAGAATATGTGAAACATTTGAGTATCGAGATTTTAAAAGAATCGATATGCTTAAACAAGAGGGATATTTTTCGGGTTGATTGGTAACAAATTTATTTTATGCAGTCAACAACAGAACAAGTACAATTTCTACAAGATTCGATAGAAGATCTTTTTGAAGCTAACGTCCCGCTGATTACAAAAACCGTGCAGAATGTAAACAATTCCTGGTTTACAGCTGATATTCTTCAAGCTATCAAGGTAAGAGATTTGGCATACAAGCGATGGAAGCGTTTTAGACTCCTTGAGTTTAATACTGCTTTTCGTATTCTAAGAAATAAAGTCAGAATTAAAGTGAGGGAGGCTAAGACTCGTTACTGTGCAGAACGGTTTAACAAAAACGTACCCGCTAAAACATTGTGGAAGAATATTCGCGATCTTGGAGGAGGATGCAAAAGAGAACATGGCCCTGTGGATGTAAATGTTGATGCTTTAACATTTACGCATCACAAAAGATACATTTGTCCACTGCTAGCAATTCTTTGTTTAGCAATGATGAATCTCAATTATTTGAGTTTAGGAGAGTGGAAGATACAGATGTTGTTAAGGCGGTATTAGATACCAAATCTAAGGCTGTTGGTCTTGAAAAGATGTACCCATTGTTTATAAAAATAATACTACCACACATACTACCTGTACTTACACACATCTACAACACAATTATTTTAAAAAGTTCTTTTCCAGTTGGTTGGAAGCTCGCCAAAGTGATGCCTATTCTCAAAAACCCAGTAAATCGATCGTCTCCGGAATTCAGACCAATCTCCATACTTCCTTTTCTATCAAAAGTATTGGAAAAGCTACCCCATAATCAAATAACTAGCTTTATATCACAGAAAAAATTGTTGAGTCCTTATCAATCGGGCTTAAGGAGAAACCACAGCTGTACTTCTGCGATTCTCTAAGTTTGTGATGACATCAGAAAATCGATGGACCTACATCGAGTGTCCTATCTTGGTCTTCTAGACTTCTCGAAGGCTTTTGACACGGTCAACCACCATATTTTGATTTCCAAATTAGTAAACCAATTTAAATTTTCTAAGTCCGCAGCAGATCTTTTGACTTCATACTTAAATGGGAGAAAAAAAGCTGTCGTTGTCAACAAAAAGTCGTCAGACTTTGCTGAATTGTTTACAGGTGTACCCCAGGGATCAATTCTTGTTCCACTGTTGTTCAGTATGTTCATCAATGATCTTCCCAATGTTATTAAAAACTCGTCGGTACATATGTATGCCGACGACGTTCAATTCTACATAGACCACAAGTTAGGAATGATTGAAGATGCAGCAGAACAACTTAACATTGACCGTAGAAATAGTATGCACTGGGCAAAGGCTAATCAACTTTGTTTAAACCCGAAAAAATCGAAGTGCCTCGTACTTTACAAAAACAATCTTGATTTGAACTACTTTCCTCTTCTCTATCTGGGAGACTCTGTTTTAAAGTATGTTGACAATGCCAATAACCTCGGCATTTGGCTCAGTTCTAGTCTTGAATGGGACTATCATACCAGACTGGTAATTGGAAAAGTATACGGTTGCTTAAGGACTTTAGCCCTTACTGAAAACTTCACACCACAGCCCATTAAACTAAGACTCGCTAAAACAATTATATGCCAATTATAACATATGGTTGTCAAATTTTTAGTCGTCATAGCTCTGACTCTAAGAGAAGACTTACTTTTGCTTTCAACAATGTGGTCAGATATGTTTATAACTTGTAGCGCTTTGATCATATCTCACGTTACAAAAATAGAATCCTAGGATGTGACTTATATAAGTATTTTTCTTTTATAACGCTAAAAACCTTGAGCGCCGTCTTAATTATCGAAGAACCGGATTATATATAAAATAGAATTTGCTTTATCTAATCGATAATTTGTACCAATGCAACCAAGATTTACGGGTACTAATTCTGAGCTTCGTGGTACCAAACTTTTTGAGAAGGTCTTATTTAGATATTTGGCTGAAAATCGTTAATCATAATAACGAATAACTTAATTTGTAACTTAATGAAAATTTTAAAGAATGGAAATCGTTAATCAATTGCTTTATTTACAGTTTTTTTTTTTTGCTGTTCTCTTCTACATAAAATTAAAAATTAATATCTATCACACATATCATACTTAAACTTTTACTCGTAAAGACTCTAAGCCTATTGTAAAAGATGAATATTGAATTAATAAAAAAGTTAAAGTTACTGGACTATACAGCGGAGATTTTACGTTTACGGGAATGCAAACAATATGCATGGATGGATTCGATCGAAGAATTTTAAGTTATTGTCGGCGATTCATAGTCAATAACTTTTAATTCAGGTATTTTGCAAACAAAACATACTAGGGTCCGGTTCCTGTTCAGTTCGCCTTCAAGCTCAGACTTGCCTCGTATCTCTGCCTCTATTTGTCTTTTTTTTCCCGCACCAACAATTATCAGTTATCGCGCATTAATTGCTTCCCATCATTTCATAAGTCATAATCCAGTATTTGCAATCTTTTGCCGTCCCTCGCGACCTTTAAGTTTAATTGTCAGCAGACTTGTCTTTTTCTCAGCCGTAATCAAACACTGAGCAAAAAGTAAAAAAATCTCAGAAATAAAGAACAAAAAAATTGAAATACTGCTTAAAAATATTTTGTCCCAATTTTTATTGACCCGTGTGCTGTGTAAATAAAAATAAAAATGTCAACTTGTGGATACAACAGCTGCTCCATTACCTCCTGCTCCGCCGATACGATACCTTGCAATGGCATTTGCGGTAATCGTTTCCACCCCATATGCATTGGCCATAGCAGAAATGCTAAGGTCCACATCGCAGAAATTAGTAGCATCTTCTCCTCTTTCTGTGATGAATGTAGTAAAATCACCCTCCCTCACCCTGTGAACTCAACAACTTCGCTATTATTTTAAGAAAGTGTTCGATCTCTTAACTGAAAATTGTGCGATCAACAACAAAAACTCACTTATGGAAGAGCTTCTTACTGTTCCCGACGACATCGACGCCCTTGACTCCTCAACCCCCACCAACCAAGTTGAATCAACTAATTTATACCACCGCCCAAGCCCCAACGCACGAAGGAAATATCAAAACCCGAACCCAATAAATTGTTCGCATCTCATGAACTCAATGGGACAGTCGATTAGAAAAGCTCAAATGAAACAACAAAGCTCCAAGCCCCGAGACAACGACATTCACCATAAGAGCCCCACGGAGTACTGATACAAATACAAATACGAAAGAACTGAGCTTACGCGTCTTCTTACATCAGCGTTTCGCCATCCATGAACTTCGTTGTCGCAAAATGAGAAACGGAGTTTTTAAAATGCTCGTCCTGACCAAATACGAGTGACTTTTCATCAATCCGTCCAACCATGCGGTTATAATTGGAAATCTGAAGATGACGAATCTAACAATTATAATAAGCGAACAACTTATAACCCCTTACAAATCAAAACCCATATTCTCCAACTTCTAACAATACCAATAAGCAAACAACTAATAACACCTTACCAATCAAAAACCCAATAAAAAATCTCCCAGAGTAAAGCGTGTTACATGTATTCCCTCCTTTCAGAAATGTGATCCTAATTGGAGTTTTAAAACAGGAATCTTTCCTAATTTTTCACCCTTATTCACAAATGCATTCCCTATTTCTCCCAAACCTCAACCTTCTGCAACAAGACTGCTTTCCCCTGAAGTCCAAAAATATCTAACAACCCACTCTCTAAACGCGTATCTTTCAAATTACCTCCAGATCGTAGCCCCGCTTAAATTGCAACACCGGAACCTAGTAGCAAGTATCCTAATTGTTTGATATTGTATTTATTTTATACTATAATCATTTTGTATTATATTTTGTGTTTATTTTGTATTATATTTTGTATTATATTTTTGCATTATGTTCTTTAAATGTTAAATTAATGTTCATATATTTGTTAGTTACACATATTTTTATAGTCACTGTTTAATTGTAAATTAATTCTGTGAGTTTATTTAATTGTTGTATAATTATTGACTTTTTCCTCCGCCTTTTTAATCCTGAACATAAAATAAGTGGTCCTTCCAAGCCGAATTTGTAATTAAAAGAATCAGACAGACAGACTCCCGGTAAAAGATACAAAGTAAAAAATAATAATTCGAAATATACAGTGTCGTTGAAGTGCATCGAAAACAGTGGTAAATTTGCGCATTCCCTTTCAATTTTAATCATTCTAGAATTGTTCAAGGGAGCAATAGAAAAGCATTTCGTTACCATATATTTCGATATACTTTATTAACTAAAAACGATGAATGCAATTAAAGCAAAACGTGGTAGTTTGAAATGTCGGTTAACCAAAGCAGCAGCATTTGTTGACACGATCGAATCGTCTACAACGCTTGAAATGCTGGAAATTCGTTTGTCCAAATTGGAAGAAACTTGCTCAGAGGTCGTGTCGTTGCATGATTCTTCAACGTATCGACGAAGAGGGCATCGGCGAGTCCGAAGTTGAGTTTGGAGAATACGAGGGCAGATATTTCCCTGCGCAGTCGCGAATGGTCAAGGCAATTCGCAATCGGCAAAAGGATGAAAAGCCAGATACCAATAATTCAGTTATCGAGCGACTCGCAAATCAACAGTCAATGTTTCTCGAAAAACTCAACCAACCGGCAAACCAGTCGTCATCGCCTAAACTCCCACCGATCGTCGTGCCTTCGTTTTCGGGAAATTATAAAGACTGGCCATCTTTTCGTGATCTATTCTTAGGATCAGTAGACAATAAGAGTGATCTTACATCCACGCAAAAGTTTCATTATCTAAAATCATTTCTTTGCGGCGTTGCAGCCAGTCTTATTAAACACATTCCTATATCGGAAGTAAATTATGTCGAAGCATGGGAACGTCTCGAAAAGCGATATGATCGGGTACATCTTATAACGAAATCGTTCATTCAAACATTTATAACTCTTCCAACAATCAGTGTTTCCAATGTTCACAGTTTAAGAAAATTTACTGATGGTGCCGATGAAGTCGTGCGGGGACTTAATGCTTTAAACCAAAATGGTCGCGATCCATGGCTAATATTCCTTCTTACAAATAAACTTGATTAAGAAACAATACAAGCGTGGGCAGAACAAGTAGGGTCTCGGGAAGATTGCACGATAAATGAACTTTTAAATTTTTTACAAACACGTTGTGATGCTCTAGAGTCGTGCCAATCTATCAATCGTCCTGCTTCATCTAGAGTAACGCCTGCCATTATCCGATCCCATGTAGCAGAAGAAGCGGGCCAAAAGCCACAGTGACCCAAGTGCAAATCTGACCATTTACTAGCCCAGTGCGCCAAATTCGTGGAGTTAGACATTCAATCCCGTAGACAGTTTGTAAAATCGAATTCTCTTTGTTTTAATTGCCTCCGAATAGGGCACTCGTCGAACAATTGTCGATCAACATATCGTTGTCGCATTTGTAAATCGCGTCATCACTCGCTGGTCCATCCGGAGGACTTAAAGAATGCAGAACCGTCGACATCTGCCACAAGGCCTTTATCTGCCTCAAATAACTCGTCGGGTTTATCCAAGCAGCATTCATTATCAAAATCAGCTCCGCCTCTCGTTAATAATCATTCGCTTAAATCTTGTCGTCGAAAACAAACTATCCTGCCAACAGTATTAGCTTAGATTCAAGATTTCATTGATTGTAGGGTGTTATTGGATTCAGGATCACAATCTTCTTTTGTTGCCGAATCATTTGCTCAGCGCCTCGGGTTTCCTCGCACTCATGCCAGAATTCCCATCTTAGGATTGTCATCAACTAAAGCAGGTTACACTAAAGGTCGTATCTCAATTGAATTGTGCTCGCAATATAATTCATCCACAGTTGCCGTTGATACCTACATTTTAAGCAAGTTGACTTCGAACTTACCAACCCAATCGCTTGACACTTCATCATGGTCATATTTATTAAAGTTAGATTTGGCAGATCCTCAATTTAATATAGCAGCTCCGGTTGACGTGTTACTAGGTGCCGATAAACTTTGGACGATTTTAAAGGGAGAGCAAATTCGGGGAGCTGATGGTAATCCACTTGCGCAGAACACTTTGTTTGGTTGGGTTCAGTTTTTGAAAAAGATCGATTTAACGAGCAATCGGTTTCTTCGCTACATTCCACTATCGACATCGACTCACTTCTGCAACGATTTTGGGAGCTAGAAGAAGTTGCGTCCATTAACGACCATTTGCACACTGATGATAAGGCTGAACAGCACTTTCGACACTTTTCGACTTTTCGCGTTCACGGGATGGCAAATATGTAGTTCAACTTCTATGGCTCTACTGATAGGTCCGCCAATTCAAAGAGATCTAATTGGTGTTTGTCTTCGGTTTCGTCAACATTGCTATGTATTTACCGCCGATGTCGTTAAAATGTTCCGCCAAATATGGGTTGATGAGCCGCATACAGATTTCCAGCGCATTGTTTGGCGTGATAATCCTACAGGCGAATTCCAACATTTTCGATTACGTACCGCCTCTGCTCACTTTCTATCAGTTCGAGTATTGCAGCAACTAGCAGAAGACTACAAGGCAGAATTCCCGAATGCATCCAAGGTTCTGTTAAATGATGTATATGTTGATGAAGTGATGACGGGAACAAATTCAATTGAGGCATTAATAAGTTTGAAGTCCGAACTTGTCGAGCTGTTATCCAAGGCTAAGCTTCACCTTCGGAAATGGAGCTCAAATTGTTGGCCTCTTCTAGCTAGTTTGCCCGACAACGACTGTGAATACTCAATCGTGGAAACAAAACATTCGCCGTCGTTAATTAAGGTCTTGGGCATGTACTGGAACCCCATAAATGACAATCTCTCATATCGAATGGCGCAACAAGTTAACAATGTTCCTGAAACTCCGGTAACAAAACGAACCTTACTTTCGGAAGTCTCTAAAATATTTGATCCTCTGGGCCTCCTGGCTCCTTGGGTGGTTTTATTCAAAATTATGTTCCAAGAGCTTTGGTCATCGGAACTGAGCCTCGGATGGGACGACCAGTTACCTCCTGCTCTTGCTAATAGATGAATGAAGTACAGACACGAGCTCCTACATTTTGAAACCATTCATATTCCCAGGAACGTTTTTGCATCAAACGAAGCTATCGAGCTTCACGGATTTTCGGACGCGTCATCATTAGCGTACTCAGCTGCCGTTTATTCTAGGTACAAAATTGCGGAGGGCGAATTCAGGACAACAACCATTGCAGCAAAAACTAAGGTAGCGCCACTCAAGCCAGTCTCGATACCACGATTGGAACTTTGTGACTTCGATGACTGCCACTATTTCCAAAACGGCAGCATGGTGCGATTCGGAAATCGTGTTACATTGGCTATATTCTGCGCCACGTCGCTGGACAACGTTCGTCGCCAATCGTACAGCCGCCATTCCTGAAGCGATTCCAAGGTACTCTTGGCATCGTATAAATTCGGAGTGTAATCCGGCAGACTGTGCTTCGCGTGGTGTTCTACCCTCCGATCTTGTCAATCACGAACTCTGGTGGACTGGTCCATCCTGGCTGTCGTTACCAGAAGAAGATTGGCCAAAATCACGTCTCGTGCCGCGAAACCCCGAACAAATTATAGAAGAACGGCAATCTTCGCGACAAGTGTTAATTATTGTTGAAACCGAAGTACTTCGAAATCTGTTTGAAAAAATCTCTTCATGGGATCGAATGCAAAGGATAGTTGCTTATGGCCTCCGATTTCGCTCGAGCTGCCTATGTGAAAAATCTAAACGGTGTACCGCGAATCTTAACTTGCAAGAGATTCAAGCAGCCAGGCGCCTTATTCTAATTAATTATAACAAACTGCCGATAAAATCTAAACTCCTTCGATACTCCCCTTTTGTTGACTCTGATGGACTCCTTCGCGTTGGAGGAAGAATAAAACATTCGAATGTATCTTTCAATATCAAACATCCAATTATTCTTCCAAATAATAATCACATTTCTAGTGTCATTGTCACAGATATTCATGTCAGCCATCTTCATACTGGAGTATCCGAAACTTTCGCCATCGTTCGGCAGAGGTATTATGTACTGGGTAGTCGTCGTCTTATCCGAAAGGTCGTCCATAATTGCAAGACTTGTTTTATGCACCGAAAGGTTACGAGCACACAGCTGATGGGTGATTTACCAGCGCAACGAGATCAACAAAGTCGCCCATTTTCCAATACTGAATGTGATTATGCTGGCCCTTCACAATAACGCTTTCCCGCGGTCGAAAGCCAAAACTATCAAAGGCATATATATGTGTATTTATTTGCATAACCACGAAGGCTGTACATATGGAATTAGTGAGTGACCTAACGACTGACGCGTTTCTTGCTGCGTTGCGCAGGTTTGTTTCTCGTCGAGGACTATGTTCTAATATATACTAATATACTTCCATGGAGCACGTCGTTGCCTGAACGAGATGCATAAATTGGTTTTGTCACAGTCACATAATGAAGCCGTTGGTGCATCGCTCGCCAAGGATGGTATCGAATGGCATTTCATCCCACCGTCCGCTCCACATTTTGGTGGCTTATGGGAAGCTCTTACCCCAGCTAATTTTCTCATAGGTGAACCATTCACAGCTGTTCCGGAGCCGTCGTTACTTGATACACCTGTAAATCGGTTGACTCACTGGAATCATCTTCAAAATATGGTGCAAGGATTTTGGAAGAGATGGCATATGGAGTATCTTACAACGCTGCGAGAGAGATCGAAATGGCAAAATACCATGACCAATCTTAAACCTGGAGATATAGTGCTCATCAAGGTACCCAATCTTCCGCCAGCAAAGTGGCTTCTTGGCAAAATCGATAAAGTGAAAGCTGGCTTTGACAAATGTGTAGGAGTTGCAGTGGTCAAGACAAACCGAGGCACATTAGTACGACCAATAACTAAACTTGCTGTGATGCCGTGTTCCTGAAAACTGTTCCAGGGGGGGGATGTTTGATATTGTATTTATTTTATACTATATTCATTTTGTATTATATTTTGTGTTTATTTTGTATTATATTTTTTGCATTATATTCTTTAAATGTTAAATTAATGTTCATATTTTTGTTAGTTACACATATTTTTATAGTCACTGTTTAATTGTAAATTAATTCTGTGAGTCACTGTACAAAACAACACGCCACTGCAATTGCAACGTCACGCCATCGTCATGCAATCCTGCTGCACCAATAGCAATTGAACTTAGTCAGGCGATTTGTACCCACACGATGGTCTCAATGCACACACACGGTGCATTCATGATCCTTTCGGCTGTGTGAGTGGTCGCGTGGGCACTCGTCGTATTTTGTGGTAAAACATCTCGGCCACTTGGATTTTGGTCGCAGCTCGCAGTGGATCTCGCTCATATACATAAGTATTCGTTATTTAATCTGGTTTCAAAGACAATAAATTTATTTAATTGTTGTATAATCATTGACTTTTTTCTCCGCCTTTTTAATCCTGAACACCAATTTTATCCGGTCCCATATACTTAAGCCTTTATCTTCGATAAATAATTCTGAACCTCACACATCCTCCTCCCTTGATCCGATGCTTCCTCCTCAGCATAATTAACGAAACAAACACACGATCAAAATGAAAATGGACGATTCGCACTATGACGCTTGCGACACCGTCGTATCTACAAAAACATACGCCTATGCCTCGCCTATCTGCACGACCGACCTGATTCTTGTATCGATGGCATCACAGGAAGGCATGCCAATTGACCCCAAAGACTTAAGGCAAATTTTTATTCGATACAACGATGACTTTAATATCTCGCCCGCTGAGGTTGCAAATGATCTCTCAACATTTGCATCACACTAAATGTCTAAACGTGATTCGCAGCTCCAAAGAACACGTTCTCACGCCAAAGACTTCTTTCGTCCCTAACTTATCTAAACCCAAATCGATATTCCTCTACAATTATAACGTAAGAGGCCTACGCTAGAAGACTTCAAGCGTATTCCTGAACTCTCACAAGCAACCTTACGATATTTTTGCTCCTACTGAAACCAATCTTTGCGAGAATATATTGAACCAAGAACTGTTCCCTTCCAATATAAAGGTCTATCGTGCCCATAGTGATCAAGCTGGAATAAATTTTGGTGGACTTTCTCTGTGCTATATTTATATTCTTTGCTGCTATATCCGCCCGTTACAACCTTTCAATGCATACCGACTTGCTGTTGAAGTTTTTGATGCCATTATCAAATGCAGATTTTAAATGATGAATTTATCGTTATCGGAGACTTTAACCTCCCACAACTCCATTAGACTACGTCTGATGATAAATTATGCTTCCTTCCTTGTAGCCCTACATGTGAGAAAGAAATTATCTTAACTGACAGTTTCTCTGATTCCGGATTTTTTTCAAATTAGTAATATTACAACAGTCAAAAGCAGACAACTTGATATTATCTTTTCTACCGACCCGGAAGACTCGATCGTTTCTGCAAGCCCTCAACTTTTTTCAACATGAGATCGTTTTCACCCTCCACTTTGTTTAAAATTTTCATTCGGTGTTATAATTACACCATCAGTATCGCAGCGTATTTGTCATTTCAACTTTCGCAAACTTGACTTTGCTAAACTTAATAGACTTATAAATCAAAAAGACTTAAACCATTTCTTAGTTAACAACCCAAACAATGCAGTGGCATTTTTCTACATTGAAATTTTTAATTGCTCTATCCAATCGGTCTCGTATGAACCTAAAAAAATTAGTCCTTCATCCCCTCCTTAGTTTAATAAATATCAACGCACTCTTCGCAATAAAAACAATAAGCTATGGAAAACCTTCCTGTTCATTTTAATTATTTCTTTTAATTATTCTATCAAGCACAGCTAATTTTTTGCTCTCTCTTTTTTAATTTTGTTTTCCCCAACGTCCATGTACAAGTTCCCACCATGCACGGTGCCGGTGTATTCTTTCAATCGCATGCCAGACAGTCTAGCCGAAATCCGGGCGCTACACGAAATTTCGCTTTTATCAATTACGCGTGCGAAGCACTTCAGGCACCATGCAGCGTGGGAACTCATACACAAGGTTGTAATAATTCATGTATAGTATATAAAGCCAAAATTTATTATGATATAAACACAGTCTTCTTTAAGCGTTCAGCGTACTTTAATCTATTGCCTTTTTATTCTTTGCCTTCAAGAATCTCGTCGCAGTGCACAAGTTCGAACTTGGGTACAATTCTTCGTGGATCTTATAGTTTGGACTACAAGATCAAACCAAAGCGGCTATTAAAATAAATAGTCGCTCAATAAAAACATTTGGAGGCCCCGGCGAGATTTTAACAAAAGCGTTTGTCAGGGCTATACACTGACAATAGCGTTACCTGGGCGATACACTGGTATATCAGAAAAGAAATTACGCTACGTGAATTTACGGAATCTTCAGATTAAAATACACTGAAGATGTCATCGAATTTGGATGAATTGGTATCTCGGCAAGCTGAAGTGGGTTCCGAGATACAACGGCTAATCACTAACCTGGGGAAGGAACCGCTTGCACGACGAACTAAAGAGCAATATAATTCAAGACTTCAAGCTCTAGACCGACTTTGGGATGAATTTGAAGCCACCGACAACGTAATCCGTTCAGATCACGCACATGATTTGGCACACGAATACTTTTCAAATGGGCATTATGACGCAGTTCTGGAAAAATATAACGAGATAAGAAACCATATGCTGGAGAAACTTACCAGTCTAGAAGGAAAAGAGTTCTCTACCAGGACTGCCGATTCTCAGCAATCAAAAAAACCTGCAATTGCGACTAGAGGAGCACCTCAGTCCAACACTTGCGCATCTGAAGCATCAAAATTGTTAAGAAGACATATCATGTCTGTAGAAGCAATACAGCGATTGCTTAACGGCCTCAACGAGAGGTCCGATTCCACGCCTCCTTCGAAGGCGTTTTATGAAATCAACATTAACTCGATCAACAAGCACTGGAGCCAGTTAGAAGAGCTGCATCGTCAAATAAGAGAAATCGACTGCAATTTGGTGGCATTGGGATATGACATGGATGAGTATCTGTTCTTGGAAGAAGCTGTCTAAGCGCAGCTTCTTCATCTCGTGACTAAACTGGAAGCGATAAATTCTTCATTTGCAGCTCCACCCCCTGTAACAGCGTCCACTACAATGCTCAACCTTCCAAGATTCACATTGCCAACATTTGATGGTGACTATTTATACTGGACGCAGTTTCGGGATTTGTTTACTGAGCTAGTCAACAATCAGCAAATTCCGAACTGTCAAAAGATGTTCTATTTGAAAACAAGCCTCAAGGGCGTGGCAGAAAAACTGATTCGCCACTTTACTACATCGGATGCAAATTACAAAGCTGCTTGGAAGGTCATAACGGATCGTTATGAGAACACGAGGTTGTTGGTGACAACTCTAATCAATAAGTTACTATCACAGCCAACAATTCAAACCGAAGGTTCCTCCATGGTAAAGGGCCTTTATGATACCACTTACGAGTGCCTTCTCAGCCTACAAAACATCGGTGTGCAAACGGAGAATTGGGACCCGCTTCTACTGCATATACTTGTGCAAAAGCTTGACCGAAACACCCACACACTTTGGGAACAATCATTGAAACAGCCAAAGTCATAGCCATCTCTTAAGGAAATCCTAGCCTTTCTAGAGACACGATTTCAATCGTTAGAAGCGTTGGGTGCGAAGTCGCGTAAGATAAACACCGATGCATATAAACGAAGCTTGTCAAGAGTATAATCGTCCTCTTCAAGTACGGCACCCGGATGCTCGTTTTGCAAGGGCGCATGATTGAGTCCGACTAAACGACTCAGTCTAGTCAAAAATTCGAATCTGTGTTTGGACTGCTTAAAAGCTGATCATTACACGTCTATTTGCACAGCAGGAAGTTGCAAGAAATGCGCTAAGAGGCATCATACCATGCTGCATATAGATGTTGCAGAGAGTAAGAGCCTTGACTCAAATACATCTCTAACCGCGGAAGGTTCATTAAAACACGTTCCTACGAAACCTGCAGCAACTCCTAAGCCAGCTTCAGCACTTATAGCTAAGGAACCTCCAAACAAGCGTACATATGTCTTATTAAGTACTGGAATTGTCACCGTTATAGGCCCGGAGGGAAAAGAAATAGAGTGTAGAGCCTTACTGGATGCAGGTTCTCCACTGAATTTCATTTCCGGCACCTTAGCGAGGAAGTTATCATTGTATCAACATGAAGAAGCTGTTAACTTTGAGGGTATTTCACAAAATAAGCAACGCGCAAATTATAGAACCTCCCTTACAATCAAATCTCTGATAAATGACTTTAAACTTCGTCTGGAAGCTATTGTACTGCCAAGGATAACAGGTCAGCATCCGACGCATCATCTGGACGTATCGGGTTGGACAATTCCGGAGAATATTAAGCTAGCCGATCCTCAATTTTACTCTCCAGATCGTGTCGATCTTCTCATCGGCATGGAACATTTCTTCTCCCTAATGCCGACTCTTCAAAAAACTATATTTGGCTGGGTGCTTGGCGGACCAACTGGACAATTTGAAGACCTACAAACTAGCATGCGGAATAAGCACCCTAACCGAAGAACACTTGAGTCGTCAAGTGGAACAATTCTGGAGCCTTGAAGAACCAGAACCCAAATCACAGAGTATGACAAGTACGGAGCTCAAATGTGAATCATTCTTCATTCAGACTACAACCAAGGATACGAAGGGTCGATTTATTGTATGACTCCCTTTTTCAAAAGAAACAGGATTGTTGGGCGATTCTAAGGACAGTGCTAATTCTCGTCTCAAGTCATTGGAGCGAAAGTTAATGGCAAATCCAGACTTACGTCAACAATACAACAAATTCATGGAGGACTATGAACATTTGGGTCATATGGAAGAGGTGAACTTTAGAAAGATCAGTGAACCATACTTCTTTCTAGCATACCATGGTATCTTTAAGCAAGACAATACAGAACGAAAATTGAGAGTGGTGTTTGACGCCTCCGCTAAGACTTCATCTAATTATTCCTTAAATGATCTGTTACATACTGGTCCCAAACTTCAGCAAGAACTTTTTCAGTATTATTGCGATTTAGGTTTCCACGTTTTGTTTTTACGTCAGATATCTAGAAGATGTACCGTCAGGTATTAATACATGAGGAGGATCGAAAATATCAGATGATATTATGGCGACCAGATCCAAGTCATTCAATTCGCTGTTACAGACTGAACACCGTCACATGGTGGACTCTGAAATTAGATTGGGATGCGTCGCTTCCGATGTACCTGCATGAGAAGTGGAGTCAGTACCGGCAAGAGTTGGAAGAGCTCAATAACATTAAATTGGACCGACACGTTTTCTGTGGAAAAACATTTCAAAATCCTCAACTACATGTATTTTCTGATGCAAGTGAGAAGGCCTATGGGGCAGCGATATATGTAAGACCAGCCCATTCTGATGGATCAATAACCATCAGATTGTTGTGCGCCAAGTCACGTGAAGCACCCACCAAAGCAACTTCGTTAGATCGATTAGAACTGTGTGCAGCAAAACTGGCATCACAATTAGCCAAACGAGTGCAACACGATTTACAATGGAAGAACCCTGTATTTTATTGACCCGATTCCGAGATCATATTGGCATGGATAAACTCACCCTCTCGTTCTTATCGCACCTTTGTCGCTAATCGTGTCGCGGCTATCCAAGAAGCAACCGACCCAAGCCAATGGAGGCACGTCCCTTCCAGTCAGAATCCAGCTGACTAAGTATCTAGGGGTCTTTCGCCCAGAGCCCTTATTACTGCTACAACTTGTTTCTACGGCCCTCTCTGCCTGGCCACCAGCAGCACAAAACTATGAAACCGAGTTGGAGAAAAGGCAAGAAAGGTTCTCACTAACTGCTACTACTGAATTGAGGCTAAAGCACTTCATCAACAGCATCGACCATAGAAACTCCTTCAAACATCTTCAACGAGTGACCGCCTATGTGATCAGGTTTTCAGATTGCTTTAAGAAAACCAACTCCCACACCTCCATAATTTTAACGACAAATGAAATGGAAGCAGCTATGAAGGTAATTGTGAAATATACACAGGAGGCAGAATTTAAGGAAGACATCCAGCATTTGAAGAAATATGGATCATTGACCTCAACAAGTCCGTTGCTTGGTCTAAGTCCTTTCCTTGACGAAGATAGTCTTCTGCGCGTAGGTGGTCGGTTGGAGCAATCCTCAATGCCCTACAATTCCAAGCATGCTCTGCTATTACCATATACTGGAGTAATAACCAAGCTCATCATTACTGACATCCATATTGCAAACATGTATATAGGACCGCAGACGTTGCTTGCGCACTCGCGTTAAACCAACCAGACCATTTCTCAATGCCGGAGTAGATTTTTGCGGCCCTTCTGGACGCGCTTCCGTATTAGAGGAAAACAACCTTTGAAAACATATGTAGCTATCTTTTGCTGCTTTGCTACCAAAGCCGTGCATATAGAAGTTGTCAACGACCTAACTACCGAGGCATTTATAGGGGCGTTGAAACGATTCATCAGTCGACGAGGCCACTGCAAACAACTCTATTGCGACAATGCAACAAATTTCCTTGGAGGCCATAATCAACTCAGCGAATTACAGGACACGGTGTATTCCTCTTCTGCACAGGAAAAGACTTTGAAATTTTGCTCAACAAAAGGTATCAACTTCAGTTTAATTCCTCCTCGAGCACCTCATTTCGGAGGTTTGTGGGAAGCGGCAGTGAAGTCCGCCAAGAATTTGTTCCGACGAAGCATCAGAAACACCTCGCTGACATACGAAGAGCTCAAAACGGTTATGGTGGAAATTGAAGGAATTTTAAATTCTCGTCCATTGACGCCGCTTTCAGTTGATCCAAATGATCTGGCGGCCCTCACTCCAGGACACTTCCTCATCCTATTCTCCATTCTCTGGAAACCTTCGTCATAGGTGGCAAGTAGTTTCCCAACTTAAACAGGAATTTTGGGATCGCTGGAGAAAAGAATACATCACTGAACTGCAACATCGTTCTAAATGGAAAGTCCGACACCAGAACATTGTACCACGAACCTTGGTCATTATCAAGGTGGACCACGTGGCGTCAATGGCATGGCCCCTAGGCCGAGCTCTCCAAACCATCCCAGGTGAAGATGGGGTAGTAAGAGTCGTTGATGTAAAAACATCTTCGAGGGTACTTAGAAGAACAATTCACCGACTCGCACCTTTGCCGGTCGAGTTGGAGCTCGTGATTGAAGATAAGCCCATCAATCAACCAAACGACATTACAGATGAAGACCAGAAGATGTCCATTAACGAACCTGATCAAGTTGATGATCAGAGTAAGCGACCTAGAACAGCATAGTTAGCACTTAATCTTATGCTCTTACTTGGTCTTATTATGCCCATTCTGGGGGCGCAAGTTAACGTCACTCCCTTTCGCAATAATCCAGGCATTTATTTTGAAAATTTTGGGACATCCCACTTAATCACAGGCGAATCGAATTTGGTAGTTTTTTGCATTCTGACTCCATATTGGAAGGAATGGGAAATGATAAACACATCCATAAGGGAACTTCAGCAACTTTGCGATTCCATGCGAGAAAAGGTACAATGTATCGACACTATAGCCCATTTTAACGACGCAATCACTGAGGCAAAAGCAATAACTATTAACTGTCAGCATCAGACCAGGACCAGACACGAGTCAAACGGCCACCACTAGACATAATCGGCAATGTTGCTTCCTCATTGTTTGGAGTATTGGATTCTGAATACGCCAAGCGGATGTCATTGGTCATCAACAATCTTAACAATAATCAAGAACATGTTTTACAACTTTTAAGGAACCAAACATCAATAGCTGATTCAACATTAAATATTATGAAAAAATCACACCTGGAAACTGAAGCACGACTAAAAGCATTTGAAGTTTTTATGCTTAAAAATCTAGTAAACGTACCCGGTCAATTGTTCAACACCGTAGCAATTCGACACCTACTTATGACCATAAACTTTGAACGAATCCAGTCATTCCTTTTAGATGTTCTAATCGATACCCACCAAGGAAGAGTCAACCCCCTATTATTGACTCCAGCGCAACTACAACTGCAGCTAATACTCATCCGCCAGCATTTGCCTAATAACCTTCGCTTGCCCACCGAAAGATCCAATTTACTCAATTTATAAAACCTATTGCACGTCGAAGGCCGAATACGTGACCAGAAATTCATCTTCAGAGCCAAGTTACCATTGTTATCGTATGAAGACTTCGAGATGCTCCATGTCGTTCCAGTGCCTGTTCCAGCAAACGACACATATATTCAAATTATTCCAACTACCAAATTCCTTTTGGCAAACTTACAAAGAGACACATTCTACCCTCTTACCACTGATGAGCAGACAAGGTGTGTAAGGGATCGGTCGTCTAATTTTTTCTGCAAACCGACCCATTCCATAATCTCTAAAGGAAGAGAAACTAATTCATGTGAAATAAATCTGCTTCTCCAATATAAGACCCATCTTGCATGCAAAATCATCAAATCAGCCAAACCACCTCGATGGATCCCACTATTAAATCCCAATCATTGGATTTACGTATGAAGAGATGACGTTGTCGTTAATGTCATTTGCGAGTCTACAGTTACATCTCAACATCTTATTGGAGTTGGCGAAATAACTCTACCGAGCGGATGTTCAATTAAAAACGATCGACCACGCTACAATCCCATAGTCTTCATATCACACAAATAACATCGTCTTTGATTCGGAACTATAACTTATGTGATCATATTCATCTCACCAAGATATTACCATCCCTCGATGACACCTCACGACATATCCTAGATGACATCGACGTATTGAAGGATAACTTATCCAAGGTTAGGAACAAGGAAACCTTGATACCAGTTGGTCACACCATCCATCACTACAGAATAAGCTATACCACCTTGCTAATCGCAATCCTGAGGTTACAATCACAAACTCAAAACGAAAAACGGATGGCTACCCGTCTTCCCTTAAATACTCGGACACATCTTCTCCAGACCCGAAAGTACATTCTAACCTCTTCGCTAACTTCATCAGCAAATCGTTTACTAGCCACGTACTTTCTCCGGATTCAAATTACTTCTCCTATATGTACAACTGCGCACAAACATCCTTGGTATCCTTATCCATATCTGACGTGATTGAAAAGAATGACTAAGAAAGTGCGCGAACGCGTTATCCTTAACACTTACAACCTTATTTCAAATGTCCCTTAAATAATTTGTCTTTCCTAAAGTTTGGAAGGACACATTTATTATCCCCGTCCACAAAAAAGGTCACAAAGACGATATATGTAATTACCGTCCCATAGCCAAACTCTCTTCCATACCGAAGCTCTTCGAAAGTATTGTCTCCGACTCTTTACTTTCGCAGTAAATCAATACTTTCCTCAAAATAACACGGATTCGTAAAAGATAAATCTGCTGTAACAAATCTTACCAAATTTGTATCTTAAGCTTTGCAAGCACTTCAACAAGGCAAAGAAGTTGATGCTATAGCCACTGACTACGGCAAGGCTTTTGATAAAATCTCTCATCAAATCATTTACCTGAAACTTAAGGCCCTTGGATTTCCTCCATCCTTCATCTCCTAGTTAAAATCAAAAAACAACTTTGGTCTACTTTTTGTGAAGCACATTCTTTACTTTGACGCCGCTTACCCTGGGTTGATAGATACAACTTGCCTCCGTGCGAAAATGGACTTAAATTGATCGATCTATAAGCCCTGCAGATATACGCTTCATATATCAATTGTCTCCCCTTCCCTAACACAAAGCCTTTCTCAAAAGTTCCCTTTGGTCGCCAAACCTTTTCCCTCCATCCTCTTAGTTTTAAGTTCTTGTGCTAGTTTTAAGTTTTAATTTTAAATGTTTTGGGCTTGAATTAATCATAATATATGAAAAATTTACCAAGTTTCAGATATCGTAACGCTCTTTCTCCAGCACGGGGATAAAAGTGCGGCATATTTACGACTAAAATATAAGATGCCCAGATTTAAAAACTCGGTACAAGGTATCATTTACAAATGCATTATTTGCTATGGCTATAGGGCTTAACCTACCAACCAACTCAGCAGTACTAAGGGCTCGCATCTCTCCTCCCCTTACCCTGCAACCTCCAAGATTTACACGGCATGTTTCACCATATTCGTGTGTATGGCTACCAAGGTCATGTCTTTGGCGGACTCCGAAACGGACGACGAAGACGACGAAATCTGCCAGCTTGAGTCGTTACTCAGGGCCGTCAAGTTCAAAGAACTGGCCCTGCGCGAAAAAGAGCGACAGGCAGCTTTTCAAAGTGCCCAAAAATTGTGGAGCGACAACAATTGGCTAATAAAAACCAAAGTTCGGCAGCAAATCCAAACAGACAACAACAAAAAGCAGAGCTGCCCAAGCAGCAGCAACAAACAAAGCTGCCAAAGAAGCATCAAAAAACAGAATTACCAAAGCAGAAACTACACAAACAGTAGCAGCAAAAACAGCAGCAATCACAACAGCAGCAGCAACAGAAAACATAGCAACAGACGACAACGAGGCAAAAGGTTACCCCATACACACCTACAAAATGGATATTCAAGACACAATAAAAATATGTAAGTCGGCCACAGGCGATAATTATTCTATTAAAAGGCTAAGTAAAGATAGGCACGCTATCCACGGCTTAACAGTGGATCATCAAAAATTAATTAAAAACTTACTAGAGAAAACTACGACTGAGTTCTTCTCATTCACCTTCAATGCTCCGTCGAAGTCTAGATACGTCCATCGATCCCGAGGAGCTCCTTCAGAGGAGTACGGTACAACAAGCACCTAGTGGTGATGCAAATCTGCTGGCTATTTTGCTTTATATTCAGGGGCAAATTTGTCAGCTGCAACAGCAAATACAAGAACAGACGAAACGCGTAGATCATACGCGCGATCGAACGCGCCTCTAGTCGTAATGTGTTCGTTGGTGGACAAAACCTTTAAGATCCTTTCAGTGAATGGTAATTCGCAGCCTATGCAACTGAAGCTACTCAACAAACCTGTTTTATCTCAGAACTCGAGACACTTTTTCAAAATTTACGTCTGGGTGCGGAGGAGAATTATTACCTCATGGCCGGAGATCTAAACGCCCAACATAGCAATTGGAGAAATCGTTCACCAAATACCAGAGGGAATCTACTGTTCAATTGGTGGGGTCAGAATAGTGTCGAGTACCGACTCGATTTAAAATCGACGGATAGTCTGTAGTATCCCAGATCAGGCTTTTACATAGATCTTATGTTGTTTGACGAACGGATACAGCTGACGAACAACAAACTGTCTTCATACATTCGTGTATGACAGCGACTTTTTCGGATTTAGTGTCGTAACAACGAAAGAAATTGCGCAGTTAGAGGAGTATGTTCAAACGCATTCTTATAATTAAAGCAGAACGCGCTGGACACGCTTCTCCCAAAAAATGGACAGAGTTCCTAAGTACCAACTGACTGACAATGTCAATACCGCAACGCTGCGATCGACGCACTACACCGACAAAAGAGTAGACTACTAACGAGACTTAAACTTGTTCAAACGGTTTACTGACCCACAAAATTCGGATGTTAAAACACTGAAGTCACAGCTTAAGATTTTACAGAAATTTATTGAGCAAAATTACCGTGCTGCAATAAGTTCACATTGGAATAACAAAATTCGGGCTGTTAAAGCTTGCAATCCGTGTACGTTCCCGGAAAATAATAAAATCTTTCGAAGAAAAATTTAGAATGAGCTTCCTTGTCTTAATCTCCCCCGAACTTCGGACAACGAACGAGTAATTTCGACAGCAGGCAAAGTTCCATAAGCGATCGAAGATGACAACTTTTTTGTGATCGAAAATCCTCAGGAGAAAGTTGAAGTGATAGGCGCGACGTTTCAGGATGTATATTAGGTGAATGTTAGGACTCGTCCGAACCATATCTTGGAAAACCATGTCCTATTGCTCAACTTCTACTTGCGTAATGACATTGAGCACTGGCGACCGGAGAACACTAGTTATTCCTTGTTCAATAACTATGATTTGGCAAATGACGTCATCGCCAATGAAGGAGTTCACCCTCCGTTCAATTTAAAGGAAGATCTCCTGATTATTTTCGGTTCACTGAGAAGTAAGAAATCTGTGTGAATCGACGAAATTCCAAACATTGTTTTTAAAGACCTTCCTCTTGAAGCGGTCAACATTTACACTACCCTATTTAATAATTTGCTGAATAATGCACATTATCCAGCTCGTTGGAAGACAACGGTGGTGCAACCCATTCCCAAACGGATTAAAGACACATCAAATCCGGCAAGTCTCCAGTCGATTAGTCTCCTTCCGAACATTAGAGTGGATTGAGGACAAAAATTAAAAAATTATATCGGATAACCAATTCGGTTTCAGAGCGGAGCTTGATTGAATACATGCCGCGTCTAAACTAATATCGGAAATCCAAAGAAACAAATGCAAGAAACATTGCCTTGTTGATTGACTTGGAAAAGGTCTTTGACACCGTATGGCTGCAGGGGCTCTTTTTCAAGCTTGACCAGTTCGGCATAAGCAAACCGCTGCTGTACAAAATCTTAGATATGCTCACCAGCAGACAGTTTATTGTGAAAAATAGCAGTGTGACGTCTGCTGGGACTTTATTTACGATCTTCACAAGCAAGCTTTTAGGATGTCTCCACCACTCTATAACGAACGCAGATGACTTGATCGTGTACAGGTCAAGTTCGAAGATCGAGGTCATCGTAAGCCTTTTGCAACGTGACTTCGAAGAGATTCAGGAATATTGCAATTATTGGAAGTTGAAGATCAATTTCCAAAAGTGCGGGACCATTTTTTTCAGGACTCCATTGTCTGAGGCCTCTAGAAATACTAAAGTGTCGAATGTTCTGTATCGCTGGACAAATCGGACAGCCACTGAAAAAATCGAGGCGTTGTCAGATACCTTGGGATCTGGCTAGATCAATATCTATATTTTGTCAAACATATAGATACTGCTCTTGCTCCAGCCGAAGCGACCTTTGCCTTGACAAAGGGACTGTTTCACAGCAGTCAACTCGATGCCGAGGTAAATGTGAACTGCTACACGGCCCTCATTCGGCCTGTCCTTGCCTATAGGTGTCCCGTTTGGTTCACTGTCGGAACAAGCTTAATGGAAAAGGTTCGGGTTTTCGAGAGACGATGCCTAAGGGCTTGTCTCCATCTATATAGAACTCCAGAGTCTGAGTACAAACAATTCTATAGTAATAAAGTCCTATACAACAGAGCCAACCTGATCAGATTGGACAACTTTCTGATAAAACTTATTCGAAGTCACATTGCCAGCCGGTGCAGCAGTTGTATCGCGAACTTCTGATCTGCACGTTCAGGTTCGAATCCCAGCCGGGACAAAAAGATTTTCATTCTGATATAATTTATATTAATTCAATTAAATAAAAAGAAAATTTAAGGAGAAATGAGTGAGCGCCAGTCGTCGCCTCACCAACATGGGGGAGGAACGGGGAAGGCATTGCCTTACCCAAAACTGCCGCCGTTGTCATCAACGGTGACTGGGAAGAGGAGGAGGAGGGTTAAACCAACTCCAAACTTCGTTAAGCGCCTGTCTCTATCGGCTTCGGCAGAAAGGCAGCAACAAAAACAGCAGCAACAAAAGAAACAGCAGCAGCAAATACCGCAACAGAAAAACAACAGCAGCAGCAGACGACGACGAGGCCAAACGTGCCTCCTATCAACACGTACAGGATGGAGCTACAGGACACTATCAAAATATGAAAGTCGGCCATAGGCGATAATTTTATAATAAAACATGTAAGTAAGGATAGGCTAATTAACAACTTATTAGAGAAAACGACTACGGAGTTCTTCTCCTTCACCCTATAATGTGAGCGATTGCAGACAATGCTCCTTCGTGGTCTAGATACGTCCACCGTGCCCGAGGAGCTCCTTCAGGAGTCTTAAGCGAAGAAATGTGACGATCTTAAATTCGTTAGTGTCAAGCCATTCATCACAGTAAAGGCCAGAAAGGAGTTTCGGGAATTACCGTACTTCGTGGTTCAGGTAACTCCCAACAACAAATTAGATAGTCTGATGAAAATTAAAGTCCTAGATTATCAATGCATAAGTTGGGAAAAATTAAATCGCAGCGACAGGATCTTACAATTTGTTCATTGTCAGAGGTTTGGGAACGCCGCTTCTAACTGTCAAATGCAGTGCGCCTCAAGTGCGCCATGGACCACAAAGCAGAGGATACCACCACTGACACTGAAATCACAACTTAAAAACCTACAGCAATTAATTCAGCAAAATTACTGTGCTGCAATTCATTCGAATTGGAATAACAAAATTCGGGCGGTTAAGGCTAGCAATCCTGGGATGTTCCCGGAAATCAATAAATTCTTACGAAGAAAAAATCACAATGAGCTTCCGTGTCTTAAGCTCACCCGAACTACTATACAGACAACGAACAACTACGTTTGACAGCAGGCATAAATCCATTAGAGCGATCGAAGATGACAACATTTTTGAGATCGAAGATCCTCACGAGGAAGTTGAATTAATAGGTGCGCTGTTTCAAGATGTGTATAAGGCGAATGTTATTACTCGCCCGAGTTATATCCTGGAAAATCGTATCCTGTTGCATAACTTCAACTTGCGATATTACATTGAGCACTGGCGATTGGAGAACACTGGTTTTACCATGTTTAATGACGATATTTTGGCAAATGATGTCATCGCCAATGAAAGGACACATCCACCATTCATATCAAAGGAAGATCTCCTGGCTATTTTCGGTTCACTGAGGAGTAAAAAATCTGTGGGAATCGACGAAATGCCAGACATTATTCTTATAAACCTTCCACCAGAAGCGGTAAACATTTACACTACCCTGTTTAACATTTTGCTTAATAATGCACATTGTCCAGGTGATTGGAAGACAGCGGTGGTGCAACCAATTCCTAAACGGAACAAAGACTCATCCAATCCGGCAAATCCTATTGAAAGTATTAAGAGAAATCATAAACTTGTATGGTACTCGAAGAGTTTCTCGCGTTTAAAAAATGCTATGATTAGGTTAGGTGGTAAGTGCAAAGTTGACACTAGACTGCGACCTGAATATTGTCGTTTAAGAAAGGAGTATAAACATTTAAAAAACTTTATGCATAGGCAGAATGTATGGACAGTGGAGTCAAGGATTAAAAATAATTCGAAAGCATTTTGGAAACATATAAATGTTAAAAGAAAGTCAGTTGGTGTCCCTGGCAATATGACTTAAAATGGTGAAGTTAGTAGTGATCTGAAAAAAATATGTGAAATCCTTGCGGAATTGACTAAGCTAGACTCAAATCTATTTATGCCACCGGATAACCTTTTCATTTTATTTTCAACGCATCTCTTAGTTCTGCAATATTTCTCGGTTGTCGGAAACATTCGTTTATAACACCAGTTCACAAATTGGGTTCAAAGCAGTCTATAGACAACTATAGACCGATTGCCAAATTGCAATTGATTCCGAAAATTTTTGAATCTCTTGTCAAAAATAAAATCTACGATGAGATAAGAAACCATATTTCCGTATATCAGCATAAATTTGTAAACGAAAGATCCACTTCTACAAATTTGACACTATTTGCAAACTATTGTTCAAATAATATGGAGAGAAGAAAGCAGGTTGATGGAATATTCACAGATTTCTCCAATTTTTTTTTTTAATTATTTTCTCGCTCTTCAAGAGGATAATTAAGACTCTTATAATGCGTGTAGCACAGAGCGAGCGGAAGAATTAGGAGAAGAATGAAAGATTGTGTAGTGGTTTGAGGAACTCAGGTGTAATTTGTTTCAACTCACTTCCGTGGATGGAGCCCGAAAAGGGACGGAGGATTTTGATATCGACCTTTTGACTTTAACCTAATTCACAGGATTTTTTGTTCGACAACTTTGAAAGTTTTGGAAGATTTAGCTTAGACACCCCGCTGTCAGTGTTATGGCTTCACAGCAGAGCCATCTACACACAATCTACACAAACGCTATTTTAAAAACACGAATTAGGAACGAAGCCGATACAACAACCACTACAACAACGCCACCCATTAGTCAGACTACTATCACTGGTCCACCAACCCAGTGATAGTGCCATTAACATGATCCCAATGGCAAATGGTGACTGGACCAGATTCGAAAAACTAGACCACTACTCTAGGAATCGAACCTGGGACCTATCAATTGAATCAAATGAAAGGCAGGCGCTCTACCAACTTCGCCACCCAACTCGTTATGCATTTGACAGGGTGAACCACTAAGTTTTAATATAAAAACTGAATTATCTGGGGATAGAAGCTATTTAACAAATCGACTTCAATTTGTTAAAATTGGTTCCACTTTATCTCAAAGGATATATTTATAATCATTCGGGTGTACCTCAAGTTAGTCGCCTAGGGCCACTACTCTTCCTTCTTTTCATGAACGACTTACCTCTAAATGTTATATCGTCTGAGTGTTTGATGTTTTCAGATGATATCAAAATATTTAAGTCTGTCGGTTCTTGGGCTGATTGCAGAGAGATATTAATAACATATCCAAATGGTGTGATATAAACCATTTGCTCTTTAACAAAAATAAATGTTCTATCCTAACGTTGGATAGAATCCGTTGTCCTGTTGTCTTTTGTTATAAAATGTGTTTTATTCCTTTTAAAAGAGTTATTGACCAAAAGGACTTGGGTGTCATCTAAGACCCTAAATTAGAGTTAAAAATGCACTTGAACTTTATCGTCTCAAAAGCTAAAGTTTGGTCCCATTTTATATTGAGAAAGTTCAAAACGGATTTACGCGCCGTTCTCTTAGAAGTCTAAGACTTTGCCCTTACCATCCTACTCAGTCCGATGTGCTCTTATAGCTATTAAACCCCTTCTAGAGTGAAAGCCAGTGCCTGCCAGACATACGTTAAAGTATAAAAGCTGAACATTTTTCTGCGTATTCTCACTGGTGTAGGGTACAATGTTTGGGGGTTACAAACCTTGAGTAACGGTGCCTTCGGTAGGTATCAGGTAATCAAAGTGCGCAGTACCTGAGCTCTCTCACGTTAAATTATAAAAGCTGAAATTTACACAGAGTGTTCAAATGACCATTCTAACTCATTATTCAAAAGGCCAGACCTATCCGAAGGGTCTAACACTCCGCCAGACGCGGTAGAAGGTCAAATGCACTGAGAGAGCATTGCTCAGGTTCATGAATGCATTTAAGAGAGTATTCCTGCAGTTTAAATTTTATAATTAATAAAAAATTGATGTGAATATTACTGAAAAATTATCATACAATAATTTTTAAATAACAAGACATATTCACAGGGTTAAACACCCCCTTCGACTGGATAAAGCCTAGCTAGAACTGTACATGAGAGAGCATCAGAAAACTGTTAAGTGAATTTAATACGGAAAAAATTATTTATTCTGTACATAAAAATTAAATTTAGCTTAATATTAATAAGCAAATACATATATATTTTTGAAAAATCAGTCGAATACAAAAGGTGGCTTTAAGCATGCAAATGTGAATGCAAAAACATGGAACTAATCATAGTAGCCGTATACAGAGCACCTAAAAGCTCGGGAAGAGAGTTTTGTGATTTTTTAAAGGAACACATCGAAAAGTTAAACGAAATACCAAGAAACATAATAATTGCGGGAGATTTCAATATATACTGGAGCGCGAATCAACTTTATAAGAAAGAGAGAAAAAGGATCCTGGATGATAACTGTTTATCACAAAAAATGATGGATTATACAAGAATTACGGCAACTTCAAACAGCATAATTGATTATGTAGTTTCAAATATGCACAATCTTACAGTCTCCATAAACGCCAAAAATAAGATTTCAGACCATGAAAGTATAGATATGTACACAAACGAAATAAAGAACAAACACGTTGACCAGAACAAGATAGAAGTTTTCAGATACAAGAAAGACCTCTTTACACGTAAACTTAGGGAATTTGACATATCATACAACATGAATGTTAGTATCCATGAAAATGCAAACAAAATTGATACGATTCTTAGGAATACCACAAGAGAATTCATTTGTCTGAAGAACATAAATGTGCACAACAGAACGAAAAGATGGTACACGAACGAACTGAAAGCTTTGAAGAATAAACAAATTGAAAAGTATTTGCTAAACACTACAAAAGCAACGAAAATTGGAACAACTACAAACGGATAAGAAACCACTATAAAGTATGCATCAGAAATGCAAAAAATTGTTACATACGGAACAGATTGAGGCATGCGGATGGACAGAAAGAGATGTGGAGTACAATAAAAAAATGGTAATTGGACAGCAACAAAATGAAATAAGACACGTATATTTTGAGGGTAAGGAATATAGAGATGAGTCCTAAATAGCAAACAAATTTAACGACTATTTTGTGAATAGTGTCGAGCAAATTTTTAAATTAATTGAAGACGTCGAATACACAAACAACATAAATGAAATCGGACGCAAATTCAAATTCCGAGAACTAACGATAACCGAACTAAAAAAAGTTTGTAAAAATCTAAAAAATAAAGTAGACTTTGAAAAAGTAAGCCCCAAAGTTATCATAGACAACTGGGATATTTTAGGACAGACAGTGCTTACCATAGTTAATAAATCACTCTCAACGGGGGAGTTCCCAAGTTCATGGAAGGATTCGATGATTACGCCGGTGGAAAAAGTTCCGAACACGACCAAAATGGAAGAATTTCGACCCATCAATACACTTAGAACGATTGAAAAAATTATTGAAACGGTGGTTAAACAACAGATGGTAGAATAACATCTTGTCGATTTATCAATCCGGGTACTGACAAAATTATTCGTGTGAGGCAGCGGTTAATTATATTGTAAATGAATGGAAAGGTGGCGGAAAGAAAAATAAAATAATAGCAATTGCCCTCGATTTCAAACGTGCCTTCGAAACAATCGATAAGAAAATACTGTTGGCAAAATTGTATAAGTACGGGATTCAAGATAAAGAGCTGGAATGGTTTAGATCATTTTTGACTAATAGGGTACAACGGACTAAAGTAAATAGTAGCGTGTCCGATTCCACCGAAGTCGAACAAGGAGTGCCGCAAGGATCGATAATAGGTGCATTATTATTATTCATTCTTTATATCAACGATATGCCGAAAATAATAAAGCATTGCAACATTCTTTTTTACGCCGATGATACGCTTATTTACGCCGAGGGAAAGGATGCAAATGAATGCAGAAATAAAATTAAGTTTGATATTGATCAATTAATCATATGGCTAAAGATGAACAAATTAAAACTGAACGAAGAAAAAACTAAATTAATAGAAATAAATCTACAGAGCCAAACACAAATCGTGATATATGGTAAACAAATCTTAAATGTTAACAGTATTAAATACTTGGGTATGATTATTGACAAGGAACTAAAGATGCATGAACACATAGACTATATATGCAAGAAAATAGGAAAAAAAAATAGGTTTCTTCAAAAGGATCAGAAAACAAATGGACGATATGACAGCCATAATGGTATATAATACCATTGTTAAACCCCATTTTGAGTTCTGCGCCTCAATTCTCTTTTCGTGCTGCAATCAAGGCCAAATAGAAGGCTTCAGAAGCTGCAAAACAAGGCGATGAGGAGCATCCTGAGATGCAATAGATTTACCCCAATAAGTTTTATGTTGGAGGCACTTAAATGGCTGAACGTCAAGCAGAGGCTAGAAAATAACCCATTATTGGCCGTTTTTAAAATCAAACATGGTGCTGCACCTGGATATTTAACGAGTGAAGTCAGATGCGTGGGAGATGCGCAGCCTTACCAACTACGAATTATAGATGACTTTAGGTTGCGTATCCAAACTTCAACAACCGCCCAAAATACTATCATTTATAAAGGATTTAATTTATTCAACACACTACCAAATGATATAAAAAATGAGAAAAATTTAAGAATATTTAAAAAAAATGTATTAATTTTATAAAAAGAAATTCTTAAAAGAGCATAAGACTGAATTCTAAATAAATCTATTTGTATGTTAATATAGATTATTGTAGTAAATATGAATTATGTAAAGTGATAACAATATTTAAAAATTAGTGAATAATTGAAATATATAAAAGAGCCTAAGACTGAATTTAAATAGATCTAATTGTATGTAAATATGGATTATGTAAAGTATTGAATTAATACTAATAAACTTAACTAACTAACATATATATATATTATTTATGCTTAATATCATAATATATTTAATCATCTTTATTTTCATCATTGTCATCGTCATCTTCGTAATTTCCATAATCCTCATCATTTTCGCAGTCATGTAATTGATTGCTTTCATTGGTTTCAATACTGTCTCCTTCTGATATTTCTGTAAAAAAGAAACACATTTATTTGATCCATAGCTGCTATTGAATTAAAATTAACTTCTGATTAAAAAAGTACCTGATGGAGTTTTAAGTACATCACTGACGAAGTTCGGTAATTGATCGCCTTCGAACCATTTCAAGCCATATTGATTGTCATCATTGATCATCCATCCATAATCTTCTGGGTTTTAAATATGAGGGTTCTTTAAGTGAGCATTAGGGCTGTAACAAACCGTATGTATTCGTTACTTTTTACCGGGTATTTCGTTTCATATCAAGTACCCAAACGTTACTCCACAAACAATATAGTTACTCGCATCATTTGGTTACTTTTCCACAAGAACTATATCCAAAGCACATATGTGTCTACTCATACCAAAAAAAAACATTCACACAAATGATTTCGCATCCAAGAAGTATAGTGAAGGCTCTATGTCCACGCGTGCCAGACATGTGCTTGTAAAATCAAACTGTTTTAATTTTAGTTTCGTTGATCGGATGTTGGTGGGATGGTTATGTGTGATGATGCCGGTGTCCGCCGAGTGTGCCGCTTTATGCGTTCGCACAAGAGCTGTTGCAAACTATATGTATTCGATACGAGTATTTCATTTCATACCAAATACCAAAAATTACCTCCCCACAAGTTAGTTACTCGCATCATTTTGTTACTTTTGCAGAAATATCCGCACACAAATGATATCCCATGCAAGGAATAACATTTGTGTTATTTTTTTTGTGTGTGTTAAAGGCGGATCAATAATGGAATGGTGGCGTAAGTGGATTCACTTTTCTATTCATTTGGTTTAGTTTTTTGTAGTGCGTGAACGCATATAGCGAACAAATAATCAATTTTTTTTTTTTTTAAACAAATCATATGCCCAACAATTTAAGTGAGTTGTATTTATTTATATTTTTTAAATCAAAGATTCTATGCCGAGGCTGACTGTGGATTGTTGCATTGATTGAAATTTTGTGTATAGATTCAAATTTCAGAATGGAAAGAAAACGAAGAAAACTGTGGAACTTTTTTAGCCAAATACCGAACAGTGAAGAAAAAGTGAAGTATGATTTATGAAAATCATCTTATTCAGTTAAAAGAGGGTCAGTCACAAATTTGAGAAAACATCTTATGGCAAAACATCGGCCGTCATATGACCGTTTGATTCATTCAGATACAACTGTCCATTTACCTTTCACTAGCATCTGATCCACCAGATCAGACTACCATCCACTAGTCACTAAAATCTGAAGATGGTCCGGATAAGGGTTCAGGTATCTTAGACGCTCGAAGTCGTTGTATACTTCCTTACTTTCTACTTCTTTTCCTCCTTTGAAAAAACAAACGGACATTTCAACGTTCATAAAAGAACGTATGAATGCAGGGCGCGAAAAACAAATTAATGAGCTTGTTTTAAAAATGGAGACGCTCAGCACTATTAGGTTGTTTTGAATTTCATGAACGACATACGGGGGAATATTTAAAACAAGAGCTTTTGAAGATAATGGATGACTGGGAAATAACTAACAAAATATTTGTGAGCGTAACAAACAACGCAGCTAATATTAAGGTAGCTGTACGATTAACAAGCTGGGAGCAATTTTCTTGCGTAGCTCACACTTTAAACTTGATAGTTAAAACTGGACTAGGCGTTGTTCAAAACTTTTTAAAAAAGGTTAAATCTATTGTAGAGCATTTTCATAGAAGCTCTATAGCCACAAAAAAACGAATTTCCATGTAAGAACAGCTTAAGCCTGGCGAGGAGCCATTGAAACTAATAATCGACGTTGTAACTCGCCGGAATAGTGCATTAGATATGCTACAGAGAGTGCAAATCTTGCAAGAACCCCTAGAAGCAGCACATGGACTATTACATAATCCTGTCGAAAACCTTTCAGAAGATGAATGGCTCCTACTTTCTGAAATCGTTACAATATTAAAATCATTTTAACAGCTTACAAAGGAAATGTCAACTCAAAAAAAGGTTTCTATATCAAAAGCGTTGGCGGGAACCAATAGTGTCTACGTTTCTTAAACCGCCTGCGGTTAACGCCCATGAAAGCTATGTCTAGAGACCTGCTGAATAAATTAATTTTAGAGTTTAATTCTCGGTTCCAAAATAGCTCGAGTCATCCAGTCTTATCCAAAGCAGCTCTTTTAGACCCCAGATCTAAGAAACAAGCGTTTATTGACGATTCTTCTTATGAATGTGCCAAACATTTATTACAAACTGAACTTAAGAAATTGCCAATGGCTCAATCGCAGTCACCATCCGGACATCAAACAGATAATTCAATTTCACCAGTAGTTGAAGAAGACTCCATTTGGGTGGACTTTGACATGAGAACAGCTTCGGGCTCGTCTGATACCGATTTTCCTGCCCGTGTTATTTCTTTTCGCCAGTATATGGAAGAAAAGCAACTAAACAGGAAAGAGAATCCTCTTAACTGGTGGAATAAAAGAAAAAATTTATACCCAGAACTTGCTCATTTAGCTGTAAAATACCTGTCTGTTATGGCCATCCGAAAGAATTTTTTCGAAATCCGGACAAATATTATCCGAAAAACGTGCCTCTCTGAAACCAAAGCGAATGGAAAAAATATTCTGTTAACATGTTAACCAAGATTTCCTTCCATAATATGTGTGTTAAATATAAATTAAAATTAATGTAATAATAATTCAAGAAGACTGATACGAAGTATTGATTAAATTGAATCATTTAGTCATTAATGTATGATTAATAAAAAGATCTTAATGAATTCTAGTATTGTTTTTTCAACTTTGTTAATTTTCTATAAAATGCTTTACATGTTTTTGTTTATGTTAAGATGAAATATTTGTCATACTGTACTGGTTAAATGAATGTATTAATTTATTTTTATCTATGTAAAGTTCATTAGAAATTTAATGAGATCTATTTTATTTTGTTTTTGGAATATAAATTTTTTTATGTTACTTTTTCCTATTTTTAATAAAAATAAGTGCAACATTGCCACTCACCAACATTCTAGAAGTGTTTCATTTATCGCATTTGAAATTCAAAATTGAAATCAAACCGAACGTAATCAATACCTGTCTTAACAGAAATAACGTAATTGATACGCTTATAGCAAAAGTAACTAAAGTAACGACTAACGATATATTTGTAACGCGTACTCGAATCTGAAGTAACCGATACATACGGGTGTTCATTTTGTCTCTACTTGTACAGCACTAATTAAAGCAGCGATGTCAGTATCGCTAGCTCTAATAACGATATTCGCCTCATACTCGATGTTGCACAGATAATATACAATTTTTGTGTCTGCTTCTTAATGATCTTGACATGTAAGATCTTCGATTATGTTGCATATCATTTTATCATCATTATTGGTAACGAACGACTGACACTGTTTGAAATTAATGGAGCAACTTCATCACTTGCCCAATGTGATATGAAGAAATCAATAGGAGCTTCCTTAAATTTAGAGTTTTTCAATTCTTTTGAGAAATCAGATGGTCGAACTTGATCAGGTCCAGTAATGGTAAAATCCAGTTTTAAAAATTCTTGATGGAGACTTCTTTCGTAGTCTTTGATTGATGGCGTGAAATATTGATCGAATATTATATAAATTCGCGATGCATTAAAATTACAAAACTTTTGTTACATTTTTTTGGAGATATTCCCGAACGTCTTTGGAACTTCTGTCATAGTATGCAATAAGAAGAAACCATCAATTATCACTACATCTTTGTGAGGAGGTGGTTGGTGTTCAATTCCTTTTTCCAAATGTTTCATTAATGCAGATTTTTCAGTTTTACAAATAGTACCATCTAGATGACACAGCGACATAGGCACTGGTGTTATTGGATATGAAAGAATTTTAGATATATCGATATTAAAATGTTTTCCTTCCAGAAATCCTTTCAAAGATCCATTTGCTATCAAGTTACTTTCAACCATAACATTAGTTAGTCCACAGTCAGTTATTACTTTTCCAACAGCTTTAAAATATGCCATCATAATATGGAAAGGTCCTAAATGTATGAATAGTTTATCAAACGTAGGTTTTTCTGTTGATTGAATTTGCAAAGCAACTTTTGCAATTGCGAGATCGTATGTCACTTGGATTTAGGTTGTTTTAATTCTTCTGCAATTTCCAAACTTTTTTTCATTGTCTCTAAAACGACTGATGTATTTGTTGGTGATGAATTAATTGGAGTTAAATAAGAGATTATTTGTTTTGGACTATTATTGTCATCAATCCGACTATTAAATCCAACCCACATAGGCACATCAGGCATATGTAAAGCATGACTTATCATCCAAGTCATATCTATGTTTGTTTATAATTTAAGATTTCTGGGTGAAGAATTTTGTGTGTTATTACTAGTTGACTCTAAAGTATCTGTCATCTTCGGTTTCTTAGGATAAGAAACAATTTCTGATGTTATCGCTTCAAAAGTTCTCCTTTTCCTACGTTTTTGTAAGGGATTATCGGTTACACATGGCGAATCCGAAGATTCGATAATATCAGAAGTAATGTTTTGGTAAATGATTCCTATCGTGTCGTGAAGTGTATCCTTTCCACCGCTGGTTTCGACAAACTATGAAAATTATCATAAGCTACTCCAGTACATAGCTCTGAAGATTTTTTAAATAGTCTCTGGTAAGCGAGTCGATTTTTCTACTGAAATATGTGTCACCTCTGTTTCCAATTCTTCAACTCCTTGATTACTAATACAATGTCCATATCGATTGACAATGTCAATGACTTTCCTGCTGCTTGTCAAACTTGAAACCTAAAGGAATATGCTTCAAAGTCTTAATTTTACCATTGTAAATTCCATAAACATCATCTTCGCTGAATGACTTAGCAATACGCAAACGTTTTCTACTATTTTTTCGACTACTGCAACCATTAAGCAAGACACGATTATAGTCTAACAATGTTTCTGGTAACGTGCTTTCTCCGTTTATTAGATCCTTAGTTGAAATTTTTGGCTGGTAATTTTTGAGGTTTAGTAGCTAATATTTTTTTGCTTAGAAGCAACGCAGCTCTCTGTAAAATACCTTCATCTTGCAAATGTTCGTATGATTTATCATCGATCACTGAAAGATACTTTGGGGCTATTAATTTTTTATTGTGTGTAGTTATAAATTTAATATTAAAATTATTTTGTCTTGAAGATGCTGAGGTGTAAATGTAGAATCTATTTTTTCTGAATTTTTGTTTGGATCAGTTTCTAACAATTCAATGTAATGTCTATGTAAGGGAGTTAAAAAGAAAAATCGACCTTAATCAATAACATTTTCTTATATGTATTGACGGATTTCTTCAAATGCTCTTTGATGACAATTTCGACGCTCATGCCAAATAGTTTCGACTGTTTATTTTGTTAATAATTTAATTTTATTGTTGAAATCGACTCTACATACAGTGTGATAGTATATTTTTGGAGCAAAATAATTTATTAATCTCTTGTATAAATCTTTGTGTTCCTCTCGATCTTTAACGAAATCTATAATTGAGGATTTCAATGGTTCTGTTTCAGATTGGACTTTAGATCGATGTTTTTTTCTTTTAAGGTTGCAAAACACGCAAATTTTACAACTAATTTCAATGTTTGCATCACTTTCGATAGGAATCTATTCTAAGGTTGAATCAAGATCTCTTACATTCTCAAATACCTTGTGGGTCATTGAAGTTGATACCTCTTGTTCTACAGATTGTGAAGTTTTTTCTGATGATCTTGGTGTAGTAGAGCTGGTAGATTCATCCGTCGATGTTGATGGTGTTCGATTCACGTCTGGATCTTCATAATATTTTTTCATCAGTGCTGTAAATGTCTTGTAGCACTCTCTATGGTAACCTCTTCCATCTCTCCACTTTGTAAAACCACATCTTTATATACTTTTACACTTTCAATTTTTGTTCAAGAAATAAAATCACATTTCCACTACTCTCATGACAAAATACACAATCTTAATTTTCTTTCATGATTATAAACTTATTTCACTGCAATTTTGCTTCTTAAATTTTCTTTCGGAGTCAAAAGTATACTGGCATCTGTTGAACCAAGTGTCCCAAAAAGACATTTAGAACTTTGACCAAATCAAATTTCGTTCAATATTATTAAATTATTCTAAATTTTTTAAGTTATGTCATGATTATTAAATAAATCATATCTACTTATGTACATTTTATATTATTTTAATTTAAAACTACTAAAAAACTCAGAAATACTAATAAATATTTTTTTTCCATTTAGTCATATACATAAGTACCATATCTATCGATATGACCTATCATCGACTTTATACCACTAATTGATATTAAGCTAAATTTAATTTATTTTGTAATATCAATAAATAAAAAATCTAAATTAAATTTTTATGTACAGAATAAATATTTTTTTTCGTATTAAATTCACTTAACTTAACAGTTTTCTGATGCCCTCTCAAGTATAGTTCCAGCTAGGCTTTAGCCAGTCTAAGGGGGTGCTTAACCCTTTGAATAAATCTGGTTATTTAAAAATTAGTGTATGATAATTTTTCAGTAATATTCACACACATTATTTGTTAATTATAAAATTAAAAGCGCAGGAATACTCTCTTAAATGCATTCATGTGCCTGAGCAATGCTCTCTCAGTGCATTTGACCTTCTACCGCGTCTGGCGGAGTGTTAGACCCTTCGGATAGGTCTGGCCTTTTGAATAATGACTTAGAATGGTCATTTGAACACTCTGTGTAAATTTCGATATTATCAACATTGCCCATTGTCGAGCCATTTAAATTGTATGCGAAAGGAACCGGCGAGTTTTTTCGTATAAAACTAATGACATTACACTTCTTGACATTTAAAAATAAATAATTATTGGAACACCATACATAAAACGCATCAAGATCACGCTGCAGATCATGACAGTCTCCAATGTTATGCATCTTCTTAAAGATAGTAACATCATCAGCATAAATAAGACATTGTGAACTCTTTAAAATAGGAACCAAATCATTTATAAACAAAACAAACTACAACGGACCTAAGTGGCTGCCTTGTGGTACCCCAGAGTTGACAGTGAAATAGCTCGAGGAACAACCATTAAAAATAAGAGAGTAAGATCTACTTGATAAATACGATTCAAGCCAAATTAAGAACTCTGTGCTGAAGCCAATTTTGTTTAACTTTAAAAGTAAGATGCGGTGGGAACGCTTATCAAAAGCTTTACTAAAATCAGTGAGTACACAATCTGTTTGATTTTTAAACTAATTGTGAGGTTTATGTTGATTAGGGACAATTATAGATTTAACATAAAAATACAATGATTCACATAGAGCAGATTCAAACAATTTAGATATTGCCGACAAACTCGCGATCGGATAATTTTGGATTTTATCTTTTCGACCCTTCTTAAATAGAGGAATAATAAACGACTTCTTCCACGCAACAGGAAATATACCATCAGACAAATATTGATTGAACAAAACAGAAAGGGGAGTTGACAGATAACCAGCACTTTTTTTTAAAACAATAGATGGAACACCATCTGGACCTGATGCTATGTTGTCATCAAGGTTGGATAAGTATGTCGTAATGGTGTCAGTATTTATATTAAAATTAATGTTGGTCAAGTGGTTGAAAGATTTCAAGTGACCAAGTAGTTGGTCATTTTGGTGAAGATGGTTGAAAGATTTCCGAATGACCAAGAAGCTGGTCATTGTCGTCAAGATTATCACACCTAGAAATATCACAGTTTGTAAAAGCAGATTTGTTGTTTTCTTATGTTGTTAAAATTCTAATTTTTTTTGTTATATTGCAAAAAATCGTTTATTATACACCATAAACGACAAACATTTTTGGATGCGTCATTGATGGATCATTCGCCTCTTGTCATTAGGGACTATACAATGATGCCCTTTAATAAAATAATAATAAAAACAAAATACACGGTTCTTGTACCGTGACTATCAGTGGTATTGCTGGTATATAAACCAGAACACCAGAAAATATTTTATTCTATGTTTCTAAGCAGACTCACTCAGAAAACTTAAACAGTGTCTGATGAGGTCGATGGTTACAAAAGAATCACACCGCGAAATTTTATTCGACGGTTTTTATACATAAGTTTTGCTTATTCTAGCTTAAAAATACATCATTTGAAAAACTTATACAAAATTGATTCATTGAATTTATTGCTGACGTTAATAAAAAAGATTTAGTCAACAAAAATATGAATGACAAAAAATGAACAAGGAATAAAAAATAACAGCCACGGTGAAAAAGAAAAAATATTAATTAAAATGTATCGTATTGCAATGCGACATGTGAGGAATAAGACAAAGAAAGAAAAATGACAAAATGAGATAATTACGTGAACGAAAAGACAAAGTATCAAATTTAGTTGTGTGGTCGTTGCTGTGAAGATGTTGCTCGCTGTTGTTGGCGTTTATTGCGAAATGACCTATCTCAACATTCCCCGCGCTGATGATCTAGGTTCATCAGAGGTATATTTTAAAGCTGATTTGGTATATCACACCTTTATGATGGAGTGTGAAGATTGTGAAGCTGATAATCTTAGTTATGGGATTGGTGCTGTAGCCGTGCGCTTGGAAATTCTTGGACCGTGCTTCCAGAAAAGATACGTGAAAATGAGAATGGCCAAGAATAATCCGGATAATCCCATGATGGTATGCCGAATGTTATGATATCGTATCAATAAAGGTAAATCGGGTTGCTGTGCGTTGATTTGTTCACGAAAAAGCTGCAACTCCCTTTTGGGTTTGGCGTAATGGGTTGAATTACTGCTAAATCATCAATATTGTCGGAATTTGGCAAATGACTCAGTCTCGTAAAGCACACTCGGACTACACTCGAGTAGCTCGAAGAGTTACCATGTCCTGCTTGGCGATGTAATTTGGAGTTAATTTAAGGATTCCAGCTCCCTTTACTGTACTCATTGAATTCCGGCCGTCAGATACAGTGTTAATTAGTGTCTCCTTCGTTACCGCAAAAATGATCTTCACCTTGCATGATGTGAGAGATGTTATGTTGTAAAGAAGGTTCATTTCGCATAGGCTAATGTTGACTCCTCGACGATAAATTGTTTCGGATTGGGGGCACAAGTAATCCCAATCTTTTACGATAGAACATATGGAGACATCGTTGTCCGACAGTGGAAAGTAATGATCTTGGTAGCTATTCACGGCGATATGGGTAGATGACGGTTCGATCGCTATTTGTGTTTTGTTAATAACTGCAGGAATTGGTATGATCTCGAAAATCAGGAATTTGTCTTGCCCCACAAGTGGTAAGCCAATTTTAAATACCACGTAATTTGACACAATTCGACCTCTGCGGGCATCAGGTTGTAGAATTGGAGAAGATCTTCTTTATCCACTGGTAGATGTTGTTCTGGTGGAGAATAATTCTTGATGTTAGTAATTTCATGTATTAATTGTTGAGGTGATATCAACAAATGACTTAATTTTCTTCGATGAGTATCGGCCAGAACGCTACGTATTGCGAATTGTGTTGTGTTGTGTAAATCGACCAAGATGAAAATAATTCTTGTATCAGATATGCGTTTCCTGATATGTTATTTTACCTGTCGGTTATCAATTCCAACTGCAGAACGTTTTGTGTCGCTTGTCCATGACTTCTTGTTTTTTTTTCATAATGTTTACAGTTGAATCCAAAATTGGTGTCTGTTTTTTTTAAAAATGTTTTCAAATTATCCTCATTTGAATTGATGCGCTCATATTTTCAGCCATTTCTTCTGCGTAATTGGAGTCCTGGATTTCCTGCAAGGTCAATGCCCCTCTTTTGATCCTTCTGGAAAAAATTTAATTGTGAATATTCCGTCTTCTTCAAAGATATCTTGATGGATGCATTGAATTTGATGGAGAACTTGATGGCACAGATCCTTCTGAGTATTTTGTTCGCAGAGATGAATTACTACCTTTGTGCTATTGTCCATAACCGCGAGTTCGTTTCTGTAAGGTTCAGATCGAAGTAGACAACCAGGTTCCATTTACAGGTAATTGTGTTGATGTTACCTAATTTTTCGAAATGAATCCCTGGTGTCGGGCTAAAGTAGGAGACCTCCGCTTCGTTTGCGAAATCTAGAGGCAGTACAAGACAAGCTAGTAGTAATGTGACTACGGTTGAACTTAGGCTTGATTTATGACTCGTCTTTTGCATTCTCATGCCTTGGGTCTCAACTACTTCGGATGGCATATCAATTTCATCTTCCCGTCTTCAGTGTGTTCGCGTTTCTTCTCATGTGGTTTGGCATTTGGTCGTTCCTGTGGTGCTACTGGTGTGGCCTTTGCTGGATCCTCTTGTCTCATGAGTGGGGCCAGCCTGTGTATTGGTCGTTTAAAGGTTCCAGATTGTGTCCGCACGTCGACCACTCTGATGTTTCCATCGTCGCCGTAATACACCTTGGTAATGCGCCCGAGTGGCCATTTTAACACAGGAGTGTTGTCTTCTTTAATAATAACGGACGTGCCGATTTGAACATTTCTGGACGAAGTTTTCCACTTGCTACGAAGTTGAAGCTCATTGAGATATTCTAACGATCAGCGTTTCCAGAACTCATCTTTAATGTGAGAAACCAGCTTCCATCTGTTACTTAAACTCCCACGTAGTGGCCATGCGTTTGGATCGACTACAGCTATTAACGGCTCTCTATTAAAAAATGATCCGGTGTTAATGCAGTCAGGTCATTAGGATCACTGGCAAGCGGAGTAATTGACCTTGAATTTAGATTGGCTTCTGCGTCTACACTAATAGTGCACAGTTCTTCGTACGTCAATGAAGCTGAAGCAATTTTGTGTTGCAACAAGTGCTTTGCCGGCCTGACAGCTGCTTCCCTCCAAAATGTGGGGCCCGTGGAGTAATGAATTGGAAATCCATTCCTTTTTAATCACAGGCAGTCGATATTTTGGTCTGAGAGTCGGCTGCCTAAATAGAGGTCTTCAGCTCTGACAATTTATTCTTTGCACCTACAAAGTTAGAGGCGTTGTCGCAATACAGATTTTTGCAGTCAGTGTCCTATTCGTCCGATGAACCTCCTAAGTGCTCCAATGAAAGCATCAATTGTTAAATCGCTGACGACTTCGATATTTACCGCCTTCGTACTAAAGCAGCAAAATATAGCTAGGTAACTTTTCTGTGGGCGAACGATAGTGTACCCAGATTGGGCCACAAAAATCTACTCCACAATTAATACGTGCTGGCTGTACCCTGTGCAATTGTAGATTACCCATGATCTGTGAATACATCTCACGTCGGGCTTTGGAGCATTTTGTGCACTGCTGAACAATTGATCGCGCAAAATTTCTTCCTTTAATCGGCCAAAATTTTTGTCTTGTTATCGTCAGAAGACACTGGACCCAACATGCAAGTGGTCAATGTGTAGATCTGTTATCAATAGCTTGACAAACGGGTGGGAGTATGGTAATTGAATTGGATACTTGGCGTCATATGATATTGTAGATGACTGCAATCTACCTCCCACACGTACTAAGTTGTCTTGCCTTATGAAAGCTGCAAGTTCAAGCAATACGCTTCTCTTATCCAAGTTTTTTTGTACTTTTAATTGGGTAATATCTTCCTTGAACTCACATGCTTGGACGTATGGTAAAATTAACTGGAGGGCTTCTCCTAGCTCTGCTGCTAGTGGCCACATTTCTTGAGTTTTAGGCCTTGGTTGATGCTCCTTGTTGTTGTTTGAATGGTACCGCTTTCTTTATGTTATCAGCTTAATGAACCAAAGAAAGTAGGCTGTTACCCGTTGTAGCTTACAAAATGAATTCAAATGTTTTATCTGTCCAATGAAGGTTTTCGATTTATTTATGGTGATGGAAAGCGATATCTTCTTCCTTTCGATGCTGCTGGGCGTGCTGCTCTCAAATGGCGGTGGCCATATGGATTCCATGCTTTGTAGAAATTTTGGTCCATACAACCACAAGCTATGGGTTGTTAAATTATCGGGGGCAATTGATCTGGATAAGACGTCAGCTGGGTTGTCAAAGGACCTTACGTGACGCCATTGTGTGATAGTAGAAGTTTGCTGAATTGATACGATTCGACGAGCCACAAAAGTTTGAAATGACTCCGAACTAGAATTGATCCAACTGAGAACTATTTGAGGGTCTGTCGAAAGATGAAAACTTGCACCCTTGATTTGTAGATCCTTGACTCGACGCGAAACTTCAGCAGCTAATAGCGCGGCGCACAATTCGAGCCGAGGGATTGTCATCGAGTTGCTTCCTGACGATGTTCTTTTGACAGGAGCTACTCTTGATTTGGAGCAAAGTAACCAGACTCTTATGGCTCCAGCCTTGCTGACTAAACTGATATAATCTGCGGCGCCGTATGCCATCTCGGATGCGTCAAAAAATGTGTGTACTTGTATTTCCTACGTCACACATTGTGCACAAACATGACGGGGAATCTTAAATCATCTCATTAATTGCACCATCTTGTATACATTTCTACCGGGAGTGCAGCGTCCCAATTATAATTCAGCTCCCAGAGCTCTTGCAGGAACAATATAGCAACAATTACCACTGGAGCAACTATTCCAAGTGGATCGAAGAGTCTGGCAATATCTGATGCAGCTGTCGTAAATCGTTTTTGCGCTATGCAGTTAGTTTTGATGCAGAAAACATCTGATTTTGGCAGCGAGATTAGACCCAAAGTCTTGACGAACCAGAGAAATTTTCTAATCCTCTAAAGGAACATATTTTAAAAGTTGCTGGTAGTTTGCACACCATTTCCTTAGTTTTAACCCTCCCTCTTGGAGCAGTTCTGACAACTGAGTTTGAATGTCCTTAGCTATACTTAACTCCAGTCATTACATCATCTACATTTTATTGACAAGTATGGGGCAAATGATGTATCGTATGTAACGGTTTTGAGCTGATAAGCCTTAACAGACTTGTTTGAATCTGACCTCCACCATATCAGATGATACTGTCGATCATTCTCTTTTAATTGAATCTGCCGATACATTTTTTGAATGTCGGCTTTTAAAACGTATAATGACATCCTCAAACGCAACACAATTATTAATAACTCGGCTTGTATTGTAGGCCCAGCATATATGATGTCATTTAAAGAGATGTTGGTGGAAGACTTCGCTGAAGCGTCAAAAACCACTCTCAATTTCGTACTAGTACTGTCTGGTTTTAAGACTCCATTATGAGGTAGGATGGCGATTTAATTGTTCGATAATCAACCTCTTCCATATTGCCCAATTCGATGTACTCGTTCATGAATTCGATGTATTGTTTCTTCAGAAAACAATGGTAAGCATGACAAATGGTAAGCTTACAATGAATCTGCCATTAGTGTCTCTTCTAACTGTGTGATGGAAGATATCCTCGCACCGCTGTTCTGCTAACGTGTTTTCGGAGTTCTCAGTTTCCCAAAATTGTTCAATAGGTTTTTCTAGAGCTTCGTTTGAAGTAAAGACACCACAATTCGGAGCTAAAGAAGTTGGTCCAACGAATCTTCCGGTAACTATCCACACAAGTAGTGTGTTTTATAGCAATGGTAGACCTTTTCCTAATTTTATTTGGCCAATCTAAAGTAGTTGATGAACATGATCTGCTCCAATGAGTAGATCAATCTTGTTTGGAGTGTTAAACTGTGGATCTGCCAATCTTATGTTTGCTAGAATCAGCCATGTTGAGGTGTAGAACGATTGCGATGACTGCGGTGCTACTATTTGTGATATGATGACTGCTTCTATTCTTGTGGAGAAGTTTGTTGTGCCTGACATTAATTCTCTCTGTGTTTCGTGTCTTGAACTCCCGGTACCACGCACTACCAACGGGCTACATGTAATTGGTATCTCGAGCTTCCGCATCATTCTGTCATTGATAATGTTTACGTGTGAACCAGAATACAAGATCGCTCGGCACCGGATAACTGATAATTGATGGTTTTTGCTAACCAAATTAACTGCAACGGTACTCAAGAAGACATAGCCCGGCTTGGCTTCTATATTAGTAGTTGTTAGCGAAATATTGTCTTGCGTAGTATGAGTTGTAGTGTGGAAGTAAGGCGACTGCTAAAGTTGAAGACTTTACAGGGTTACCCGATGGTTGAGAGCTTGTTTGTTACAGATGTAAGAGTGTATTGTGTTTTTTCTCACATATTGTGCAACCTCTGGACATGCAATTGCATGATGTGTGCCCATCCTTTAGACAATTTATACAATTTTTAGACGTATTGATAAAGGCCAATCTTTGCGAGGGTATCATTTGCAAGAATTTGTTGCAGGCATATAGTTGGTGTAGTCCCTTGCAACATTTGCAGCATTTTGCATCAAGTGTTTTTGTTAAAGCAGCTAGTGATTTTTGTGACGCTATTCGCCTGTTTGTCCCATCAACGGAATTCAATTTGCCACCCAATGCTTCGAGCGACTGAAATCTGGTTTCCACAAAACCAAGAAAATCCTTCGGGGGTTGGAGCAATCTCGGTTGTTTAAATGATTGCTTCCACAATATATGTGTAGTCTTATCAAGTTTCTTCGTCAGAATGTGTATCAGAATTGGATACTATGGGTTGTTAAATTATCGGGGGCAATTGATCTGGATAAGACGTCAGCTGGGTTGTCAAAGGACCTTACGTGACGCCATTGTGTGATAGTAGAAGTTTGCTGAATTGATACGATTCGACGAGCCACAAAAGTTTGAAATGACTCCGAACTAGAATTGATCCAACTGAGAACTATTTGAGGGTCTATCGAAAGATGAAAACTTGCACCCTTGATTTGGAAATCCTTGACTCGACGCGAAACTTCAGCAGCTAATAGCGCGGCGCACAATTCGAGCCGAGGGATTGTCATCGAGTTGCTTCCTGACGATGTTCTTTTGACAGGAGCTACTCTTGATTTGGAGCAAAGTAACCAGACTCTTATGGCTCCAGCCTTGCTGACTAAACTGATATAATCTGCGGCGCCGTATGCCATCTCGGATGCGTCAAAAAATGTGTGTATTTGTATTTCCTACGTCACACATTGTGCACAAACATGACGGGGAATCTTAAATCATCTCATTAATTGCACCATCTTGTATACATTTCAACCGGCAGTGCAGCGTCCCAATTATAATTCAGCTCCCAGAGCTCTTGCAGGAACAATATAGCAACAATTACCACTGGAGCAACTATTCCAACTGGATCGAAGAGTCTGGCAATATCTGATGCAACTGTCGTAAATCGTTTTTGCGCTATGCAGTTAGTTTTGATGCAGAAAACATCTGATTTTGGCAGCGAGATTAGACCCAAAGTCTTGACGAACCAGAGAAATTTTCTAATCCTCTAAAGGAACATATTTTAAAAGTTGCTGGTGGTTTGCACACCATTTCCTTAGTTTTAACCCTCCCTCTTGGAGCAGTGCTGACAACTGAGTTTGAATGTCCTTAGCTATACTTAACTCCGGTCATTACATCATCTACATTTTATTGACAAGTATGGGGCAAATGATGTATCGTATGTAACGGTTTTGAGCTGATAAGCCTTAACAGACTGGTTTGAATCTGACCTCCACCATATCAGATGATTCTGTCGATCATTCTCTTTTAATTGAATCTGCCGATACATTTTTTGAATGTCGGCTTTTAAAACGTATAATGACATCCTCAAACGCAACACAATTATTAATAACTCGGCTTGTATTGTAGGCCCAGCATATATGATGTCATTTAAAGAGATGTTGGTGGAAGACTTCGCTGAAGCGTCAAAAACCACTCTCAATTTCGTACTAGTACTGTCTGGTTTTAAGACTCCATGATGAGGTAGGATGGCGATTTAATTGTTCGATAATCAACCTCTTCCATATTGCCCAATTCGATGTACTCGTTCATGAATTCGATGTATTGTTTCTTCAGAAAACAATGGTAAGCATGATAAATGGTAAGCTTACAATGAATCTGCCATTAGTGTCTCTTCTAACTGTGTGATGGAAGATATCCTCGCACCGCTGTTCTGCTAACGTGTTTTCGGAGTTCTCAGTTTCCCAAAATTGTTCAATAGGTTTTTCTAGAGCTTCGTTTGAAGTAAAGACACCACAAGTCGGAGCTAAAGAAGTTGGTCCAACGAATCTTCCGGTAACTATCCACACAAGTAGTGTGTTTTATAGCAATGGTAGACCTTTTCCTAATTTTATTTGGCCAATCTAAAGTAGTTGATGAACATGATCTGCTCCAATGAGTAGATCAATCTTGTTTGGAGTGTTAAACTGTGGATCTGCCAATCTTATGTTTGCTAGAATCAGCCATGTTGAGGTGTAGAACGATTGCGATGACTGCGGTGCTACTATTTGTGATATGATGACTGCTTCTATTCTTGTGGAGAAGTTTGTTGTGCCTGACATTAATTCTCTCTGTGTTTCGTGTCTTGAACTCCCGGTACCACGCACTACCAACGGGCTACATGTAATTGGTATCTCGAGCTTCCGCATCATTCTGTCATTGATAATGTTTACTTGTGAACCAGAATACAAGATCGCTCGGCACCGGATAACTGATAATTGATGGTTTTTGCTAACCAAATTAACTGCAACGGTACTCAAGAAGACATAGCCCGGCTTGGCTTCTATATTAGTAGTTGTTAGCGAAATATTGTCTTGCGTAGTATGAGTTGTAGTGTGGAAGTAAGGCAACTGCTAAAGTTGAAGACTTTACAGGGTTACCCGATGGTTGAGAGCTTGTTTGTTACAGATGTAAGAGTGTATTGTGTTTTTTCTCACATATTGTGCAACCTCTGGACATGCAATTCGATGATGTGTGCCCATCCTTTAGACAATTTATACAATTTTTAGACGTATTGATAAAGGCCAATCTTTGCGAGGGTATCATTTGCAAGAATTTGTTGCAGGCAAATAGTTGGTGTAGTCCCTTGCAACATTTGCAGCATTTTGCATCAAGTGTTTTTGTTAAAGCAGCTAGTGATTTTTGTGACGCTATTCGCCTGTTTGTCCCATCAACGGAATTCAATTTGCCACCCAATGCTTCGAGCGACTGAAATCTGGTTTCCACAAAACCAAGAAAATCCTTCGGGGGTTGGAGCAATCTCGGTTGTTTAAATGATTGCTTCCACAATATATGTGTAGTCTTATCAAGTTTCTTCGTCAGAATGTGTATCAGAATTGGATCCCAAGTAGTCGTGTCTATTCCCTGACCGCCCAATACCAACAGGCATTCTTGTGTATTATTATGAAATTGTCTTATTGCCGCAGTGCTTTCTATGTTCACTGCTGGTTGTGACATAAGTTTGTGAAGAACGGCGGTGACTAGCATACGTTTATTTTCATGGCAAATTGTAAAAGATAGGTTACATAGATCGTAGAGCTGTCGCCATTTCATATAGTCCCCGTCAAACCTTGGGAGAACTATGTTTGGTAACCTGAGGGTGTTCGGTACGGGTCCGGCATCATTGTTGATGGATGAGCTCTGTTGAGGTAGACTTGTTGTATAGTTCAATGATCTTCTGCTGCACTTGCTCTTTCGTGTCGTAGTATTGCTCCACGTCGTAGCCATGGAGAATGGGATCCGCGGAATGTTCGTATATTTCCGCGTGAATGTTTTGGATGTTGTCCCAATCGCGTTCTATCGATTTTATCTTAATTTGATAGAATTTCCTGGACCTCCGGATTGTGTTACATAACATCCCATGAAAAGCTCTATCCAGCCCTTCCATTGTTGCTTGCTGCCTTCTTATTAGTTTTTATACCCTACCCTAACATCATCAACAGCACATTGTATTTTGGGGAGAACAATTTGTTCTTGCTGTGTTGTACCTATTATGCGCTCGGTGATGGGTGCACTTGCTCCCTGTTTGATGGCTGAATGACGTGTTCGCCCCTCGTTAGACTGTCAGGCCTTGATAATATATCAGACCTTACAGCTTCATAGCTTTGTAGCACTGATTCGTACTGCCCGCTTGTGAAGTACGCATGTGCTAACTCGCCTCCATAATCTGTTCGGATGTTGCTATCTGTTGCTTCGAAGTGCTCCCAAAGCTGATCCAGCTGCTTGAGCTGAGCTTCATACAGTTCTGTTGTCCGACGAGCTATAGGCTCCTTCCTTAAATTTCAACAGATGTATCTGCTTGCCTAGACGTTAATTCCTCTAGCGTGGTCATGTTGAATGTTGATTGTTGACACCAGTGCATGTGTGGCGGACAGAGGCAAATGCCTCAAATAGACAGAGAAAACTATATTCTCATTACTTAACTAAAAGATACCGTTTTCTTTATAATTCGTTGTTCTGTTTGAACTGTCGCACAGTTCAGTTGTGTTTTGCCCTTGTGCGTTTTATTTTATTTGTTAAATAAAATTAATATAATTGTTTTTCGTATGAAAAGGGTTGCTTTTATTTTGCCCGAAAAATTATCTTTGCCACGATAAATTGAATAAATAAACGTAGCACTCTTTCCCGCACAACGGAAAACTACAATTGCTGACCCCGACGTAATTTTTCGTGGCAACGTTCGTTGGTAACATTCTTTGCAAATAATTTTCTTTCTAAATGTCACGTCCCAACTCACCGGCGCGCAACCATGAGGAGCAAGAGCCCGCTCCGCTGCCAAACCTGGCTCAAGACGGGGGAGACAACATTGCGGCACTCGCTAATTTCAAACTTCCTCCCTTCTGGAAAGCCGATACAGAACTTTGGTTCATACAGATCGACGCCCAATTCCACACAAGACACATTTGGCAAGACAAGAGCAAGTATTACGCAGTTGTTGCAGCTCTCAACGCTGATGTCCTTAAACAGGTATCGGACACTGTTCGCAGTCTGCCTGAAAAGGACAAATTCATCTGCCTACGAGATAATCTTATTAAACGATTTTCTGAGTCAGTCGAACGCCAGCTACACAAGCTTATCACCGAATTGGAACTTGGAGACAAAAAGCCCTCGCAACTCCTACGCGTCATGTGGTCTCTGGGTGGAAACCGAGCAACCGAGGACCTTCTCCGCACCAAATGGCTTGAACTCCTGCCAGAAACAGTTTGCAAGATTTTGAAGGCTGTTCGTGGAGCCGCTCTCGACCAGCTTGCAGACGTCGCCGACAGTTTAATTGAGAACAACAGCATGTCCTACGTCATGGCCACTTCCACAGATGACAGCCGCAAGCCACATCAAAGCAGCCACTCGAAGATCTTGGAACAAAGAGTAACCAGCGTTGAGAACTCGCTAGCACAGGTGTCGATCTCATTTCGTGAGATCGCCGGCAAATTACGAGACAGAAAGCCAACAAACTCTCGCTCACGTTCACGGTCGCAGTCGCAAAATTCTAACAAGGCGTGCTACTGCCAGCACAATTTTGGTGACAAAGCTCAGCGCTGTTTGCAGCCATGCAACTACAAGCCCGCACCCACCAATCCGCGAAACTAAATGAGCTGTCGCCTGTGGAGGCTGTTGGCGGCAACGATCACAGAACTTCCACATTAGAATTCCGCCTACACCTTTAAGATAACGCTTCGCATCTGAAGTTCCTCATTGACTCTGGCTCTGTTATTTCAGTGCTTCCACGAACAGCTTTCAAACAAGCACTTCAACCAACTTCCTTTAAATTATTCGCAGCAAACTCATCCACAATCAGGACATACGGTCACAAAATTCTGACAATCAGCCTGGGTCTACGCCGTGCATTCAAATGCTGTTTCACCATTGCCGATGTCAAATCGCCAATAATTGGAGCCGACTTTATGGTGCACTTTGGGTTGCTCATCGACCTTAAACGGAATCGCCTCGTTGACCCTCTCACTGTCATTGCTGCTAACGGCAAAGTTGTAGCAACGATCGAATACAACATCGCCACTCTCAACAAGCAGTCGTTTGCTAATCTTCAGCCACAAATGGCGAAACTGTTGCATGGAAGTACAGTGTTATCTCTTGACGCGCGCGCACGCGTAAGACCCCAGTCGCGCCTTTTTGTTAAATGTTGTACTAGTGTTCCCCTGCCGCCCTCTTCTCGTTCTCGTCAAATGTTTATTGTGTTTAAAAAAAAAAAAAAAATAAAAAAAAAAGCAATAATAAATAAATCCGAGTGCAGTGTCGGTGCAGTGATCGCGAAGTGCTACAAAAACAAAAAACAAAGTCCATCACACGCGAGCCTCCCACATCCCGTTCTTTCCATTTCCTCTTTCTTACCCCTTCGCCAGCGTGTGCTCTTGGTCGTTGCCGTTGCCGTATGTCAACATTCGGCTAGGCAACGACTGAGAATAGAAAACATCTCGCGCAAAGCGGTTTTGTAAGTAAACACCAAGCCGGGTAACTGATACACTCCATCACATGGGCATAACACCTGTGGTGGATGTTTTGGAAACTCGGAATTGGATGTTTACGTTACAACTCTGCTTAGAGATAATTGAGTTTTAAGCTGCTGATGGTTGCAATGTGTGGGAATTTTAGAGTCGACATTTGCAATATCCGCGGGCTCAAAAAGAATTTCTTTGCTGTATACGCCCACATACATCAATTTAGACCAGCTGTTTTGGCACTTTGCGAAACACAGGTTTGTGAAAACTCTGGTTTTGACCTACCTGGATATAGCTTAGTGCCATTATTCTTCTCACATCGTGGTATCGCCGTGTATATACGTAATGATATTGCTTATCAACTTCAACCACAATACGGTCAATGTTCCAATCCGGAATTCAATTTCATGTGGTTCAAATTCTACGTCCATAAGCAAACAATTCACTACTGTTTCATTTATAGAAGTCCAAACCTGAACAGTTCATCTACTTTTAACGAGTTTGATGAGCTGTCTAACTCCATTTTAAGAATTGTATCCCTATATCCTCATACTGAAATTGTCGTTGCGGGCGATTTCAATATACACAATTCTAACTGGCTTCGACATTCTGGTCAGACAACACCCGAAGGAAGGTATGTTGAAATCTTCGCCGAGTTAAACAATTTTACTCAGCTAGTAAATGAGCAAACAAGAATCCCAGACATTGCATGTCACAAAGCCAACACTTTGGACTTGTTCCTCACCTCTCACCCTGACAAATACTCCATTGATGTATTGGCGCCCCTAGGTTCGTCAGACCATTGTGTCATATCAGCCAACTTCGCTTCTTCAAACCACCCAGTTAAGGAAAAAACTCCTAAAAGACTTCTTTGGCAATATGAAAAAGCCGATTGGGGCGGCCTCAATAACTTTTTTAGGAGTTTTAACTGGTCACTATGTTTCCTCGATAGTGACGTGGACGCCGCCGCTGATATGGTCACAAATATTATTCTCCAAGGCATGAATGACTTCATCCCGAACAAGGTGAAGACAATTAGGCCAAAAGAGAATTCATGGTTCGATTTGAGCTGTAAAGAGGCTGTTAGGTTGAGAGAGCTGAGTTTTCGGTCTTATAAAGCCAACCCTACAGAGGAAAACCGGAAAAAGTTTCGACGAGTCCGTAATGACTGTAATGCTCTTCTACGACGTACGAAGTTCTCCCATGGACAAAAATTAAGGCAAAAAATACTACGTTGTCCCAGTGGTAGTAAACAATTTTGGTCCTTCGTCAAAAATATTAAGAACTCTACTTCGTCATCGATTCCGACGCTCATTTCGAATGATACTCCTGTTGTAAATAATCTTGACAAAGCCAATCTGCTTGCTGCACAATTCGCGGCCAGTTCCACACTTCCAGATTGTACTTTACCACCACCAGTGCTCGAGGGCGTTGAACATTCTATGGGACAATTATATTTTCGCACTCGCACAGTCGCAAGAGTATTGAAAGATTTAGACATACACAAATCCGCTGGTCCAGATGGTATTTCCCCTATAGTTCTGAAGAGGTGTTCTTCCACGCTGGCAAAACCATTGCGTAAGCTTTTTCATCTTTCCTACTCCTCAGGTCTCTATCCGAGCAGATGGAAAACTGCATTTGTCCAGCCTGTCCCTAAAAAAGGCGTTTCTTCTTCTCCCTCCAATTACAGACCCATAGCACTTACGTCCCTTCTTTCTAAGGTCATGGAAACGCTGATTAATCGTCAGCTTATGAAATATCTTGAATCACGAAAACTTCTTAATGACCGACAGTACGGTTTTCGTAGCAACAGGTCCACTGGTGATTTGATGACTTGTCTCACTGAAAAGTGGAACCAATCTATACATAATTTCGGTGAAACAAAGATAGTTGCACTCGATATTTCAAAGGCATTTGACAGAGTCTGGCATCCGGCTCTTTTGTCGAAAATGCGTGCATATGGGATCGGTGAGTCTCTTCTTCGATGGATTAGAAACTACCTTTCGAATCGTACAATACAAGTTGTATTGGACGGTTTCAAGTCTGAAATTCACCATATAAATGCTGGTGTTCCCCAAGGCTCAGTTTTGTCTCCGACTCTCTTTTTAATTTTCATTAACGATCTCTTGTCTATCACATCTAATCCAATATATTCCTTCGCAGATGACAGTACCCTCAGTTTCTCATATGCGTTTAATGATTCACGCCCCTGCTCTTCGGACGTGGACATCGAACGACAACGTATGCTTAACTCATTAAATTCTGATATCGACAGCATAACCAAATGGGGACAAGCCAATAGAGTAGAATTTAATGCTTCCAAAACCCAATGCTGTCTTATGTCATTAAAGCGAAACCCTAACCCCCAGCCATTGTCCATGAATGGCATTTGCGTCGATGAAACCGAAAAGCTTTCAATGCTCGGTATGTGCGTCAATTCTAGCCTACGCTGGAATGACCACATATTCGATATAGCCAAGAATGCAGCGAAATGCTTAGGTTTTCTAAACCGGTGCAAAAAGTTTTTTACCCCTTCTGATTTAGCCATAATTTATAAGGCTTTTATTCGGCCTAAAATGGAGTACAACGCTCACATCTGGGCAGGTGCACCCAAGACCACCTTGCAACTCCTAGATAGGATTCAAAAGCGAGCGATAAAACTCATAGACGATGACAACATATCGAAAACAATTCACTCGCTGGAACACCGTCGAAATGTGTCTTGCTTGACTTTGTTTTATCGCTATTTCTGCCACCAATGCTCCGTCGAAATAGCTAATTGCATTCCGCCCCTCCAGAAATTCACTCGCAACACCCGTACATCATTGAATGCTCATCAGTTTACCCTAAAGCCTACTTTCGGGCGCACTGTGAAATTTAGAAATTCTTTTATAAGCCACACAATGCGCATGTGGAATGCGTTACCTCGCTCTATTTTTCCTTTGCACTGCAACCTACAACAATTTAAAACCAATGTGCACTGGTACCTCCTTTCTCTCCCTTCCGCTTCTGCTCGTGCTGTGTAAAAAACACTTTAAGGGTACTTCAAATCCCTTGAGCACTCGAGCACTATTTAAAAAAAAAAAAAAAATGTGTTTATTGACGTCACCATGCCGCCCATCACACCAACTGCTGACGCCAAAGCGACTGTCTCCCACCACATTTTAACTACTGGTCCACCCTTTGTGGAACGTGTGCGCCGGTTAGCTGGTGAAAAACTTCAGGTGGCTAAAGACGACATCAACTTCTTGTTGCATCACAACGTCATCCGACCTCCTAGCAGCCAATGGGCCAGCCCAATTCATAGGGTTCCTAAGAAGCTTGGAGGCTGGCGTACAACTGGCGATTACAAACGACTCAACTCTCAAACAATTCCTGATCGATACCAAGTGCCCTTCATCGAAGACATTTTAAAAAAAGTTACTATATTTTCAACAATAGATTTGTTGCGTGCTTACCATCAGATGCCCATGGCTACTGAGGACATACCCAGGACTGCAATAACTACACAATTTTGACTTTTTGAATTTCTTGGTATGCCCCCAGGCTTACGCAATGCCACGTAAACTTTTCAGCGGCACATGGATACCATATTCAGGAACTCGGACTTCGTAGGAACATTTATCGATGATCTGATAATCGCGTCTGACTCGTTTGAGGAAAACATCGAACACCTGCAACAAGTTCTCATTCTACTGGCTGAACACAAACTCACCGTCAACGTCAGCAAGTGTCAGTTCGCCCAAGAACAACTTACGTATCTGGGTTACACCATCAACAAGGACGGGTATCAGCCACCAGCAGAACGGATCGAGACAATTTTCTCCTGACCGAAACCAGAAACTATCACCGACCTTCGTCGCTGCTTGGGTGTAGTAAACTATTACCGCAAGTGCATTCTAAAAGCAGCTGAACTACATGCACCGCTCAACACCTACCTAAAGGATGCCCAAAAGAATGATAAGCGCAAGGTAAACTGGACTCCTCAAAGTGAACAAGCCTTGACTAACTGCAAACTGAGCGTAGCTTCAACAACTCGAACAGCTTTCCTGTTACCGAACGCAGCACTCTCGCTGTCAATAGATGCCTCTGCCTCAACAATTGGTGGAACATTTGACCAACTTGAAGGTGACACCTGGAGACCTGTTGGTTTTTTATCATGAAACTTAGCCCTACTGAAACAAAATATAGCACCTACGACAGAGAGCTTCTGGCTATCTTCGCAGCCGTCAAGTTCTTCCGGCACATATTGGATGGACGTCAGTTCGTAATCAAGACTGACCACAGGCCGCTGTCGTATGCATTTGCGCAAAAGGCTGAAAAAGCTTCACCAAGGCAACTTAGACAGCTCAACCCCATATCGCAGTTTTGTACCGAGATCACATACACTAGGGGAGCAGATAATGTCGTCGCTCTATCACGCATCTGCGCAATCGACATGCCAACGATCCTGTCGGCTGAAAACATATAAAACCAGCAGCAACAAGATGATGAGCTTCAACAACTACTGAACAACTCCAACATCAACTCACTCAAGCTGCAGAGTTTGTCAAGGATGGACTGAACGTCATTTACTACGACATCTCTTCTGGAATGGTTCGGCCATACTTGCCAGCCACTCTTCGACAACAAGCATTCAACACTGTTCATGGTTTGTCCCATACAAGCGGACGAGTTACAAGTCGGCAGCTGAAACTAAAGTTCGTCTGGTTAGGCATCAAAAGAGACGCCCTCGAATAGTTTCGGAACTGCCTCAATTGCCAACGTTCAAAGATCCAACGGCACAACCAGTTGACGCCAAACAAAACAAACAAAATCGAAGTGCCCAACAGTCGATTCAACAACATACATATGGATCTCATCGAACTGCCAACTGTGATAGAATTAAGAGTTGATGCAGTCAGAAGGCCTCTCGAACCACCTTATTCTGGCCCCTATAAAGTCCAGAGAACGCATCTCTGATGGCCTATTCAAAATTAAAATCGATGGTCTGGAGAAAGTGGTAAACATTAACAGACTGAAACCAGCATATTTTGCTAAAGATGATTTTGATGATTTCTTTTTAATTCGTTCAGTTCAGTTGTGTTTTTGCCCTTGTGCGTTTTATCATCTTTGTTAAATAAAATTAATGTAATTGTTTTTCCTATGAAAAGGATTTCTTTTATTTTGCCGGAAAAATTATCTTTGCCACGATAACATGAATAAATAGACGTAGTACTCTTTCCCCCACAACGGAAAGCTACATTTTGTTTATTTTGATTGAAGGTACCAGTGTATAGCCCTGGTATACGCTCTTATTATTGGACTAGTCGTAAAGGTTCCTTACCACTCGTGGGGGAAGCAAAATACGCTAATCACGTCGGGGTCACCAAAATGTATATAGCTCTTTTGCTATATATGTATGTATTATGTGTTATAGGTCACGGTTCTTGTACCGTGACTATCTCAACAACATTGTAGAGAATATGGTATTGCGCTCAACGGAGTCCATTAATACGCGTTCTATAAACGTTGGTAGCAAGTAAATGACATACAAAAAAATGTAAAATGTATTTTAAAGTCCTTAAAGCCCTTTAAATCCACCGGTTCTGATGTAATCTTTATGTAATGTGATGTTATCTTTACTTAAAGACCACACCATTGGTGTTAAATATCTCCAAACATTATTTAATGGATGTCTTAAATTGGGTTACTTTCCAGACGATCGGAACTCTGCCAAAGTGATTGCAATTCCGAAACCTGGAAAAAACAATTGCATGCCTTCAAATTATAGGCCAATACGCTTGCTCAGCTCCCTAAGTAAATGCCTCGAGAAGCTTATAAAAGCTAAAATATTGTTGCATGTAGAATCCAACGAAATATTGCCTCCCGAACAATTTGGCTTTAGATCCTCTCACAAACAAACCAATTTAAGCATAAAAATACTTAACCCAATCATAAGCCGGAAGTCAAAATTAAGTTATGAGAACAAACGTTTATTTTCTTTCTTCTTCCAAGCCGTAATGTTTAATGGTTCCCCTGTTTGGGGAATCTGCGCCAAAACCCACATTTTAAGACTCAAAAGAGCTCAAAATAAAGTATTAAATTGATTCTGGACTTATCAAGACACTTTTCAACAGATCAATTGCATTACTTATGTAATATTGAAAAAGTACCTATAAGAATAAATAAATTGTCTGACCGCTATAGTACAAGATGTAGCATATAAGATAACGTACTAGTCTCCAATCCAGCAGTATGAGTTAGCAACCAAAATTGATATATTTAATGCCTGTGCATTTTTATTATTTATTTAAAAATCTCTTTATCTCTGTTACCTGACTTTTCTTTCAATTACTTAGGTATTCATTTATTAATTTATTTAATCAATATTAATTTATTTATTTCTTCATTTATTTGTATTTAATTTTTTGTTTATTTATTTAATTATTTATTTATTTATATATTTATTTATTTATTTATTTACGAATTTATTTTTTTATTTACTTATTTATTTAATATATTTATTTATTTATTTATATATTTATTTATCTATTTATTTATTTATTTATTTATATATTTATTTATTTATTTATTTATTTATTTATTTACTTATTTATTTATTTATTTATTTATTTTTTTTTTATTTATTTATTTACTTATTTATTTATTTATTTATTTATTTTTGTGTTTACTTAGTTAAATATTTATCCCTTTAACTATTTACACGTAGTTTTTATTTTTTGTTTCTTAGAACCAAATACTCTTCTCTTTAACCTCATTAATTTTTACATTTGCGAAGGTTTTTAATGTAGCTTTTTTTCCAACTGGAGTTTGTAAAGATATTTATCTGTGATAATATTTGTACGCGATTATAATAATTTTTAGTAGAAAGGTATAATTACCAAATCTCTAGAAAAAATGTGCAATATATATTAGTTAAGGAACAAATGTACTACATATGCTACAATAAATACAGTACAATACAATAATACAAAATTGATTCATTGAATTTATTGCTGACGTTAATAAAAAAGCTTTAGTCAACAAAAGTATGAATGACAAAAAATTAACAAGGAATGAAAAATAACAGCCAAGGTAAAAAGAAAAATATTAATTAAAATGTATCGTATTGCAATGCGACATGTGAGGAATAAGAGAAAGAAAGAAAAATGACAAAAGAGATAATTACGTGAATGAATAAAAGAAAAAGTATCAAATTTAGTTGTGAGGTCGTTGCTGTCTAGATGTTGCCCGCTGTTGTTGGCGTTTGTTGCGACATGACCTATCTCAACACTAAGTGTAGAACTTCTCACGCCCGATTTCAATGCTTTAAACAGGAATGTACATAATAAATGAAGCTCTTTAATTGGATAAGGATTGATATCATGATATGTGTCTAAGATTTGTATCGAAGAAGTTTTTGTTTCTCTCCTCTTACATTCTGGTGCCGCCTGTGAGGATATGCGGCGTTTACATAAAAGACACACAAACACGTGTAAAGGGGATTACTACAGCGCTAATTAAGCATCCGTAGCCTAATATATTGATAAAAGGGATAACATTATTTATATTCAATGATATCTTTAGTCTCTAGTACAGTCTTGCACACAACGCTATACTATTTATGTAACAGAGAAAATATTGTTTGTATACAATTTTACATAGATAATATTATCTCTTCTTCATTATCAAGCAAGATGGTTGTATGCTTTGGTTTCCTTGTAGAAAGACAAAGAAGAATATATATACGACTATATGATGAGTGGATCGGCAGTCGTATAGTAACAACATAGAAGCCTTAAGCTCCTTTTAAAATTAATGTGAAATATTAGAAAATAAAGGACATAGTTCCAAAAAAATATTCTTTTAATTTTTAAAGTACAAAACCAAATATTTTAATTTGTTTTACTATAATTGGCGATCCTGCCAGGAGGTTTAATATACTTTTTAACTTCAAACGTGCTACAAGTCATGATGAAAGCTCACGCAAAAAAGAAGCACACTGACTGAATACCACGACGAGATAAATAAAAATCTCAATTTTATAATATCAAAAATCACTATGTCAGGTGATCCGCCGAAAATAATCGACAGACTAATTAAAAATGCGAACGACGACGCAGTTCGTATATTCATTGATGGTATGAGTGACAACTCATACGGGTTGCCCTGCTTAAATTTAACAAGTACTTTTTCTAAGAAAATTTAAAAAATTGATACCAGAGCAACCCATAATTACATTAGTAGAAAATGCGATTCTAGCGAAAAATTTAAAATTAAACGTATAAAAATAAAAACAATGCATGGCTATTATTCAGTCTTTTGATATGATAATGCGATATGAAGGACTTAAATTTTTAAACGCGGAAATAAATTTCAGGAATATGACTCTAACCACCATAATCAGTGTCGAATCTATTCAGAAAATTAATTACATAATTGGGGAAAATAATATTTATAAAACAGACATAGATAGACTTATGAAGACTAATAACAGCATAGGTCCGTTACCTTATACAGATAATATAGAAGCAAGCATTAGGACGACCAATGATAATCCGGTTTATGTTAAGCAATATCCATATCCCATAGCAGATAACGAATTCGTTAACAAAGAAATACAGAAACTCTTACATGACGATATAATAGATAAAAGCCATAGCCCTTATAACAGTCCCATATGGACAGTACCTAAGAAAGGTTTGGACGAAAAAGGAAAACTAAAATGGCGCATGGTTGTCGATTTCCAAAAACTTAACGCTCACACTGTAACAGACAGATACCCCATTCCGGATGTCAACATGACTTTTCAAAATTTAGGTAAAGCCAAGTACTTTACAGCGTTAGATTTGGAATCAGGTTTCCACCAAATAAAAATCAAAGCAGAAGATAAAGAAAAAACAGCTTTTGCTATAAACGGCGCAAAATATCATCTTAAACGAATGCCTTACGGGCTCAAAAATGCACCAAGCATATTTCAGAGATGCGTGGACGACATTTTGAGAGACTTTGTAGGTAAATTCGTACACGTTTATATTGATGACATATTGATATATTCTTCATCTGAGGAAGAACATATACAGCACATAAATCAAGTATTCGACGTACTCAATAAAGCCACATTAAAAATATTTGATGAGAAAAATAAGCTTTTTCAAGAAGAAGTAGAATACTTAGGTCACATAATCAGGCATGGTAGACTCACTATGAACCCAGAGAAAATAACAGCTATAGAAAATTTTCCAGTCCCACAAACGGTTAAGGATTTGAGAGGATTTTTAGGTCTTACAGGTTACTATCGCAAGTTTATAAAAGGATACGCAGCCCCTGACATTATATTTACGAGGAGATAACGATAGAGCAAACAAAAAACAAAGTAAAAATATTAAGGTAAATCTGAATGACTCAACATTAGAATCGGTTGGAATTTTAAAAAATTATTTGAAAGAACAAGTCGAACTTTTATAGTACTTTAGGACTATAGTAAACAATTCGAACTCACTACTGATGCATCCAACATAGCTATTGGAGCCGTGCTAAGTCAGAATAAGCAACCTATACACTTCTTGTCAAGAACACTGGGTAGGACAGAAGAGAGCTACAAAAACTTAGAAACTACATACTACTGTGTCCAAAAAATAAGGTGACATTGTATTTATTTTGAAAATTCTTTATTTATTCTTCCAAATCAATTTCATCCCCTTCAAAGTAATCCCCTCCCGATGCAATACACTTATGCCAACGGATTTTCCAATCTTTGAAACACTGGTTGTAGTCACTTTCCGGGATGGCCTTCAGTTCCGTCGTCGCTGCGGCTTGAATCTCCTCTATCGTATCAAAACGGTGTCCCCGGAGCGGTCTTTTGAGCTTGTTGAGCAGCCAGAAGTCGCACGGCGCCAGATCAGGTGAAAACGGTGGTTGCGGAACGATATGGGTTGAGTTTTTGGCGAAATGATCACGAATTAAGAGTGCGGTATGGGATGGTGCATTATCGTGGTGTAAAAACCACAATTCCGGCCTTTTTAGGTGGATAGCGTTACGCAAACGACGCATAACGTTCAAATAATATTCCTTGTTGACTGTTTGGCCGGTTGGAAGGAATTCATAAAGCACAACACCACGATAATCGAAGAAAACAGTCAACATGACCTTGATTTTTGAGCGACGTTGGCGCGGTTTTTTTGGTCTCGGCTCTCCTTTGGCACGATATTCGCTCGATTGATCGGTTGTTTCGGGGTCGTAAGTGTAGATCCAAGTCTCATCGCCAGTTATAATGCGTTTCGTGACATCCTGGTAGTCGGAAAGCATTGTTTCACACACTTCAACGCGACGCCTTTTTTCCAAAAAATTCAATGTTTTCGGTACCAGTCGAGATTTGACGCGCTTGAGGCCCAAAGCATCCTTCAAAATGGTATTGACTGAGCCTTTCGATAAGCCAACTTCATCAGCAAGGTCTCTAATCGTTAATCGGTGGTTTTTCAACACAAAATCTTTGATTTGTTGGACGTGAGCTTCATCGGTTGAGGTTGATGGTCGCCCAGAACGCTCTTCACGGCCGGCTTGGAAATCACTATACCACTTGTAAAAAATTTTTTTAGACATAGCCTCATCATCAAAGGCTTTCTGCACCATCCTCAACGTATCCGCAGCAGAAAATTGATTCCGCAAACAAAACTTAATGCAAATTCTTTGCTCAATAAATTTCGACATCGCAAAAAACGAAAAACTCACTTTTAACAGCTCACAAAACGACGCGTATCTCAAACACTATGAATATATTTTGACATGAAATTTCACATAGATGTCACTGACAATACTACCAACCTGAAAAGAGAGAAAAATTTCCAAATCCTTCGACGCGCGCAGTTTAAATTCATATGTCACCTTATTTTTTGGATACAGTAGTACTATATCGTATAACAGACAACCGTATATACCGATCACCAGAGCCTAATATATTCTGTATCAGAAAAGAATCCCAACACAAAGCTGAAACGTTGGAAGAAGACTTTAGAGCAAAATTAGTTTATAAGCCACGAAACCTAAATCTTGTAGCTGATGCATTATCACGTCAACGCATGAATACTTCTACCATAGAAACAACACATTCAGCTGAAAGTTCTTAAAATGAAATAACAAAAACTGTGAATCAGCCTTTTAATGCATACGCTGCACAATTCGAAGTTATTGAAGAAATAACAAACAATATCGAAACACAAATCTATTTTAGTAACAAAATAAGACTCATAATAAAATTTATGGATAAGGACTCTTTACTAAGGTAGATGAAAGAAGTTATGCAACCCCAGAAGATTATAGCTTTACATACAAAATTTGAAAACAAATACATATATGTATGGTGAAAACATAAAAAAGGAATTTCCACTAGTAAGATTTATATTCACACCAAGAAAACTTCAAGACATGATAAATTTGGAAGAACAATTAAAACTTGTTAAGAACACTCCCGAAAGAGCACATCGAGGGTTACGTTACAATGTACAAGAAATCTCGGAGAAATATTATTGGCCCGACCTTAATAAACAAGCAAAGAGTTTTAACAAAAAATGCATAGCATGTCTATTTGGAAAATATGAAAGAAATCCAATCAGAGAACCTCTGAATAATTCAGAAATACCAACACATGTGGGAACACACATTCATATGAACATATATAGTACTTCAACGACAAGTTTACTCTCCTTGTAACAGCAGATAAGTATTCTAAATATATAATCCTTCGAGAAATCGAAACTCGAAACATAACTAAAGTAGAAGCTCCAGTATATAGATCGACAGCGAACGGTCAAGTCGAACGTGTAATCGGTACAATAATTGAACTGTCTAGAATATTCACAATTCAGAATAAAACAAGACTCATCGAGGAAATATTTAGAACAGTGCGTGAGTTAAATAATTCTATACACTCAGTTACAGGTTCGAAACCTAGATACATTTTCTTTAACCAAAATAAATAAAGCAATAGTGAAATTATAATAAATAAACTTAGCTCAGCATCCAAAAAAGTGATCGAACGTTTAAATAAAGGAACTTGACACAGAGAGTATAAAAAAGGAGATAAGATAATGATAAGAATCACAGGTCTTAGAAAGAAATCTAACGCCAGATACATAACAAGAATAGTAGAAGAAGATAAAGGAGATACAATAGTCTCTAAGGAAGGAATAAAAATTCACAAGGATAACATAAAAATTATCACTTTTCAGACGACGAGAATATTAATATTCTTAACATTACTAGGAATTGTACAGAATCAAGAAGGGCAAGGAAACACTCTTATAACTGTGTTACTCAACAAGAAGTTTATACTTACACAAACAGATGACGTGTATCTATTAAAAGAACAAACTTATTGGTTACATGCAACCAACCTGACTTCGATATTTCAACCTTACGTAAGTATCATGACTAGTACATATCAACCTACACAAGAAGAAAAAAATTGGTAAAGTAAAATCAAGAATCTAGCAAACTTATTACAAGAAATACTAGGCATACTATTAACTTTGTAGGAACAGCTTTCAAATATGTGTTTGGTTATCCAGACCATGATGACTTAGTTAACATAGAAACGAGTATGAATAATCTCGTAGAAAACAATAATGAACAAAATACTATTCATTCTAGATTTGAACAAATTTTCTAACAATTTGAAGGTCAGAGCCTTAGAGAACATCTTATAATAGAACAAGTGTATGAGCAATTATTATTATTGAGCAGAACTATTAATGCAGCAAAAAATAATGAATACTTATCAGAAAGCCTAGACTTAGAAGACATTAAAAATATTATTCAACATGAAATGATTCAAGTACACATAATAAATATACTTGAGTACTCTAACATGTTATTAGCTAGAACTGATGAATTTTTCATCACAATATAAAAATATCCAATTCTAATTAAATCATGTAAATTATATAAAGTTACACCTTTAAGTTCAAAACACGGAAACTTATATAAGAACAAAAAATTAAAAATGTAACATTAAACAAGAATACGATTACGACTTAGAAATTGAATCCGGTGTTATGCTATTAAACGATAAGCATAAGTTAAATAATCAAACAATTAATGGTATATACTTAGTTATTTATGAAAATACTATAAATCTAGACGATGAAATATACAAAAACATGCACAAGCATATTAAAGAAGTTATATTAAGAAATCATAATTCAGAGTTTTACACCAATTAAATAATTAAAGAAGATACAATTTACAGATTGGATAACATAAATATTTTAAAAAAACTAATTATTCCTTTTGAAGAAAAACCGATATTATCAACTATATACACAATTGTAACACTGATTGTTATTCTAACATTTATGTATATAACGATAAAAATTATACAATGTATAACAGATTGTCAAAAACAAAAAAAGATTGACGCATAAAACAAAACTTATGAAAGACAAATATTAAAAATAGCCTCGAAAAATCGGGACGATTTAGTTTAACAAGGGGGGAATATATTGAGAAAAGAGATAACATTATTTATATTCAATGATATCTTAAGTCTCTAGTACAGTCTTGCACACAACGCTACACCAATTATGTAACAGTGATAATATTGTTTGTATATAGTACAATGTTGCATAGATAATATTATCTCTTCTTCATTATCAAGCAAGTTGATTGTACGCTTTGGTCTCCTTGTAGAAAGACAAAGAAGAATATAAATACGACTATATGATGAGTGGATCGGCAGTCTTATAATGACTACATAGTAGCCTTAAGCTCCTTTTAAGATTGATGTGAAATATTAGAAAATAAAGGACATAGTTCCAAGAAAATATTCTCTTTTAATTTTAAAAATACAAAACCAAATGTTTTAATTTGTTTTAATTCGCTCAGCTTCATAAACTTTTGGATATTGGTTTGTTCAAATTCAGGTCTTGTCCCACGTTAAACATTTCTGATATCTCTCTTTGCATCTCGTACACTGGAATAGCATTTTTCTGTGCTGAATAACACATGGCTGAGCTGAATCTGCGAGTGGCTGCTCCAAATGCCAAATGGCGTGCCTACAAACGAATTGCTGGTGCTAATCTACTCTGGTGATGCTGCTCAGTTGGAGCAAAATTTGAAGTCTCTGACGGTGCACTACAATCGCTTTGTCACAGGTCATGATGCTTTGGTTGGAAAAGGAACACTTGACGAGTAAGCGAAAAACTACAATCTTTGAGAACAGGGTAGAACTACAATGCGGGGTACAGAGAGACACGAGCTGTGATTCTAACCCCGGATAAGTCCCCCTTTACTTGTCCCACACGTACTGATGAACAAATTTGATAAGCAGAAGTCTCATCATTAACCCAGCCAATCGCTGCTAGAACATCAGTGTAGTCTGCCTGACTAGCCGACCAGCCTGTATTATTGGCGGCAGCGTGAGCACTCGCCTGTGGGAATCTAGAGCAACACTTAGCTCGTATCCTTTGCGATCATGGTAAGTTTTGTTACCGATCGTTTAGTTAATCATTTGAAGCTTCGCAGATCAAAATATGACGTGGCTGTGAAGGTATCGGTGCTCTTGATCACACTCGAACGAAGGGCAGAGTAATGTTTATGCACAGGTTTTGAATTGGCAATCAACGTGTTGGTTCTCCCGTCAACAACCCCATAACTTCCATAGCCCCAGAAGTGCATATTGATGTGAGATCGTGGAGCCTTTTGGCAGGTGTTGCTGATTCGTCTTTTGCAACACCTGGCACCACTGACGTTTTAATTGGGGCTGATGTTTTGGGCTAAATAGTCGACAATGAAGTCATTGGTGGAAAATCTGGCGAACCCTGCACTCAACGCATTCGTCTGGGTTGGGTAATATATGGCCCAGCTTTTGCGACAACGAGCCAAAGCGAATACGACCAGCACTTGGAGAATGTGGTTCGCAATTTTGGGAAGTTCTAAGAGGTGTCTCATAACAATGTGCGAGGAGATGAATGCGATCATATTATCTCAGCAACGCATTCTCGAAATGCAGATGAACGGTACGTAGTGTTCTCCCTTCCGTCACGGTGTTCCGGAGTTTGAGAATTCCAACACGAATGCATTACGACACAGTTTCATGATCTAGAACGGCGCATGGCGACCAACGAAGACTTGCGAGAGAAATACTAATGCATCATACGTGAATACCGCGCCCTAAATCATAGAAACTGTTGTTACATTTCCCATCACGCGGCGCAAGGCAAGTTCTGAGTGCTATTCAATGCATCTGCGTGTAGCAGAAATGGAGTGTCCTTGAATGATACCTAGTTGGCGGGTCCTACCATTCAGATTCATTAGTCGACGTAAGCTTTCTCTTTCGGCGCTATCTGGTATCTGATATGGAGAGAATGTTTCGGTAGATCCTGGTGACTTCGGAACATCGCAACTTTCAATGAATTCCCTGGCGAATCGGCCAACAAGAATATTGCTGCCTATCGATTGACGACCGATACTTATGACATGGCCTCAAGCCCATATAAAGCCATATGCGCCCCGCAAAAATGCGCTTACGGCCATAACAACTGTTTGGCTGACCGAGAGCAGGGCTGTGAGGCACGAGATACTAACCCCTCAGTCAGGAAGAGATGGTTAATATGCAGACAGAAGAGAAGATCTCCTTGATGAAGACGGTTGCCACAGTGCAGCCAAAGCTTACGACTCGACGAGTGGACGTGCCGCTGATACCACTCACCGAGCGATTCAGCACTCTGCAGCGCCTTCTCCATTCTGTGGCTGGTGTCCTAAACAAAAGAAGAGGATCCAATTTGATGAGCTCGACACAGCTTTATTAGCGCTCATTCGAATAGAGCAAGGCATTGTATCCATGGCTGATCTTGGTCACCTCCTCAAATGCACCAGTTTATCCAGGTCCAGCCGTTTGTCATCACTGAACGCTGTCCTAGACATGGATGGTATTTTGGGGGTTAGTGGAAGCATCAAAGAGTCATCGGTCCTCCATGATCAGTGTTTCCCCGCGATTTTGCCCAAATACGGCACTTTGGTATAGCTACTTGTTGATAAAGCCCACAACAGCACTTTGCATGGAAGCACCCAGCTTATTCTTCAAAATCTTCGTAGAAGGTTTTGGATCCTGAACTTTGCCTTAAGACTGCCTTCTGAATTCAAGAATCCTGTATAATAAAGCGCTATGTATGCAAGTATATAAGTTAGTAAGTCACACCCTCCGAATGTCAACGGAAAAAAGCATTTAAATTTATCGGGTTCCTTGACGTGGGGGGTTGGTGTGTGGATCAAGTTTTTTTCAATTTGTAGGTTCTAGGTTCGAATCTGGTTGGAGGGGTTTGTTTTTCTTTTCTTATACGCAATATTACCTGTTTTTGTTTTGTTTAGCGTGGAAAAAAAACCTACTTATATATGTTATGAAATTTCTCGTTGAAAAAAAAATAAAACAAACACGAAATAAAACCTTCCGCAAATGATATCAATAAGATTTATGATAAGATGGCACGAAGCGAGCTTCATGATAACTAGGAAAAGAAAGAACTCAAACATAATTGCTGGCGGATCCAATTTTGAAAACTTTAATTGAAAGACTTATTTTAAAATTATAGCACTGTTTATTGACTTTAAATTAAAAAAAAAGCCAGGGCTTAAATTTTATTTTTTTATGTGTCTCTACTTTATGCCAATTAAAAAGTGAAACAGGAAATGCAAACCATGTATTTTTAAGGAATTGATATTGAGCTGTAGTTCCCAGTCAATAGTTTTGCCATTTATCTTCACGGTAAACTGAGAGAGTCTTTCGAGTTACCGTTGTCTCCAAGCCGCTTAACGTCCAGGACTGCCAGGACCCGACTGCGGGTCGGGTATAAAAACCTTTTACTGTTTGGATGACGGCTGACCTTAGTTGTCCGTCCTTGCTCGTGTGATTTTGGATAATTCGCCCTTTAGGCCAACAGTTTTTCGGATTATTTTCGTCTGCGATGATAACGATGTCACCAATGTTTAGAAGTTTTTCCGAAGAAAACCACTTAGTCTTGCGCTTAAGCGTTGGTAAGCACTCTCGCAACCATCGTTTCGCCCTTTTTTTCTCAGAACGATGTCATCATTTGGTATTTCTGCCGTAGGTTTTGTCCCCGATGATGCTTGTTTGGTTAAAGAGCCTCATCGCTATCCAAATCTAAGCGAATGTATGTAAGAGCTATTGAATTAATGATACTTTCTACCTGTGTCATCTTGAGTATGATCTCATATCTCATCCTTGGGGTTGCGATTAAATTGAACTGTTTAAATTGCATTTTTGACCAACCGAACCAGGCGCTCCAATCATCCACCCTTATGAGGTGATGCTGGAGGGATGAAGTTCCATCTTAGAACCTTTGAAGTTGGTGCCATTGTCGCTGTAAATTTCGATGGGTGTTCTCCTTCTGGAACAGAGACGTTGAATTGCAAGGATGCAGCTGTCACTTGTGAGGCTATGATTTTTCTGTATGTGAATATATTGTGAGACACGTGAATAATGCGCCTCACCTTATTTCCAGATGTCATCCAATAATAACGTACAGAGGACCAAAGTAATCCGGTCCAACGTATGAGAATGGTCGACAGAATGGTTGTAGCCTTGCTGAAAGTAGACCTTCCATTGATGGTTGTCCAGGTCTTGCTCTTCTAATTTTACATGTCGGATAGAGTCGGTTAATGTTTTTTAATACTGATCACAATGACTATAAAGTAAGTTTGTCGCAATTCATTAATCACGGTCTCACTGTATTGATTATTTTAACGTTCATGAACTTCTGAAACGAGGAATATAATATAGTATATAGTCTTTGATCCTTTGTCAGGATCATGGGTCGCTTGCATTGCCAGGTCACATGTTCAGACACGTCCATTAGTTCTCTTATGCGCATCACGCCAACTGAATCTTAATACGGGCTAAGTTTGTGAAAAATACTTGTTTTACTTTTTTAAGTTTGGTGAATTTTCTATGCCCTTTTCCCTTTGTCACGACGTCTATGAAATGGTATGTTAAGGCAATAGTCTAAGTTTTTACCAAGATGATAATCTTTTAATGTCCATAATTGCTGATCGGGAGCATATCATGTGAGTCAGTACTCGGAACTCCTCATTCGTTGGCGTTTTCGTAGGCGTAAGAAGGATGATCCATTGAACTAATTGCTGTGCGCATCATATCCACATTTGTTCCATTTCATAGCGTAGTCGGCCGCATTCGTTTCAAACGGTATCCACCTCCACTCAGATTCGTTTGACTTTTCAACAATTTCACTCTTAACATTACAAACTTTAAACTTCCGTTTGTCGTTTTTTATCAAGCATAGGACGGCTTGTGAGTCGGCTTCTTTTGTTTTGGAGGACACAAGCATACATTCGACCTTGGCACCTTTCTGAACGCGTAAATATGCTACGGTAGCTTATGCAAGCATCCACGAAAACATGGAGTTCAACTTAAGTACCTGTTTAAGATTTTCATTCGGATAGGTACCACCTATTATAGATCATGTTTTAATCATGTGTGGGTGAATTAGTTCATCCCACTCTGTACGTTGTCGCCACACCTCTTGTAGAATGATTTGTAATAGTATAAGAAAATGAGAAGTAAGTTTCACAGGAACAAAAATGACTATGAATATTTTAAATATCTCTCCTTAGGTTGAACAGTCAGGACGTCCAAATTCAAACATTTTTTTTTATTAGGATATAAAAATGTGTCTGTTAAGGGCGACCACCACACGCCCTAAACCTTTTTCGATTCAAAAAATGGGGCAATATTTATCTGTTTATCCTGGCTACAACCTTCCTTCAATGCCCCTTGAACAAAGCCAGAGATACTTGTGAACTTATGGATCTCAAAGCCACCTTGCTGACGCATGAAAGTTATCTCTTTTATTAGCTCAACTGCTTCTTGTTGAGTGTCTACGTTGTCGAGGAAGTCTTCCACATAATGGTTTTCAATAAGAGCTTCCATGGCTCGCATATATAATGAGCCGAATCGCATTGCGTTTTTATTTTTAATGAACTGAACGCAACAGGGTGAACGAGTGGACCAAAAGGTGAAAACTTGCATGAGGTACACGTGGCTTGATTTCCCCAAACAAACGTTTGCGCATGCTGATCTTCTTCTTTGACCAGGACCTGTTGGAACATTTCTTTCATGTCTCCACATAATGCAACCCTTATTTGCCTTAAACGAAAAAGAATTTCTACAAGCGAAGGGACACTGTCAGGTCCGGTCAGTAGAATTAGTTTAAGGAGACCTTCTCGGGCTTGTTCGGATTGGCGATAGAAAGTTTGGTAAGTACCAAATTTTCTTATTCTTGCATTCCGATAGCTCTACGGCTGAAAGTCTTCTTGCATAACCTACAGCAATTTAATACCAATGTGCACCGCTAACTTCTTTCTCTCCCCTCTAAATTTCCTTATGCTCGTGCTGTGTAAACTCACTATAAGGGTCAAACCAATACCTTGAGCACGTACATTATTATGTTTCAGTTTCAGATTTGATATCGTTCTTGCTCAGTCGTTGATGGATAGTTCAACCTCCAACGATGTCTTTTGCGAAAAAAAAGTTTTACCAATTCAGATAATTTGTCGTCTTTCATATATTTACAATCACATACATGTAGATGAAAATTGGGTACTGGGCTTTATTGTACAGATGTGGTTTAGGCGCCGAATATAGTCCATCCTTATCGCTTTTACATCGCCGCAGGTTCATATAAATTTCCCTCTCGACACTTTTTTTATAATTCTGCTCGCTCTCAAGAAGGTATGAATACTATTTATTTTAATGAAAGTAACACAGACCGAGTGGAACAATGAGGAGAAGAACGAAAGATTTTTTGTAATGGTTTGAGAAACAGATATATTTGGTTTTAATTCAATTCCGTGGCTGGAGCCCGAAAAATGGACGGATGATTTGATATTGACTCATCGAAAGTTTGAAACATTTAGTTAAAACACCCTGCTGTCAGTGTTATGCTATGGTTGAAGGCAGCGTCCACTGAACTCTACAAATACTCTGCCCCTAGTGACAGATGTCACGAATTTTATATTTTAGAAATTATTATTTTTTCGCTTTTCCTGTGCTTTTTGGTAGAATAAGTTTTTGACATTTGGCTCGATAAAGGTCCTCGAATCGCCGATGATGTTGTTGGATAGCTGTTGCTGGAATGACTGTCTTGTGCTTCTACCGTTTCAAAAAATGCCGGTTTCAATCGTTCGGAGGATATCGTGGTGGGAACTCCATTGACGTTGATTTTAAAAACGGATTCCTTAATTCTTCCGAGTACTTCATACGGTCCGTCATATGGCTGTTCACATGGTTTCCGCAAAGAATCCAATCTAACAAAGACTGAACAATGTCTTATGTGCGAAGGCTTTGCGCTAAGTGTGAAGTGCTGATGGCGTTGATCGAACCAGTTGCATCATCGCTCATGAAACTTCTCAACGATAGACTGAGCAATGTCGTACCGTATACTCAGTCAGTCGCTGTACTGTTGATGTCTTCTTAGTGACTGCTGCGACCCCCCTGGAAGAACAGTAGGCAACAAACTTACCCAGTCGGATGCTTCCTGACACTTGAAAGCTGATTTGAGAGAACAATGCCAGCGTACAATCATTCCGTTCAAAGCAGGGTGATATGCTGTTGTTCTTGTTAATCTGCTCCCAATGAGTTTCGCAAAGCGTCAAACAAAATGGACTCGAACTGGGATCCTCTGCCAGACGTAATTTTTGCCGGTGCGCCGTATGGGGAAACCCCACCCGAGTAGAATTCATCGACTATTGTATCTGCTGTAACATCTTGTAGAGCAACAGCTTCAAGCCATCTGGTGAATCTGTCTATCATTGTCAGAAGGTATTTATAACCTTTGCAGAGCGGCATTACGACGATATCAATGTTGGCATGTTGAAATCTGTCACTAGGCATTGCAATGTCTTGCGGTGTGTTTTTAACGTGCCGACGTATTTTACTTCGCTGATAACTCAAACAAGACCTCGCCCAGATGTGAATGTCCTTGTGCAAGAACGGTTTCTGCTGATGAGGCGGCGTGTCCCTCGACCACTTAGATGTGATAAATTGTGACTATTTTTAAAAATTCGTCTGCGCAGTGGCTTGGATGAATATCTCTGTCACTGGTATCGCAGAAGACTGCATAATCTGTGCCGTCCAATCGCAGTCCCTGAAGTTGGAGATATTCTCCGCTCCCGAAATATGAACGAAGTTCGTAGAGTATTGGCCTATTTCCTCGAGTTGTCTCATTACTCGGTCGCAAGCCTGATCGGATTTCTTGTCGAAAGCGTAGGTTGATGGCTTGTGGTCGGAAAGTATATCGCCTCAAAATCTCGATCGTAGACTTTGTAGCGGGCCTCTCTTTCGCTGAGCTTCTTCGAGAAGAATCCAAGTCTATTAATGCGCCTATTAATGTATCTGATGCGTCACATCGCAGAATCAATGGAAGGTTAGGCCATGGGTGCGCTAGTTGGACTGCGTTTTTGAGCTTCGTTTCGCACTGAACAAAGCGTTTGCCTCTCTTCTTTGCGCCTCAGGTCAGTTCGATAAGGGGAGACTATGATTTTGCAGCACCTGGTAGGCAGCTGCGATAAAAATGCATGACATTGAACTTAAACTAGCCTTATGGTGTAATTACGGCTGACTTCGGTCGGTCCTTTTTTTCGAAAGTGGGATCTGATATGCCCTGTTGAGATCGAGCCTAGAAAAGATACAGCTTCGTGTCAACTTGTGCTTGAAATCTTGTATATATGGTATGGAATATATATCTGGGACCGTAATATCAGGTTCTCCAGTCACCCGGCTTTTTTTCGACCATGTGTAGTAGCGAAGCCCATTCGCTTTTCGATAGTTGACAAATCCTTCGCTGCATCATTTGATGGAATTCGCTTTTGGCAGCCGCAAGTTCCTCAAATGATGATGTGTTGTTGCACAAAGTGTTCGGCGGCTTTGTGGTTGGTGGCTCGTGTAATGTCAATGTTGTTTTGCGGGATGTCGGCGAATGGTTTGCTGTTGTCGATCGTGCGCATTGTAGGTAAATGGGAGTTAACGAGATTTCCGTTGACACTCAGACGTGTGATGAGATCAAAATGATGAATGAAATCTGCACCAATGATTGCTTGCGTAACGTCAGCAACAGTAAAAGACCAGCTGAAATCTCGATAAAAACCCCGATCAACTGAAATTTTTTTCGTACCGTAGGTCGTTATGGTAACGCCGTTGGCAGCAAGTAATATGTCTTTTGAAGGCTTTTAATTGAAAGCATATTTTTTGGCCAAAACGGAAATATCTGTGATTCAACTAATCAACTAATTGATGATTTGGCGTTGAAAAATTTAAGCCGAAAACGTACATTGTTGCCGTGTGCGACCGCCACATCACACAACGGCAGCTGTAGTTTTTCGATTTCCCTTTGGCATAGCCTAAACGACATTTCTGTGCTTCGTCACCGATTTTGGTTTGTTTAAAACAGAATGTGGTACTTGTTTCGCGCGACTGCGGTTGCAGGGTGCATTGACCGCCGTTCTTAGGCAAACTTACGTCCTTCTTTAACATTTCAATGGCCTTCATGATTTTTTTCTCTAAAGTCGAATTCTCACATTGAGAAACTGCATTGATCTCACGTGTTGGAAGTGAAGACGAGATTGTGCACAGGTTTGTATTAGACATGTCGAAGATTTTACCTCCTAATTCTGCTAGTTTGTCCATGTCCTCCTGTTCTGTGGCTATAAGAACGGCACGCATATGTTCTGGCAAACGGTCAAAAAAGTGCGTCCTTAGAATGGCAGGGTTACGTCTGTCAGAAGCGAGATCCTTCACCAGGTTAGTCAACAGGTCTCCGACTGCCATTAATTCCTCAACATCAAGGCTGAGCAGCAAACGTAAGTAGTGTTCTGTGTCGTTCGTGATACCGCCAAGTTGAAAGGCAATTTCTACCTGCACTACCCAAATTTGAGGGCACATCGTATTGAACCGTGGCAGCTGGGGCGAACTTAATACATCTGAAGTAGATGCGTAATTATAGCTTGCTTGAATTGTTCCCGGTATGTTTGTTGCTAAGTGCGTAGCTACTCTCGATGTTCATTGGCGATGATCATCGACTACCTGGAGAGAAAGATTTACCTAAAAAGGTCCAGATGCTGTTGGCCAGCGTAAGTTCCTCCCGCAGTCGATCTATCAATTCCACTACAGATGGACCTATTTTTTTGGACGTCATGGCTGTGGTTTCAGAAGAAGGTTCTACTTCTATGGTAGTAATTTATTTGTGTTCGCACACTGGCTTCTTTTTTTGAGTCCTCGGTGTATTAAAAGTGGCATTGAAAAATTAATTTGATCACGTCGGGGTCACCATTGATGGTGGAAGCAGAGCGAGATGGCAAACTGCTTCAACCATTAAATAAGATAAAAAACTAGGATGTATTTATACTATAATTCTATTTTTATTCTGAATTGAATAATTAAATGCTTTCGTCGTTCCGTAGCCTTCTGATACCAAGATACAAGTAAGTGTCACGGATGCCAACCTTTTAGAGTAACATTTTTATGGCGAAGGCTGCATCCACTGAACTCTACAATGCCTTCACAACAGTGCCATCTACACAAACCACAACACGAACACAGAGCTCGTTGTAGATCCAAAGATTTTACTGCACGTACATGAGAGAGGCTGTGCTTCCTTTGTGGTCCTCTATACGTTGAGTATTTGACGTCCACGGCAAACATAGCTGTTCCCCTTTGTCTTTCAGATGAAGCTTGTCGGCCAATTCCATCGAAGTGACTGAGGAGCCATTATCAAGAAAGGGGTATGTTTCGATCTTTTTATTCTTGGTGGATATCGACACTGGTAAGATTTTAAAAAATGAATCTGTGGTAGAGTTGTGTATATATATGTTAGCATTTTCTGATAGGTTACTAATTGTTGGTAAGGCCTTTTTATTGTAGTTGTGCAGGAATTTCTATGTCTACAGCTACAGCTATCGATGCCACATCGTTCAATTAACATACATCTTTTCTGCACATGGGATTTTAGGCATGTCCGACAGAGCGAATGTTTCTTCAATACATCCCACCTTTAATTTAGGCTCATATATCCGAACTCATTACTGCAAGCGATGCTTTCACAACCTTTTTGGTACACAACACAAGTCCTTACTGCGGCCGTCTTTGATTGATATTCATGTGTGTTTAAGAATACAGGCTTATTGGTAGCACGGCGGCGGTCAGATTTATTGTCTGCTCTCCTTGAAAGGAGCTGCTATCTGGTTATCAAGGCTGCGTATGTTGACAGGTAAGTGGGTCCTGCATTGATTTTTGAGAATCCCCCATGTTAGAGGCATGGGATGTGGTAACTTTCCGATCGAGTCCTACAGTTAATAAATACTGTCAAGGTTATTTTGTAGCCCAGTATGTTCCATAGTGGATACGACATCCTGTACGGCGAGCGAGAAACTCATTAATGTATCTAGCCTATCAGCCTTTAGGTCAGGTTCCTGTTTGATTTTAGCTATAATTGTATTTATCATAGCCTCTGGACGTCCATAAAGTATGCGCAAGGTGGATATAACGTTAGGCACTTGATCGGGAAACATTAATTCGGATCAGATGCTTTTTAAGGTCGATCCTTTTATAGAGCGTTGTAAGCGAACTAAATTCTTATCGTCTGAAAAACCGCAAGTCCTTGTCGTGTTCTCGTAACAACTGAAGAAAAGCGGCCATTCTTCCAGACGTCCACTAAACTGTGGTAATTCTTTGGCCATTAATTTTCTTGTTACTATTTGCATAGCCCTCAGCCCTTGAATGGTCGGAACACCTGTGTCCGTTCGGAGTGATCTTGAATTTTCGCTGAATTCTCCTTGAATTTTTCTGGTTTAGGGCTAACAAATTGCGGTCTATGCTTTTGATTTGTAAAATGATGTTTTTATATGTAGCTAATTCCTTAGCACTTGTTTTCACAACTCAAGCCTTTACACTTTTGCCACTGGTGATAGATGTTCTATATTTTTGTCTAGATACTCCTTATCTTTTTTTCTTGAAGAATTCGGCTTTTGCCCAATTAATTGCTGTTCTGGCTTTCCATTTGGAGTTGACACAGCCTGTTTTGGTGGTTTTATTGATGCTCCGTTGTTAACATTGGTATCCAAGCGATTTTGACCGGTATTACGTGCGGAGGGAGTGCCTGGTCGGTCGGAGGCGACAGTCACATTTTTTGCCGCACAATTTGGGCATATCCAATCCTCGTGCTCTATCGACGCGGTTACATCGATACATTTGAAGTGAAGCCATTTGTCGCAGATATCGCATAACAATTATCCGGATCGGTGCATCATTTGCAGCAGGATGGCGGAGGCTTACGCAATAATCTATTGTATGAAATTTCATTACTCTTACCTGATGTGAACGCGATGTGCCCTAAACTCGTTCTGGCGTCTTCTTGAGCTGGCAATAGATGATGGAAACTTTTCTCTGGTATGCGGTTGCGGTCAATTGCGGTTAGGTCTCGTCCGTGCCAAAGTTTGTCCTACGATGCTGAGCTCCTTGCCGCCAACCCGAATGTGCTCCTTTTGTAACCTCAGTTGCGGTTGTAATTTAACTGTGCAAACAAAATTTAAGGATATTGGCGGAGTCAATTTTAAAAACTTTAATTGAAAGACTTATATTAAAATTCTAGTACTGTTTATTGACTTTAATTTTTACAAAAAAAAAGGGAGAGCTAAAATTTTGTTTTTATATGTGTCTCTAGATAATCTCGATACAAAATTATAAGTGAGACAGGAAATACAAACCATCTTTTTTTAAAGAAATTCATATTGAGCTTTCATTCCAAGGCGATAGTGATGCGATTTATTTTTGCTACCGGATAATAAAATGCGTTCGTGTGAATGCGATCCATGGAAGTGACTAGAATGAAATCGTTGTCAGTATCAATAGGACAACCTTTTATCAGACTTTCTGATCTGAATTTGTAACTGGATGGGTGATATGTAAAGTATGGATATGCATAAAGAGGACTAACCTATCAGATTTTTTTATGTGAGCTCTCATGTAAGTCTATTCCTCTTAGGTATATTTCAACTTATAGATGGGAAATATTATATATCATATAAATTCTTGATCTAAATTTAGATCCAATGGTTTAACCACAATTTTTCCTTACGGCGATCAAAGTAGTTACATGTTATCATTAGCTATGAAAATCACTAATTCACAAGTGCAAACATTTAAAAAGGTCTGTATTGAATTACCAGCACCAGTATTTAGACATGGGCACATCTACGTTGCAATGTCCAGAGTTCGTTGTGTACTTTACAGGTTCCACATCAAGGAAAAATATTACAGGTGCGGACAAAATGTTATCAAAAAACGTTGTATTCAAGGAAACATTTACTGTGAAGAAAATTGTCATGAGCTAAATAATTCTAAGTTATAACAAAAAAAAACAATGTAACAGACAACACGCGAAAAGATCCCTGGATGTTTATCATTCTACACCATCAGTGGACGCTTCCGTCGTTAATTCATCAGTTTTAAAGTTACAAAGGTTTGAGGAATTAAATATTATATATGCAATACATAATATATAAAATTAAATTCATTATTTAAAAATGTATGACATTCTTCCTGGTGTACGACATGCCTTTCGACTAATAACAAAATAAAACGAAAGCTAAAATGTGAATGAATAAAATGTCACAGCTTTCCTTGCGTAGGGAAGAAATCTTTGATCCTGTTTAGACGAGTACTTTTGAGTGTATAGTGAGCAGGCATGTAGTGTCTACACACTGTAGTGCTCACTGCTGTGTTACATTGATAAAGAATAGGGGTGGAATGAGTGAAATGGAGCATTTATTTCTTCTCTCGTCCGAGTACACATTTGAACACACGTTCCTCACCTCACAGCCGAACCATCCGCCATGTTCATCCGCCAACCTCACTACTCCACGGAACATTTCGGGTATGGAACGTGACTGCCCACCTCGATTTTTATAATTTACCGCTCACTCCTCTCACCATCAAACTCTCGTCATGGGGCATTCAAAAGTAATCGTCTAAACAGGCTCTTTGCAAAATTTCCCTCAAATATCCATTAAATTTCCCCGTAGCGTCTCGCTGCTCTTCGCCTCTTTGCGCTACGCAAGACCAGTCATCTCTTGACATATTTCGTGTTTGTAAAATGCGCTACGGCGTGCTGGAACGGGGCCAATGACAAATAAATCTTTCCATCTTTTATACGTAAAGGTTGAACTTGCATGTTTTCTATGGATTTCTAAGGCAGCGATATATAGACGGAAACAATGACACCTAAACACGACAGTTTTGTTTTGCTCCGTTCTTCTACGTTCGCTTAGCATAGCTACGCATTATGATAGCGAGCTAGCTAGTAGATTAACGAAGCCTTGCAACGTGTCACATGATATGTATTTTCTTCTATACTCTTGCCCAATTCAAATGTAATCGACGTATTATTTATACACTGAAAAATTCCAACTATATTTTATACTTAAGTTGAAGTTCTATCTCTTCCTCTTGATTAGGCAATATTTGTGTGAATACTGTAAACTTCTACGTCCTACCTCACATTGCTAAAAGTTACATTGTGGTTTGTATTGCTAAAAAGAAATAATTTCAGTGAAAAATTGTAGTGGAGAACCTTATTTAACGTTAATTGTCAAAAAACTGATAAAGAATATTGATCGTACTCATTATCGTGTGCATATTATCCTTTGTAAGAGTCAGAAAATCGATAGATAAAGCTGCAAGCAAGAAAAAAAAGAAAAGCAATTGATTGGATAGTAATATGAGTAATGCTATTAATCAAAATGGCACAGGTCTAGAACAGCAGGTACATTTTCTTTGCTCTTGAAATCAGTATTCAATTTTTATTAAATTTCCACATTTTCATTTTAATACATGTCAACACAATTTAAATCTAGATTGCTGATCTGGACTTGAATGGTGGCAACGTTATTAATAACAGCCCTTCAACTAAGAATTCTATTCCAAATTCGGCTGCACGTTACGTGCCACCTCATTTACGTGGTAGTAATTGTGAATCTTTAGACAGTCGCACGGAAAGCGTGAAGGAATCTAAGTTTGATAAGGCCAGGGAGTATCGTACCGATACACGCAGGTATTTGTTTAAATTATTTTTATATTGAACGGCGTTTTAGTTTCTTTATTTGAAGGGGATCGAATAGGATTAACCGCGATCGTCCTGAAAGATCAAACTCTGATTTTGGAAACTTCTTTAAGAGGAAACCTGATGAAAATATTCAAAATAGTGAGTGTTGTTAATTAATTCCAAAATTTTTTTGTGTATTGTGTTTTCAAAATATATTGCCTAGTTGTCAGTCGGTTGAATTGTTAAGATTATTTAAGAAAGTCAAGAGTTAGATATATATATAATTCAATAAATATGTTGATGCTTAACATATTTGGAAACACGGAAATCATTATGGAAAGCAGAAAATAAATTGCAATGAAAACAAAAATTCATAAGATACATTTCAAGCTACATTGTACTTGGTGGAACTTATGAATTTGTGTTTGTTTTCTTCAACCCGTCGGGCAACATGAGCTTGCTTAAATATTCTCAAAAATTCAACTTCGCAGTAACGGTGTGAAAGAACTAAGGTAGGAAGAACATTTTTGTGAAAAGATAAAATTGAATTCATGTACTGAGGGATTTTTTATTAATGCTGCCCTTTATGTCCGTTACAGAAAACCAGTTTTATAAGACGTATTTTTGAATAATTAAAGTAAGAAATCTGCATCGCGAAAAGACCAATTTGTTTTACCCTCACTTAACTAAAGCCTTATTAAGCCTCAGTTTTAACCCCTTTAAACAAAAGTTCCTTAGTCCGCTAGGAGAAATTTGTATTGTGTCATGCTGTCAGAAAGATCATTTATTTAATGGTGAAAATTTTTGTTGGTTGAGCTAGCTCTGATGCGTAGCAGTTAACATGGCGAGCCACTTTTAGAGAAGCAGCTGATATCCTGCTGAACACTTGCGTTGCTTAACTTAAACTAATTTTTTCAAAGGCTAAGTGGGCTGTAGTGAATTTCAAACTTGTCTTGGCAATATATTCACTTTCTAAATTGAATATTTCTTTGAAAATTTCAAGAGAAATTTTGCCATCAAAAGATTCCAAATCTGATTTAAGTAACGAATTTCTTAAAGATTTTTTTAAATGAAAAAAAATTCTTACATACAAGAAATTATTTGGCTGTTGTAAATGATAAATGGTATATGCTAAGCAAAATTAAATAACTTATAAAACCTACAATTGTTAGAGCTTTGATCAAAAACAATAGCACAAACTTTTTTTTTAAATTGGCTTATGGTGCAAACGTTACCTTATATAAAATTATAAAATTAGTATAAGAACGCACCAACCCTCTCAAATATCAAGTATGACAACGAAATCTCTGAATTAAAATAGAGAAAACTGGACCTACAACAGGTGTCTAAACAGGGTTGCGTTCAGAACGTAAGCGTGTTGGACTTGTTCTTGGGTTGAGTTCACACTTTAAAATATTTTACCCCTAGGTTGAATCGCTGACATTTCCGGTCCCGTCTGAAACTGGTCGAAGCCCGAAACAGCGATTCTACCAACTGCACATCTCTATTTGACTTAACCTCCACTTCTCTGTACATCTGCGCACCTCATCACTCCATTTTGCCGAGGGTCAACTTTAACCACACGGTCTAAGTGCCATGATGAACGGATGCCATTCGGTTCCACTGAAACAACTATCTGACCGACGTTCGCTTGATTCCAGGAAGATATTCGCAGTTTCACCTGCTGTGTCATCAGTTGTTGTGAACACTTCTCAAAATACTCCGGGTGCTGCGATATCTCTGTCACCCTCACCAAACCCTCGCATTGGATTCGGTGTGAGCGGTTTGAGGTCCTCTGTGGGCGGTCGTCTAGTGATTTACCTTTGCGATTCACTTAAAGTATTTTGAAGAACGATCACGGGGAACGAATTGTTTTAGGAAGCATTATGATGCTTCGCGACATCTGCCCTTTGCCGCTTAAACGAATAGATCCTTCATCCATCGAAGTCGAAAGTGAAAATATCGCACTACTTGAACAATAATTGATTTCAAGCGATAAAATAAAATATAACAATACTTCTTTAAAGGCAATTTATTTATGAAAAAAAACGAATGTTACATGACTATCACTGCCGGAATACTACCTCGAGTTCGCATTCTTTTTCTCTACTTATAGGATAAATATTTCATGTATTTTAATCGTAGACATAGTGTCAGCGATTTTACAATTTATTTAGATCAAAAGCTTATTTTAAGAATTACAAAACAATTATTGTTTGTTCAGCCCATCGGTTAATGACCGGATAAACGTGTCATATTGATCGTTTGTTGTTTTAACCTTTGCTGGCGCTGGCATATATATAACTTCTCCCTCCTTATGATTAGAATTCTTCTGAATTTGATTACTAAATTTAATTTGTATCCTTTTTTGTTGTTGACATCCCCTTGTCCAGTAAATACAGACAAATATGGGATTTGTTTTAAAAGTTTTTCCCTCTCGTGCTGTTCCCGTTGTTGGAGTTGTACATATCGTACTTGTTCTGGTGTCTTTTCATAAATTGCTTGCACTTCACTTTATTCTTTATATTCTTTATATTCTTTTTCACTCCCATTCCAATAAAATACAATACAGTCGGACGAAATATATTTGTCCAATATTCATGTTTATTTATTATTTCTCAAATTACTCTGTGGGCTTTTCGCTTAAAGACGATAGTTAAATAGCTTCTGAGCAAACGAGATTGGCAAGACGATAATAAATTACGATTTTGGCATGATCCAAGGCAACTAGGATCTTCGGCTTCGCCTTGACTAAATCCACAGACTGTGCTGGCAAATCCAAGTTTCTCACCGAATAAACATTCTGCAGTAAAATTCTTTTGCTGCTTCGAGCTCCTGATTCGGTAAGCGACGTTTTCATTTTGTTCACTGGAGTCAAGTCCTCAGCAACAGAAAACAATGATTTTATTGAAGACTAGATAAATGAAACGTGTGTATTTGTTCAAGAATGAAAGATGAAGGGAGGAAGTACATTGGACTAATAAGTGCGAGAGTATGTTTAGTGATCTTAAGTGAGTGTGTTTAAGCATATTTATTTTGGAATGTTACATTTCAATACTCCCACTCATTCAAAATATATATCCTTTCAAAACATTTAAATTATATATAAACTTTAGAATCATTACCAAAATCAAATTATCGATCAACATTTAAAATAGCAAAATAACGAACTAATTTGAATTCAATTCATAATTTTAATAATTCAACAAAAAAGTATTCAATTTCAATCATTTTTTTTTTGCATTGCTGTAAGAGTCCAAACCAAGACGGATAATATTACACTTAAACTTTGATGCTGGCAGTGGTTTTGTCTGCCAATTGGTCTTCACTTTTGACATACTCGACCTCGATGTCTCCTTCCAGCTGCTTCTCACGTGTAAAATGCATTGCCATGTTGATATATTTTGTTCGATGATGATATTTCGGGTTTTTGATCAAGCGTATAGCACTCTCATTGTCAAAGATTATTGTCCTCTCATTTGTTCGTATCCAAGTTCATGAAGAAGTCCACGAAGCCAGATTGCCTCTTTGGAACCTTCACGTAACACAACGTATTCCGATTCAGTCGTAGGCAAGGCAACGTGAGACTGCCGTTGACTCCAAGAAACTATGCCATTCCCAATTATGAATGCCTTTCCAGTATTAGATCGACTTGTCTCAACGTGTCTGGCGTGGTCAGCATCCGTGTATGTTGGATAATTTCTAGTTGACCGCCCCATAGGTTAAAAAATACGCTATAATGCATTGGCATTCATCTGATTAAGCCTTTGCAGCGAACATGAGACAACCACATGCCTGCCGGCGCGTGAATGAGTTGTTCATGGTGCCATCGCTTTCCCTAGTCGCAAAAGTACTTATTAAGCTAGCGTTGGGACTGGTTTCGAATTTTCCATGTTGAATTTTCGATTGATTCGAACGCCTTACGCTGCTTGCCTTATGCTTATAGTTTTTGAGTTCGATCTCGTTTGATTTCCATCCCAACATAGAAATCACCTTTGCCTAACCCACTCAAAATCAACATAGTCCTCGCCGATTCTTGAACAGTGTCTCTCTCAATGTAGCCGTTCTGTTCAGGATTATATGGTGCGATTCGGTCCAAAATGACACCTTTCTTCATTACATTATTATTAATGAACTCAGTACCATTATCGCAATGTATTCGCTCCACACAATAGTTCCATGCGTTTTCTGTTAATTTCAGAAACTCACTCAAACATTTGGTTCCTTCAGATTACTGTTCCAGCAAATAAACAAACCTGAATCTAGTTGCCTCGTCTTTCATTAGCATAAAAAAGCGAACACCACCAACTCAACATAAATCAATGTGAATACATTCCCCTTTCGCTAAAATACGCTTTTTACTTGATGTGTGGGATGCATATTGCCAAATTGACATTCTTCACAAAAGAAATCATCTTCATTAGTTAAATGAATGCCACTAAATGAATGGCACTTGCTTAACGTTTTAAACACATTGACTTGATCGTTGCAGTATTTACATGGCCCAAGCGTCGATGCCAGAGCTGTAGAGTTCCAGACGTGGTCTTGAGAACTGACGAAAAACACGCACATGAATAATTGCTTATCTTTTTTTTTTTGTTTTTTTTTGTTTATTACAAAATGAGAACTTAATTACATTACTGTCTCATGGTACATGAAGTTGGGGTTGTAAGCCCCGGAGATCACGTTATTGTTTTAGGTCATTGCTCTTGCAACGTGTCTCCGAATAAGTTTAATAAGAAAGTTATTTACTCGGAAAAGGTTGGCCCCGTTGTACAGGACCTCATTAGAATAGAATTTTTTGTACTGAGACTCCGCGGTTCTATACAAATGGAGGCAAGCCCTAAGACATCGTCTCTCGAAAACTCGAATCTTTTCCATCAAGCTTGCTCCCACGTTGAACCACACGGGAATGAGGGCCGTGTAGCAGATCAGCTTTACCATGGCATCGATTTGGCTGCTTTGAGACAGTCTCTTTGTCATGACATAGGCCGCTTTGGCTCTGTCTAGAGCAGCATCTATATGTTTGTTAAAATATAGATGCTGATCGGCCAGACCCCAAGATATCTGACTACACTCCGACTCGCCAGAGGCTGCCCGTTTTATCCAACCTTAGAGAACGTTCGCCAATTCTTTCTGGTATCCCAAGAGGCCCCAGACAATTTTGCTGTGGATTCGCAGCAGAAGTTACATTGCCATTCTTCACAATAAACGTTCTACCGGTGAGCGTATCTAAGATTATGTACAGCAGCGGTTCGCTAACGTCCAGCTGGTCTAATTCGAAATAGATCCCCTGCAACCATACAGTGCCAAAGGCCTTTTCCAAGTCGATAAGCACGGTATCCGTGCATTGTTTCTTGCCTTTATTCCATAAGATGTCCGATACAAGTTTAGACGCGGCACGTATGCAATCATGCCCCGCTCTGAAACCGAATTGGTTATCCAGAATAATATTTTTGTTCTCAGCCCACTTTGCTAGGGTTCTATTGATCACCTTTTCAAATACCTTACTAATGTTTTATTAAACATCATTCTGACCAAACTATTGCTGTCTGTGTATCCCATTGCAGATAAACTTCTGTCGGCTACGTTGACCACAGTGCATTAGTAGTAGTAGTAGTAGTAATTTTTTTATTAGTATTTTGAAATACTTTATAACATCAATTGTAAATAAATTTAAAATATATACATAAAATTCATATTTCATATTTACAATTCATCCCAACAATTTTTATAATATTAAATATTTTTCTATTTATTTCTAAGTTTATCACAATATCAGCATTCATTTACATTAAAAACATTTATAATCTATTCTTTGGATTAAACAACGATAAAAAATTATTAAATAAACCAGTCTTTAAGTATTTGCGTTTTTACATTTCTCCGCATTTCTTTTTGAAAGCTATAAAATTTGTTTCTCTTTTAATGTTATTAGGCAATGTATTAAATGAAATAAGCCCTTTATATAAAAATGAATATTGGCCCCTTGTTGTCCTCTGTAGACCAACTCTAAAATCTTCCTCATTACAAAGCTGGTATGGTTGTAAGTCTCGAACTCTTCTGATTTCACCAGTAATAATGTTTGCTCCCTCTCCATGTTTTATTTTGTAGACATTAAGACATTAAGGCATTAAAGTATTCAAAGTGTTGTTTTAGTTTTGTGTTATAAATAATAATAGCTGTAAGGTCGTTTACTCTCTTCTCGTTATGAGTTTGAAAAAGCCAATTAGCGATTTTTTTACATATAGTATCGATGTGTTCATTGAAATCCAGTTGATTATCTATAATCAGTCCAAGATATTTAATGCTTCTTACGTTATCTATGTGTTTTCAATTTATTTCCATGGCCACCCTTGTATTTAATCCTATTTCCATTAGTGTAGTTTTTTGCTCGTTCAATTTTAACTTGTTCATATTAAGCCACCTGATCAACGCTTCCATGTTGCTCTTCAGTTTATTAACACAATCTTCTTCGTTTTTTCCTTCGCAATATATTAATGTGTCGTCTGCGTTTAGAACTATTTTACATTGCGTTATTATTTCTGGCATATCATTAATATATATTATAAAAAAGTATAGCTCCAAGAATTGAACCTTGGGGTGTACCCCCATATCAATTAAAGCCGCCTCAGACATTTTATTATTTACTTTTGTTCTTAATGTTCTATTTGTGAGGTAAGTTTCAAACCACTTTAGTTCATCGTCTACTACCGACTCTTTCCAGATCTGAGGAAATTCTCCACTTTGCAAAGATGTGATTTTGATTTTCAACAAAATATCTCCTATAAGGTCCCAGTTGTCCAATAACATTTGTGGGCTAATTTTACCTTAATCTGCTTTATTTTTTAACGACCTACAGGTTTCCTTCAGTTCGTTGAGTGTTATTTGCGTGGAAATAAATGTTGATGTCCTTGGTTTGACATTATTCGTAAAATCGTTATTTATTGTTATTTATTTCAATAGTTTTTTTGAAATAAATGTTGAAGCTTCTTCTCTCAACGTAGTATCGAAATGTTTTCTTAGTTGTGGTGCAAATTTTTCTTTGTAATATTTAAAAATTTCTATATCTTCCATATCTTTCTATATCCTCAGTCCATATTTATTTTATTTTCCTCTTTTGATTGAACAGTCACATTTTGCATGTTCGTTATGACATAATCGACAATTGTTTTTGATGTACTAGTTACTCTTGAAAAATCTTCCAAATTACTAAACAGTTGTCATTGAGTATCCTTTCTATTTTCTTTTTATATACTACTGTGTCCAAAAAATAAGGTGACATTGTATTTATTTTGAAAATTCTTTATTTATTCTTCCAAATCAATTTCATCCCCTTCAAAGCAATCCTCTCCCGATGCAATGCACTTATGCCAACGGATTTTCCAATCTTTGAAACACTGGTTGTAGTCACTTTCCGGGATGGCCTTCAGTTCCGTCTTCGCTGCGGCTTGAATCTCCTCTATCGTATCAAAACGGTGTCCCCGGAGCGGTCTTTTGAGCTTGTTGAACAGCCAGAAGTCGCACGGCGTCAGATCAGGTGAATACGGTGGTTGCGGAACGATATGGGTTTAGTTTTTGGCGAAATGATCACGAATTACGAGTGCGGTATGGGATGGTGCATTATCGTGGTGTAAAAACCAAGAATTCTTTCCACAATTCCGGCCTTTTTAGGCGGATAGCGTTACGCAAACGACGCATAACGTTCAAATAATATTCCTTGTTGACTGTTTGGCCGGTTGGAAGGAATTCATAAAGCACAACACCACGATAGTCAACATGACCTTGATTTTTGAACGACTTTGGCGCGGTTTTTTTGGTCTCGGCTCTCCTTTGGCACGATATTCACTCGATTGATCAGTTGTTTCGGGGTCGTAAGCATAGATCCAAGTCCCATCGCCAGTTATAATGCGTTTCATGACATCCTGGTAGTCGGAAAGCATTGTTTCACACACTTCAACGCGACGCCTTTTTTCCAAAAAATTCAATGTTTTCGGTTCCAGTCGAGATTTGACGCGCTTGAGGCCCAAAGCATCCTTCAACATGGTATTGACTGAGCCTTTCGAGATCTGTTTCAATTGCTCTCTTTCGAGCAAGGTCTCTAATCGTTAATCGATGGTTTTTCAACACCAAATCTTTGATTTGTTGGACGTGAGCTTCATCGGTTGAGGTTGATGGTCGCCCAGAACGCTCTTCGTCTTCGATACGTTCACGGCCGGCTTGGAAATCACTATACCACTTGTAAACATTTTTTTTAAGCATAGCCTCATCATCAAAGGCTTTCTGCACCATCCTCAACGTATTTGCAGCAGAAAATTGATTCCGCAAACAAAATTTAATGCAAATTCTTTGCTCAATAAATTTTGACATCGCAAAAAACGAAAAACTCACTTTTAGCAGCTCACAAAACGACGCGTATCTCAAACACTATGAATATATTTTGACATGAAATTTCACATAGATGTCACTGACAGTACTACCAACCTAAAAAGAAAGAAAAATTTCCAAATCCTTCGACGCGCGCAGTTTAAATTCATATGTCACCTTATTTTTTGGACACAGTAGTATGTCATTTTTGCACCAATTGATGTTAAAATCTCCAGCTATTACTACATTTTGCATTGATTCTGGAATAATTTCTAAATTTTCTTAAAAAAATTGCAGAACTCTAATTTAGAGTAGCTTGGCGATCTATAGACAACAACTTTAGCTAATTCTACGATGCAAGCAAACGACCAACTTTTAAATAGTATTGATTTGCTTATACAACCCGCGATACTCCATTTATTACGAATGTACATAGTTGCACCACCTGTTCTCTTTGAGTTTAATAAACATGATATTATGTTGTAACCATCTATTTTTATGTCATTTGTTTGGATATCATATGTAATGTGTGTCTCTCACAGGATAATAAATTCATATTTATGAGAGTTCGCTATTAATTCCATTTCCTCAAAATTGTTTATTGGACCTTGAGTATTTGCGTATAAGCATTTGATACTGTTTAATTGCTAGTATCCAATTCTTTTCCTTTTCAACTCTAATTTCTTAAGGTACACAGGACAAATTTTACTAAGAGTCGAATGATTGTCTTCAAGTCCGACGTTGAGTCTTTCTTTTGCGGTGTTAAGTTTTTTAACAGTAATTTTTAATATACTCGATACATTTTCTTTTGAATATTCTACTATTTCTTTCGTTTTTTATACAATGGTAATGTGTTGAATAGGTTGAGTCCTTTATATATTATTGTATTTCGCTCTGTGGTTTTGGCTGCACAGTCAGAAATCGGATACATTTTGATACATTTGGTTGCACATCTGCTACGTGTCTGATTTCGCTGGTTAAATATTCTGGTGCATCTCCATATTTTATTTTTAAAGCTGCTAAAATTGTATTCAGCAGTAACGTTTTTTTGATATCCAAACACCGAGGAGCTTCAAGTATGGAGTTTATAGGTGAATACCTCATACAATGAAGGATACTCCTCAAATCTTTGTTTTGAAGTTTTTGGAACCTTTTGATCTGATTAATGGTTGTGTTGTACACGTTCACCGCTGTCATATCAATTCTTTTGAAAACTCAATTTGTTGGCCAATTTTTGCATATGTCGTCCACCTGCTGTTGCACTTTGAAATCTTTGTCGATAATCATACCCAGGTATTTGATGCTCTGAAGTTTCTCGATTTGTTTTCGATTTATTTGTAAAATTGTATCACTTTGAAAATTTATTTCCATTACTTTAGTTTTTGACTTGTTTTATTTGGTTTTTTTTTCACTTTCAACCAAAGAAGCTGCGATTTGATGTCTTGTGAATGTTTTGTTCTCCATTCCTCTGAATCCTCTCCTTCAGCATATAAAAGTGTATCATCGGCATAAAGTGTTGTTCTCCACGATTTTATTATAAAAATTGTTGGTTCCCAAGAAAATTGCTTGTTCGACCAGGAAGATCCAAATCAATGCAAGAATTAATCGTCAAATAATTTTTTTTGGTTATGCAAAAATCAACGAGGTCAGGTTTTTGCTTGCTGTCAGTAGGCCAATAAGTGGGTTCTCCAGTCATCAGCTCCACGAAGTAAAGGAAAGCATGAAATCACAATACGCCATCAATAAACAAAACAACAGCATTAATTGTAAAATGGTCTCCAATTTTTGACGACCTATAGGAAGCAGCTGTCCAATCGGCCAAACATTTGCTCTACTCAATACTAGAATCTGTATCTTTTACATACGAAGAAATTGAAACAGAAGTTGAACCTGTCAATCGATCCCAACGTTTTAACCCCAGAACATTCCCCCATTAGCGCACCATTAAATTCGTCAGACCATTCTCACGCAGAACCTCTGAATGCCAACTGGGACAAGCGATGGAAACTCGTTATACAATTTTGGAACGAGTTTAGTAGGCGTTGGCAATTGGAATACTAAAATCAATTGCAAAATCGTGGACAGTGGAAACAACGTATCCAGAATACTGAATTGGGCGCAATAGTTATCATTTAAGCAGAAAAAAAATCGTCCCTGGAAATTTACGATCGAACTTCTAATGGAATTCTGCGTTGTCCCATTCTAGTTTATGAATGGGAATGGGCCCCATTTCCAATTGAATACACAGAGAATGAAACCTGAACGTATTTCCCCCATTGGAGAACATCTTTCGTGTCAAACCGTTCATTGCTACACTCAACTCAAAACTGAAGGATGGTACAATTATCATTAAATTTTGTTGTAGACATAAGAAACAGTGACAGTGAGAGGACAGAACGCATTGGTCTTCGGTCAGTTGGTTGTGAGACCTGAACTGAACAAGTAACAAAAAATTGCTTGTGCGAAAGGTAATTGTGCTGCATTGATTGCCGAAATGGGTCAACATTCGCACTGCAGGTCAATCGGCAGTTTAAGCTTAAGCGACATCAATGAAAAATGGACCCAGCAGCAGCTCCTCGTGCAACAACAGGTTCCTTCAACATTAGCGGAGTGGCAGCAGCTACAATATTAAAGTCTTTAGTCGAAAAGATAATAGAAACATTGGCAAATAACCTTAGGACGACCATGTACGTTACAAAGAACGGATCAACATTCGCAGAATGTTATCGTCGTCACGAAGATGTTTTCTAAATGGAGGATTTTATTGAAAAAATTGACGAAAGTTCTAACCACCTTTATACTTATCCTAAAATAACGCGAAATCTAACCTTCAACGAAACTGTAAAACAGTTAACGGATAAATTTTCTCGTAAAACATCATTGCTCGTAGACCGGTACAAATACCGATGATTTTCAAACGTATGCTATTGCTATTGTAAATAAAAACATGGAAAGTTTCAAAATTTCTCCAATGACTCCACACGAGGACACAGCTACTAGCTTAACTAGAAGCAGATGAATGCAAGAACAAATTAACACTCACCGATCTGGCAATTGAATGTGTGCGAATAATAATGTTGAAGAGTGATGAGGCACTTGTGAAAGGTCGAACCGTTGAAAATGAAGAGAAAATTGTTCGCCAAACCAACAAAACGAAAGTTTCACACTATCCACCAAACGCATGTTGGTATTGTGACAGAAGGCACTTTTTCAAAAAGTGATGGTAAAAAAATGAAATTTGGCTTATGCTCAAAGGCAGATCATCTTTGAGTTATTAAGAGCGTATATTTCTCGCAGTGGGCCAATTCTAGCAGTACATAAAGCCACAAGTGGTGTAAGAATTTGTGGTGATTTTTCAACAGGACTCAACGCTGCACTGGAGCCAAATCAATTTCCACTGCCACTACCAGATGACATATTTAGCACTCCCACAGGAGGTACATTTTTCACAACGATTGATCTTTCTGATGCGTACTTGCAGGTTAAAGTAACTCCAGAGTCTCAGTCATTATTGACAGTTAATACTTACCGCGGATTATATCAATACTTATGCTTGCGGTTTGGTGTAAAATCAGGACCGGGTACATTTCAACAAATAACGAACATCATCTCATCGGGGCTAGATGGTGTCGTGCCTTATATTGATGACATGATTGTGGCTATAAGGGAGCACAAACGAAACTTCGAGGCAGTACTTACACGTATACAGGAATGGGGGTTTCACCTTTTTTTTTAAAAAAAAAAATATTTTTTCAAACCAAAGTACATTTTCTTGGATTCTTAATTGACCAACATGGTCGCAGACCAAAACCAAAACGCACATTGCTAATATCCGAGAGATCCTAGCTCCATTAGATAAATGATTTATGTTAAGTTTAATGGTCAGAGGAATGCAGAATTGCGTTTAGCAAGGCAAAGACCGCTCTTCAATTGGAGCTTCTGCTAGTGAAACCAGATCCGACGAGAGATATTATAGTTTCAGAAGACGCTTCTAAAGAGGACATAGGTGGGGTAAAAAAAACCACTCGCGATTACAGCAAGGGCTTTGGCCAGGACGGAGCAAATTAAAGCCAGTCAGAAAAGGAAGCATTACCGATAGTATTTTGCGCAAATAAAATTTCACAGGTGGATTTACGGAAGGATATTTTTCTTGCAAACCGTTCATCAACAACATTAACAGGTTTATTCTTTTTAAAGTCAGAAAAATTTCAGATTTTCAAATTCGTTAATATAAAAAAGCTTAAAATTATTTAATGAATTCCTTAATACTGCTAAAAATGAATAAATGTAAAAGAATTTTAAAAACAAATCTATATTATTCGAGAGATCTAAGTTTTTAAATATAGTATATAGAGTTTGCTTAGCTATGAAGTCAGTCATACATAATAAATCCTAATCTAAATCTAAACATTCTTCGACATTCTTTCGAAATCCAAAAAGAAGGCTTTTGCATGTTGAAATTAAGTTCATTGAGAAACTGGGAAAACCCGCTTCAGATTCGGCAAGAAATTATGGGCTTTGTTTAGATCAAATTTGTCCATGTCCGATTTCCTCTTGATAAAATTTTGTTTTCTTAATTGAAGCAAACAAAAACTCCAAAACAGTGTCAAAAAGCGAAAAAATCTTTGAACGTTTGAAGGATTGATGAAAGTTTACGTTCTTCTTTACACAACTGAGTCAACTGAGCTCTGCTTCCGATTCTGTTTACTGTATCGAAGACAATTGAAGGATTATGTAATCTTCCACTCAGATTTTAACTTACTTAATGTTATCGAGGGTAAACGCAGTGTATTGATAACACCACAGATACATCAGTGGTTTTAAGTTATACATCACAAATCATGATAGTTAACTCGTGATTAAGGAAAATATTCCCTGCAAAATCGTAAATTCGTCGGATGCAAAAAACGATATAGAATTTATATTAATTGAGTCTCAGCGTGGTTGTTATAAATAGTTTTAAGGCGCGCAAAATCGTAAATTCGTCGGTTGCAAAAAACTATATCGAATTTATATTATCAATTGAGTCTCAGGGTGGTTATAATTAATGCTTATTAAGCGTGGTATATAAACCCTAATTTTTTTTAGCATATGAATTTTGTTATGAGCGTCATTGAAAATATCGCATAAAACATGGGTACAATCACATAATAATCTCTGGTGACTTTAATGTGAACCTGGCGTTAAAGAATAGTTATCAAGTATCGACATTCGGTGACAAAATGAATTCTTTGTACCTGACGGTAGTGAACAGTTCATATCCCACGCACTTTAGTGCACTAATATCTACCCTGTAAGATATGCTCTTTGTCAAATGAAACTGAAATCATGAATTTCTACATCAAACCAGTAAACCAGGTTTCTCTTAACATGACCCTATTGTACTGTTTTACAATTAACCTCTCGATCGGAAATAACATAGAACTGTGAGCGTTCGTGATTTTGATGCAATCAATTCCAAAACATCATGCATTCGTCTTTAGACAGGAAAGTCATCAAATAGGTAGAATTTTTGACTTCTTCAGCCGCAATCTACCACCGGCTTTCCTTTAAAGTGACAAAGATATTTGTTTTTTAACTCAGATCGCCAACATCTTATGAAATGTTATTTTCATAATCCGTCATAATATGTAGGTTGGACCATCAAGAAATGTTAATTTATTTATGTAGTCAAATCACCTTAACTGAAGTAGTTTCCAGGGGACATAAAGGATGACGTTCAAAACATTTGGAATTTTATTTATAACACTTTTCGGATTCCTATTTTTTTGTTGGTGTTTCTATTCAGAACATTTTTGTGCTTATAACATACACTCCGTCACACTTGAATACGAACTGGCATGATATGTTTCAAACCCTTCGCCAATCTAAAAAAAAATTGCACAAGGAATGAATGATAATTAAGTTGGTAAATGCAAATTTTATGAAGCTTTTCCCAAAAAGGTCATACAATTTACCTTTTTTTGTCTCACATTATTACGAGCAGTACCTCAATCTACCTGTTAGAATGTTGCTTTTATTCAAAGAGTAGCAGTAGTTTTTAGTAATGGGGTACAACCTCCCGATCTCTGAATGTCAAGTTAGAACAACTGGAGTGAACTTATCGCTGGATTATAAGTAAGATGTACGTCTCGGTGTAATAGTGTTGCCTATGTTCTTCACAATATTTTTGGCATCCTCCGGGGGCCGAGATTTCGAGTGGGAGCGAGAATTTACGACATCTTCCACTTTAGTAAGAAAGGTGTAAATTTGTCCATCGTCAAGTTCAGCTCGCCCGATTGCCGCTTTTAATGCATCCTTTACCGAATTCAATAATCGTTCCCAACACCCAACCCACCAAGGTGCTCGTTCCACTCTGTACCGCCACGATACTCTTGAGTTCTGCCAAGAAGTGCTATATCTCGTTCGAAACGAGTATGTCTGCCAGCCCTAATAATTCCGATGAACAACGTTTAAATGTTTTTTCATTGTCTGACATAAAACAAGGTACAACTCCTCTACATGCGATTAATTCATAAGACAACTTTCGGCAGAAAGACTAGTTGTAAGCTCGAGATGGATGACAAGAACTGCGGAGCTTTACAAGCAATCCACCTTCAGATTGATTTGCAGCTTTACCTCTGCAAATTCTGAATAATCTTGCCCACCATTGGATTTAAAAGTGCTATAGGTGAAGAAGCCTTAATCGGAAGCACTCGGGACGAATTTTGTAGCTCGCTTAAATATGCAGTTTGTTAACTTAATTTTATCCAATAATATTCGGCAACTTTCATCTCATCCGCAGAAGGCACTGGACAATCAGATTCTGGACTGTGTCGCTCGTTCGGTCTCGATATGAGCGCGGTAACAAAACGAATGCAGTGGGATGCAACCTTAGGGCTTTCTCCACATAATAGCTTCGCTTTATAATTCGGTATTTATTTCATCTTCGTTAATAATCCCGCTGGTTTCCAAATTTCAGAGGCTAGGTCTAGCTGGAGTTTCTTCATAAAACGTGTGCGGAATCACCTTTACATACAAACCGAGTTATGCGGGTAGCTTCGTACATTTTTCATGTTAAAATCAGTAAACACTAAATCTACGCCACCAACATCAGCTGCATGTGGCTCGAGCAAAATGTCGTCGCAAATTTCAGCTACCTCTAGAGCAACTGTGGAAACAGTTTGGTTTTTATATTGACTTTGTAGTGATAACCGCACTAAATTGAATGACTTTTTGAAAGTAGTTTTTAGATTGTTGGCCGACGCACCGACGCACTGAGCACACTTAATGAACCTTGTGTTACAATTTTTTGAAAAATGTACTCTTTGTGTGCATCTGAAACACCGCCCACCTCTTTTAAACATTTGCTCCCTTTGCTGTACGGTATGATTGCTGTTACACAATACCGTAATGTGCCTTGGCGAGTGGCAAAAGTAACAACTGCGGTCTTGTTCTACCATCAACAAACCCGCTGCTTTATGCGCTTGTGCGATTTTACGAGCCTCAGCGATGCGAGATCCTACATTTGATCGATCACGCGATTCGATTTCTCTTTTCAAAAATTTGAAAAGGAGCTTCACTGTCTTATCACCATTGAAAGTATCGCTCGAAGGTGATGCCGTCTCGCCAACGCATTTGCCTTTTCGGGAAACGGCTAACGGCAGTATCACATATTAATTTTCGTACGTATAAACATGAAACAGTCTCCTAGGCTTTTCCCGTTATTGCAGACAGAAGGTAATTAAATTTATCCGAGCCATTTAAGACAGAATTTTTGGGCACTGCAGTTCGGAATTGCTACCAAAAGAGCAGCTTTTCTTTGTTACCATTGAAATTTCTTAATTCGATTTTCATGGAATTTAAGGTTATGGTAAGCACATTGATGTTTCTAGTAGAACTTCTCCACGACCTTGTCGAAGCTTCGACAACCGATGATTTAACCGAGCAACTGTTCGCAAAGCTGTGTCTTCGTGATTCAAGCATGCCTCAAGTTCCCTTTCCAAATCATCCGGCTTAAAATTATACTTATGACGGACCTCCAGATTTCCACGCGTCGATTAAATTCGCTGCAGGAACACTGAAATTTCCTCATCTATCGCAGGATAGTTTTCCTGATTTTCGTCGTTAATTTGCGTTGCCTTACTCGCGAAATCTTCAGTCACAGAAATACTCCACGGCTCTGTAGTTCCGTTATTCGATTTTAATTTTAGTTTGTTACTTAAGCTTTCGCCCCAACAATTTTCCCGGGTTTCGACACCAATGTCAAAAATAACCAGAAGGAAAATAACTGAATCTTTATTTAACTAATTTTAGTATAAACAATAATGAACAACAGGAAGTAAGAACAGCTGGAGTGAACTTATCGCTGTATTATATGTAAGATGCACGTCTCATTTTATAGTGTAGTCAATGTTCTTCATTATATTTTTAACACTGAAACACTTCAAGTAATCTGCTGTGTAGAGATTCATAGAGTGCTGTCATTTGTATAGCTTTGAAGATGTATTTCTTCTTTTCTCAAATCAACGAAGTAACAGCTGTATCCGTCAGGTTCGTCTAAATTAACTTTTTTAACGTGCAGCATTAATAGTGGTTTCGTCTACAATTTTTAATGCCGGGCATGCCTGGCTTCTATATCACGGGATGAACAATCTATCTCCTAGTTGTTACTCCAGTTTATGCCTTAACTTAACTTACCGCGAGCCTTGAATTTGAAGCAGCGCTCAGTATCACTCGCCTTTCTTGACATGTTGGTGCTTTGCTGGCTCTTCCTTTGCGGCTTATTCCATACTTCTCTAAAGCTGTGTGCAACAGGGTTTTCCTTGTTCCCGGTAAGCTCGAACTTGGCCTTTTTTCTCTTTCCCTTACTCATAGTTGTGAATTTTAGTTATTTCTTTAACTTAGCACCCTTATACTCAAAGTATCCTTTTATTTTATTAAAGTAATGGTAACAGCTATATTTAGTCACTTTTCGTAGTCAATTGAGACAAAATTGTATGACGTTTTGGGAAAACATCCATAAAAGTTGCATTTATCAACTTAATCCAATTTTTGTTACAATATAAACATAATATTTGCTCCTTTCCTTGTGCAATTGGTTTTTCGCAGATTACCGAAGGGTTTGAAAAATATCGTGAAATAAAAACAAAAAATGCATGTTCGTAATCAAGTGAGGCGCAGTGTACATCAGAGGCATTGATCCCATTTCGAAAATGAAGACGGCACACTTGAAAATATCTTTCGGATGGTCATAAGAGAAAAGTGATTTCATTTGAACGCTCATACTCGTTTTACTTTATTAAATATTCCGTTATATCAATACATTATTTTTACAGATTTTGTTCATATTTTAATTCTAATCAAATAGCTCTTAGATAAAGTTTGAGCTTTGTGCATATTTCAAGCAGATATATACTTCAATCTCACGCTGTTTCATTGGTATATACTTGTACAAGCGACATAATAAAAGACGTGCTTAAAATTTTCACATGTGGGTCATTATTTTGTCTTTGAAAGGCACCTTTTCATGCATTTCTACCTTTTTTAAAGGCTTTTAAACGACGAATTTCGTCCAACATAATGTTTTTTTAATCTTCCGTTTCTGAAAATGTCGAGGTATGGAGACCTAAAAACGCTGGCAACGCTGGTTTTTCATCATGAGCTTCTCATTAAGAGTGTTTTCTTAAGGATTCCATAAAGGGCAGACCTTTGTTTTTATTTATTTTTGACGATTTCACGATTCTTTCTTTCATCCGCAGAGTTGTGTTTTCAGTTCTTTTTTTTTAAACATATCTTATAGAATTGGCTTTCACGTTTGTGGACTATAGTCAAACATGCTTGATTTCAGAATAAGATATGCATTCGTTTCGCGGCAGCGAAATCAAAAACAGTAGAAAAAGAAAACTTTTACTAGTCCTAATTTACTAGACGCCTTACACAAACACTTGGGTACCAAGCCATAAATGCGCGAAAAAAGCACAAACTCAACACAATCCTGCTGGCGAATACACACCACGGCTTACGGAAAAAGAACTCACCTATCCTTTAGCCAAACGACGCGCTTCAAATCAGGAAAACTTAATTTGGCCGAAACCGAAACTGTGATTGAAAGTCATTTTTTTTAGCCGACACCGAAATGGCATCTTCGGTCGGTCACTAGTTATTTGTACAGATAGCCCTTCCACTCTGCAACATAAGGAACAGAACTCCTGCCATCAACAAAATCCGGAACAACATTATCATGTTGAAGTCCAAACTAATAATTCTCTAACTTGCATACAGTGCAGCACGCAATACTTCTACAGAACCAAACATTTTACCACGTCCTGTCAAAAAATACTTCATCAAACGAATTAACGCTCTCTATGAACACAGAAGAACATTTAATTGGAGTATACTCTAGTCTATATTATGGCGACCCAACCGATACTACAAATGATATGAATAGATGCTTCCTGAGGCCTTGAGAACGTGGGCCTTTAATCTTATGACGACCGTTAGCATACATCATTCATGGTTTGAAAATGGTTCTAAATCACAGCCCAGTGTCTTGTGCTAAAAGAGTTAAGTGCTTACAGTGATTGGTTGAAAAGTTATCAAAACTCCGAGAAAATATATAAAGAATATCAGACCACTCACGATTAACGGAAACCTGGAGGAATAAACAGAATACAAAGGAAGGACAAAAGCATTAAAAACCTAAGGAATATTATTTTTAATGGAATAGTCAGATCAACAGATTGGACAAGTGTGCTTTATTCAACAGAACTTAATGAGTTTTATGAAATTTGTTTTTAAATAATGAAAGGAGCGTACCACACTGCGTCAGAAACCATACCACAAAGAGCTGAAGAACACCACAAACCCTGGATATCAAACGAGTTGGTAATTAAATGTAACAGTAAGAGGTAGTCTATTCCGCCAGTGTAAGATCAAAAGATCAAATAAAATTTTCGAAAAAGAATATAAACAATATCAAAATCCACTAAATAACGAAACAGCGTACCAAAAGATATCTTTTTTACCGTGGCCAATTCAAAAAGATGACCAACGATCAAAGGAAAACATGGAGATTTATAAATGAGATACTGAAGAAAAAAGCATCTTTCGCCTTGTAACGTAAAGATTACGCACAAATGTTAAACTGTAATCGCAAACCACTCAAATCGGATTGAAGCAAATTCTAAACCTAAAAAACAGCAATAATGAGACCAAGACAGCTTTTACGAGAATTCGCAAATGTGGTAAACAAAACCCTTTTTCTCGACTTCAGTAAGGCTTTCGATAATATCGACCACAAAAAACCAGTAGATTTGGAAGCTCGTCTCGCCTATCGTGCTCCAGTGTACTAATTTGACGATCTCACAAAACTTGACATTTTGCCGTTATTAAAAAGCAAACTTAAAAGAAAACTATTATCGGCATGGCGTAATTACTACCATCACTACACATTTTATGACCCCGAACGCTCCCATTCACTGTACCCTACAACCACTTCTTAACTACTAATATTTCAAGGCTACGCTTGGCACATACATACAATATACAACATTTGCTAAAAGGTCTATCTCCTCCAACAAGAAACTTTTGTCATTCGCACTTCGACGTCAGCCATATAGTAGGTAACGTAGGATACACAGTCAACACAACAAGCGCAAATCCACCAATCAACCATCTATTGAAAAGCCCAAAATATCAAAACGATTGCACAGTACACAACCTAATTAGGAAACTTAATAAAGAAATTTGAGATTTAAGACTTATGTACATCATAGAGCCGAAAGCCCGAGCCGATAGTAATCATTCTATGTTAGCATATAAAGATAATTATAATATATAATACTTTCCAAGAATATAAGTCTATTTGAATATACGTATACACTCACTTTTGTCTCGTGGTTTACATAAAATAAAATTATATTTTTGAAATTGTTTTCTTAGTAAGAAGTAATATCCTTTTCAAGGCTCTGGAACAACTGAACGCGTTTATTCCTCATATTCAATTTTATGATAGAATTGAACAAGTCAGTGCAAGTCCGAGTCCTTCTGCGCTGGACAAGTACTTCGACATAATGATAATAATGTAACATAATAATTCCTGGAACATTATTCCTAGAATTATTATGTGTGCATGTTACCACAAAGTGAATATCCTTCTTATTCAATTGTATGATCAACGGCGGTCGTTTGTTTCGTTTTCATATAAAAACTTAGCAGCGAACCATCTATGGGTGTGGGTTTTTCCATTCATGGCAAGTTAAAATTATAGTCAGGACCTGCTTAATCTACTACCGTTAACATCTCACAGACCCCTCATTAATTTATTTTCACTCAGATGGACCCCTTAAGCCGTCGTTGACCTTTGAGGGTTGATATAGACCAATATTTTTGGGTATCATTGTGCAATATTTATAAAATTATAAAATTAGTATTTTGATAGATTTGTTTAACTTAAATGCATGTTATGATACTTGTTGATGATTTGTTTTTATGTTTTCAGATGAACTTGAAACTCGTAAAGAAGAATGGAATCGTGGTGGTGCACGTTATCAAAACAACCGCAACGTGGATAGAGATCGTCGGGATGACTATCGAAACGACCGTGCTCGTGAGCGCAACAATAGAGACGAAGGTGCTCGAAATGAGAGATGGGTCGAATCTGAACGCAAAGCCGAAGTCAGTAGTGTGGTGCCGCATTCGTTTGGAGGCAAATGGAAAGAAGAGAAGAAAAGTGAAATTAATTACACCTCTCTCGGACCTCGCGATGAACGTATTGAACTTGAACTTTTTGGCACTGCTAATACTGGTATCAATTTTAACAAATACGAAGACATACCCGTGGAAGCGACGGGCAATCAAGTTCCATCACATATCACATCGTTTAATGACGTCAACTTGACCGAAATAATAAAAAACAATATTGCATTAGCAAGGTACGATAAGCCGACACCGGTTCAAAAGTATGCTATACCGATTATTATAACTGGTCGCGATTTGATGGCATGTGCTCAGACAGGATCGGGTAAAACAGCCGCATTTCTTGTTCCCATTCTTAACCAAATGTACGAGCACGGTGCATCGATGCCACCACAGGCACATCGTCTTTATGGAAGGCGTAAGCAATACCCCTTGGGGTTAGTTTTAGCACCAACTAGAGAACTTGCAACTCAAATATTTGAAGAAGCTAAAAAGTTTTCATATCGGTCAAGAATGCGTCCAGCAGTTCTTTATGGTGGTAACAATACCACCGAACAAATGCGTGAGTTAGACCGCGGTTGTCATCTTATTGTTGCGACACCGGGCCGCTTGGAGGATATGATAACTCGTGGAAAAGTTTGCCTTGATAACATTCGCTTCCTTGTACTTGACGAGGCGGATAGAATGCTTGATATGGGCTTTGAACCTCAAATTCGCCGCATTGTTGAGCAAAGTAATATGCCAGCTACTGGAGAGCGACAAACGCTGATGTTTTCAGCTACTTTTCCGAAAGCAATTCAAGAATTGGCAAGTGATTTTTTACATAATTACATATTCCTTGCAGTTGGCAGGGTAGGATCCACATCGGAAAACATTACCCAGACAATTTTGTGGGTATACGAGCAAGATAAAAGATCTTATTTGCTTGATTTACTTCAATCAATAAAAGAAGGTCCAGAATATTCTAAAGATAGCTTGACCCTAATTTTTGTGGAAACGAAGAAAGGTGCTGATGCTCTTGAAGAGTTTCTTTATCAATGCAATCATCCTGTTACAAGTATTCATGGAGACCGAACACAAAAGGAAAGAGAGGAAGCTCTTCGATGTTTTCGATCAGGAGATTGCCCCATACTTGTTGCTACCGCTGTTGCTGCCCGGGGCTTAGATATACCACATGTTAAGCATGTCATCAATTTTGACTTACCCTCAGATGTTGAAGAATATGTTCACCGTATTGGTAGAACCGGCAGAATGGGTAATCTCGGCGTAGCGACCAGCTTCTTTAATGAAAAGAATCGCAATATATGCACAGATTTAATGGAATTATTGATTGAAACAAAACAAGAAATACCTAATTTTCTCGAGGAAATGATATCTACGGATCGCTCCCATAGTGGGGGAAAGCGATCAACAAACCGCGGAGGAGGTAATAATCGATATGGTGGTGCATTTGGCTCCCGTGATTATCGTCAACAATCTGGTTCAAGTACTAGGGGAAATAATAATCGCTCGGGCGGGTCTTATCGGAGTAACGGAAATTCATCATCTTACGGTTTGTACAATTTTTAATAATTTTTATTTTGTACTTAAGTATAGTATGTAGAACAAACTGAAATTTTGGTCCCCACCCTTGTAACAAGACTTAGGATACCGCTTCCAAACGAGCTGTGGCATCAAGTCAAACAAACAAAGAATCACACGATATTTATTTACTTCCTTCCAGGCGCTACAGTCCGGGGTGGACTTGTCCCTTAAACAATGACTCTTTTCATACATTTCGTTCCGGATTTCCTAAAATATTGTGCAATATGTTGATTGGGAATCTGTTCAACTTGCGTACGCAGAAGGTTAGTTCTTCTTTTACCAAGTTGCGTTTCTGATGTTTATTCGAAAACTAATAGGGCCGAACCGTTCATGTCAAATCAGTCATAATATCCGACGCGATGTCCAATTTCAATCCCGGTACTAGTAAGTGCGGTACATTGACGAACATTTGACCGAATGCTCCACATTCCCGTTGTGAGGTTAAAAACGAATTCCTATATTTGATTGTACGACCGAAATTCCTTTTTAGGGAGATGAGCATTCCAGACGAGGCACTCACCTCGAAGGTAGGAGACGTTACTTCGGTCTGAAGCGGCTCAATTGACTTCGTAATATTTTCATCTCATATGAGTTTTATCGCTAGATCTCGAACTCTGTCCAGCAGAGAGAGTTTTGACCCCAGTATTTTCATCGCAGTCTCGCTCTTGCCGTGCAGTGGCAATGGAAATACTCCAGATCTTCCACTTCCTCCTCACAGCTTTAGCATGTTGAGGTTTACTCGTTTATAGCTCTTTCAATAGCAGTCAGCGGGACGCCTATTTCCCTTTTTGTTGACTAGCCTGGTCTTAGCCAGTACGCCGTTCACCTTCGTACCTGTACCCATGTTAGACTGACGTCATTAAGTGTTGCTTGTTTGTTTAGTTTGTGTTAACACTTCCTTACCATTGTTGATACTGATAGAGGATTTGTAATAGCTTTGATGGCTACAGTACTAAAGGAGCAGATTTTTACTTGCCTAACATGTATCTTGAGGTTGGTGAGCGTTTCTACTCCAGTAAGTTCAACATCGAAATAAACACTTGAAAAAATTAACAGAACAATAAATTATTAAATATAGTAATGGAAGTTACAAAGTCTACGGACTTTTAACCTACTCCTTAAAATTATTTATAACCGGCTTAGCAGTCACTTCGTTCTCCTTTGGATTGTTTATGTCAGGAACATTCGATCTTAGTCATCCAACCATATAGCACCATCGTCATTATCCAAACACCTTAGCTTGTTCAATATCCACTTTAGTATCTGTCTGGAAAATCATCAATGACCAAATCGTTGTTTCACTCTGTTTAAAGCACTTCTTCCCGGAGCATTTGTGGCAATTAAATAGCGCTCAAGTCAAAATTCTTAAAATGTTTTTTGCTGAAACTATAATTTGTTCGTATCGTGGATTTTCGTCGGGACCAGCAACGCAAGTAAAAATAATTACTGGTTTTACGAAACCTTTTTGAGTTCTCATAAAGTTTTCGAGTGCATATATTTCATTAAGTCTATGTACTATGAATGACTATGTTCTATTAATGTACTATGAAGTTGGACAATAGTTGATTGTGTTTCGGCGATTTTGGTGGAGATCGATTTGCAATTGGTATCCCCCGTATCTTGTCTTCCTTGCTGAGATAGCCAAAGCTGGTATTTCTTGATCGGGGTTTAAGGCGATGTTTGCGTACGACGATTGTAATAATGGTGATAAGAAATAAGGCACATAATGCACCTCCCAAGTACCAGTATTGATGCTCATGAGGGATCGAGTCGTTCAAATCAACTTCATTCGAGAGTTGAGATCATACCAATTTTTATTTGCAGTACTCTATGGGTAAGCGTGGGTTTTTCCCGCGTGTTAACTATTTAAATAAAATTAACCATTTTTTTTTGGATGTTTTACCCAATTATTGCAGGAAGTAATTTAGCTGAAATATACCTTTTTTATGTCTGTTTGTATGTGGGTTAGGTAAAAATAATGTTTTCTAACAATTTTAGCATACATAAAAACGCGAACATGTACATTAGTTATGATTTAGTTTTTCAAAACCACAAGCACAAGCAAAAATATATAAAAAGAAATATATAATGGAAATATATAATGCTTCAAGCGAGGAAAGCCTTTAACACGCCAAGCAAAAGTGCTTATGCTGAAAATTTACAACCGAAATTTGGATTTCGCCATCAAACAACAAAATAGCGCACCTACAGGTGCGGCTGTGAAGAAAACATCGGACTTTCGCAAAGGGTTATCTACAAAAGAACATCAAACTGGAACACTACAATCACCCCAGAAGAAAATTCCTCATCGGCACTGGATCACTGATTTGGACAATTTCGATTTGGTGGATAGAAGAAGGATAATTTGAGAAAAAATTCGGAACATTGAAGAATCTTAAGCAAAATATGTATGATGAACTTGAAATAAGCATAAGCAAGACATCACTTTGGAGAGTTCTGAGAAGCAAAGGATTCAGCTTTCGCAAGACAGAAGACAATAGGAGAATCCTCTGTGAAAGGAAGGACATCAAAAATTCCAAGGATAAGATATATCCGGCAAATCAGGAATTTCCGTGAGAATGGATACCAAGTTATTTATATATATGAGTCAGATATTCATAGCTCCCACACAAGAGGAATGTATTGGACTGATGGAAGTACGGAAGGATTAAAAAAGCCCATTGGAAAAGGATTACGGCTTATTATTGCACATGCTGGTGGATCAAATGGATTTGTCAATGGCGCTCTTCTCATATTCAAATCTGGATCGAAGTCTGGTGATTGAAATGGACAATGCTTCATATCACAACTAATTAAAAAAACCTTACTTCTACTTCATCAGCATCAAAATTTGAGGCTGGTAGAAAATTATTTTGCAAACAGCTCTTCAATGCTTAATAAAGATATAGTAAAACGAAACGAAACGAAATAGACGACTTGAAAAGATCAGCAGGTCATGACTTAAGCCAAATTGAGAATATATGGGGTATTGTAAAATCAAGAGTGGCGGTTAAAAATACAACGTTTAATCTGGATGCCGTCAAGAAATTAGCAGAAGAAGAATTCACAAAAATTACAGTCGAGGAATGGAAAAGTACCTGTGATAAAGCCATAAAAACAGAAGACAATTATTTGGCATGTGTTGGGATACCTTCACCGAAAGAATTGTCATAAGATCCGGGAATACTCATCAAGTGAAATAGAAAGCTACGGCGAGGATGATGATGATGATACCGCCGATGATTAATTGCTATTGTATTAAAAAAAATCAAATAAATAAATATTCATATTATGAAAATGCACATGCTTTAATTTTTTCAAATTTTCGATACCCATATTTTCAAGCGAAATTCATATTGGCAAAACGTTCATTCTTCCTGTCAAACTGTCATTACCCACTTCACTAAAAGAATAATGAATGCATACTCCGCACATTCTCTCTACACTTATTTTTCATAGTTTTTACATTTGGCAACAGCAGCTTCTTATTTTCTGTAGACGTTATCCACCAATCGTATTTAAATAATGATCAGTCAGCGTTGAGAAAAAGTAAACATCAAAAGGAGGCTTTATGCGACTTTTTTTTCTTCTTTTTTGTTTGGAATGAGTGGAAAAGAGTAATCATGGGCGAACTTAATGTATAGTATACTCATTTGAAACGATCTATACCTCAGCACGAGCAATCATAGATGAGAGATTCGCGGACACCGTAAATAGGTATGAGACATCGTTCTAAGAAAGAGCAGACAGCCGGTATTACAGAGGCTAAGAGGTTAGTTTTAACATTTGAACTTTTTTTTTAAAAAAAATCGTCAAAAAACCTTTTCAAAATTTTTGGAAAATCGGTATGGACTCAGCTATTTGATAAACTCGCCATTGTTATACTTTTTTTTGTAAAAACAGAAAATATTACCAAAAGAAATAAGTCGGGCCTTTGTTGTTGAGCCGACAAAACCTTTCCTTTAGTTATAAGTCTAATTTTGAGTCATGATTGTAAAAATTTTATACGATAAATAAAAACATTTTAATCTTAAACAAAAATGCGCGAGTTAGTCTAAGGGTTTTGTTTTCGAAGCTCACAAATGACATCACAGAAGCAATGCAACTGTGTATGATATGGAATATTACACCAAAAAATCCGAAAACGCTTATCTTTTTTTGATAAAATCGACTCTTTTGCCAAACTTCTTCAAAGAGGAAGAGAAGCTGAGCTCGGAATAGCAGAATGCTATGTAATTTTTGTCGAAGAAGGGGACAATGCTTCACAAAGAAAAGCCTGCAGGAGAATACTACTCAAATCAGACGACCCGTCCAAGCATGTTATGCTGCGGAGCCCTAAGTATTCCTCGTGCAAATTGTACTAATTGCTCCAACGATAGAAAGGAAAGCCCACAATATCTTGATTTTAATCTCTTTTAAAACTCTTGATTTTTAAATACCCCACATATTTTCAATCTTATCAAATAGTCTGTTTCACGCTGCCGATCTGTCTTGTTTCGGTTATATATATCATATAGTTCAACTTTAAGCATTCAAGAGCTGTGTGCAAGATAATTTTCTTCCACCCAATTAGTTAGCTCAAATTTTGTTGCTGATGGAGTTGGCGTACAGTTTTTCAGTTTGTTGTGATATAAAGCATTGTCCATTATAAAACCGAGGCTTCATCCAGGTACTGCAGAAACTGTTTTCTTAACCATTTGGAGAAATGTTCAAAGTTCATCTCGTCATGGTAGTCACCAGACTTTGATCCAGATTTGAAAATGAGAAGAGCGCCATCGACAAATCAATTTGATCCACCAGCATGTGCAATAATAAGCCGTGATCCTTTTTCAGTAGTCTTTTTTAATCCTTCCGTACTTCCATAAGTCTAAGACATTCCTCTAGTGTGGGAGCTATGTATATATGACTCATTAATATAAATAACATGGTATCCACTTTCAGGGAAATTCCTGATTTTTCGGACATATCTGATCCTTTAACATTTTTTGTCCGTCCTTTCACAGAGCATTCTCCATTGTCTCCCGTCTTTCGAAAGCGGAGAACTCTCCAGCTTATGCTAATTTCAAGTTCATCATTGATTTTTTGTTAATTTTTTGAAATTGAATTTTGTTCTTGGGTGATCGAAGTGACCCAGTTTGATTCTGTTCTTTGATTATTTTGTAGATGACCCTTTGCGAAAGAACGACAAAGTATGATGTTTTCTTTACAGCTGTTCCTGAAGTAGCTATTTTTTTGGTTGATGGCCTTATCAAAAGCTTGGTTGTAAATTTTGAGCGTAAGCACTTTAGCTTGGCGTGTTATAAAGGCTTTTCTCGTTTAGAGCAGTCGATTATATACTATATTTACTTTTATTTATTTATGTTACTTGTGTACCCTGCAAGGTTTTAATGACTAAATCATCGATTATAAACATGTTTGTGTTTTTATAAACGAGAAAAATAGTTAGAAAATATAATTAATAAAGTTCAGCCCATATCCAGGCACCAAATTCGTGGAAATTATTTCCATGCTCTCTCCGCGCAGTTTTCTGATTTATAGAGCCGCTCCTGCGAAAGTCAAGGCAGATGTTACTCTTGCTGACGGAAAAACTACAAACGAAATTGTTTTATCGACGATCTGTGGTGTTGAGATTGGTAGTAGGAAAAAGAAAATGAGTTTTATATCACTTTTTTATGCTACAAAGAACCGTACAATGATAGCATCAGTTTTTTTGAAACAAGCCGGAAACGTGCTAAACATGGGCCAAAAAAATGGTAGATTAACCCGAAAAAGTCCTTGTCTCTGGTATTAAACAGCGTGCAGTTGGCGTGCGAAATAATAAAAGAATTAGACCTACCAAAAGCCTCCATCCGATATTATCCAAGTGGTATCTAATTTTTCGTATTGGTTAAAACAACTATCAGCCCTATTATATCCACACCAAAACGTAAAGTTGTTGAATATTACGGCCGTAGTCTGATTGGTTCCAGAAACAACGACGGGACGAACGAAAACAAATCCGCTGTGTAATTTTAATTGTCGGACAGAAATAGATGATGACGAGTATATATATTAACTTATTTCTTCTCAATATAGCCGATCGATATAAAATAAGAAGATTAGCCACTGATGGATATAGCCTGGCCCATACAGACAAGAACTGACATGAACAAGTATTGGAAAAATAAGTGCAGATGTATATAAGCCTTCGTTAAAAAGTTTTTTTTGGAGGCATGGAGATATTGATATCACACGAAGAAGAGCTTAATTATTAAGATTTGATTTGATAAAAGATCTATAGAAAACGCTAGCAATACAAAGAAATTTATTTATTTAATTTACAATTAAAGTTAATTCATGCATATGTTTGTATGTAAATAAAATTTTATTTTCCTCCTCTTTTATTCTAATCCTTTTCTTTTCTATAAAATTTCATTGAAAATGAAATATTTCTTTTGCCGATGTGTGACGGATGTGTGGTCAATTAATGTTACTACTTGTATTTCATAAAAAAAAATATTTACTATTAGCTTTAATTTAACTTGCAGCAGAGTGTAACTGAATATATCTTAACCGATTTAGCTGAAATTACACGCTATATTCTCAATATGGCCGCCAACAAAAAATAGCGTATGGGGTATATTTTGTCAACCCTGTTTATCAAAAGTACGAGCTTAAGGAGAAGTCGGTTAATCCTGTTAATATTGATCTCCTTAACGGTTAACAGCACAGGCACGCTATTTTACTTACACATTATATGGTCTATTGTTGGTGTATTATAAATAAATTAAATGCTATTAATAAAATACAGTGGAAACTTGATTAACCACGCTGTTTGTTGTCGTTAGGCTTTCGGATAGTCAAATTTATGAAGAGAAACGGGTTTTGCACTTACTTATTACGTGTTGCATGAGATATAATGCGAGATGATTATTTAAAACAAATTAAACTTATCAACAGAAATAATTTAATAAACGACTTTAATTAAACAGCGTTTATTTATTTAACTCTTTTACTTTTAGGTACAAACTCTGGATATTTTGGAGGAAATGTTGGCGGTGGATCATATGGAGGGAGCTATAACCAATCCCATGCCAATAACTCATCGGCTCCTGACTGGTGGGCCAATTAGATGAATTTAATTACCACATAAAATGAAAGTAAATGTTGTTTTTGTATAGAAATGTCAAAATTTCCTCGCAAAATCATGCATTGTAAAGATTGATTTATTTATTCTTTGAACAGATTTTTTTACTGCATTCTTAATTTCTGTACAAGATAAACCTTTTTCTGTGGAATACAATTTATTTAAGTACAGTTTCATTATGTTGGATAAATTCAAAGATTCGCAATCAGACATTGGATTTGAAAGCACCTTGTGGATCGATTTCTTTGAAATAAATAAAGCCTGCAATGTTGAGCTTTTAAATACGATAATCTAAATTGTTTTAATTCATTAAGTTAGACATAGTTATCGTTGTTTCAGATTTTAATCAGCGTTTGAAACTTTATTTAATTTTTAATAATAAAAGTTTCATAAGAATTAATAATAACGTTTGAAGTTGCCAATAGTATTAAAGAACTCAAATGTATCTTCTTGAATTTGGACCCGGGATCTAATGCTCAAGTCTGACCCACCATCACTCAATGTGGGATCTTGATATGGTATCTTTAAGGGGGGAAATCACAGTAGCACAGAAAAAATAGGCATATTTTCGGGAATTAATTTTGGCTGAATAAAAGTATCAATCGAAAATCTGTAAAGTAGGTTTTATAGCAATACTAAAAAAGTACAAAATGTTATTTTTCAATAAAAAATATTCAAAAATGGCGGCAGCGCAGCATATGGCCCAAGGCGCCTATTTTTGAAAGCGTGTCGATGGCCGAAGACGTAAACTCCTTAATTTTTGACCTGGAAGAAAACACCAAAATTTTGTGGTTTTCATATAACAACATATGAGCGTACCGGAGAGGCGTTACCGCAGAAAGAAATATTTGGTCACTCGGACACTTTTGCCATATTCCATCATATGGTATATTATTTTTAAGACATTAAAGAACCTTTTAAGCGATAAAATTTTTTTTCGAAAAATTGAAAATTTTGCTGTGATTTCTCCTTAATAGTATATGCCTAGATGACAGCCCGATATATAAGTCGGATGCGCCCACAAAATGGAAAGCGGTCTTGACGAAATGAGTTTTCACAATTAGAGGTAGTTTCCTAGTTTGGCTAGACTTGTGGGTTGAGGCACATTTTCATGTAGTTTGTAACGCCATGAAGGTATTTATGGTACATATGTAAGTAAAGGTTGGTTAGACTGTACCACCCGCTTTTGTATTTAAATATCCTTAATTAAATACCGTTAAACCCACCTATCAACTCTAGATACCAATGGCAGACGCACCAACGAAAGTGTAATTTCTTTAGAGTACTCAAGAAACCATCGATCATATCATTAAGAATGTATTATGACAATATGCCAATTTCTACTCAGTAGTATAAAATATCAATTCTTGCCGAACTCAGTTCAGGTTCATCGACATTCCGGATTAATTTTTTACTTAAGAAGTAGCACTTTAATAATCACTTCGTTTCTCCTGTACTTTTTAGACAAAATAGAGAGTAAATTACTTTAAATACCAACATTATAGGAATTCTGTAGATTATGACTCGCAAAGTATGTATGTGTAAGTATGTGAATAAGTCATATTGTATGATAAAAAAGGATATTTTTCTGTATTTCTTAGCATATAATACACAACAAACATTTTGTTTGAACCTCAATGAGATTTTTAACAGTAAGCTTTCCTTAGTTGAACATTTTATTTCATTTCGTGCACAAGATATCTAGCGATTTTTGAAGTTATGAAACATATCCCGATAAAATGTCCCAAAAATGCACAGAAAACTCGTGTTTCCCGTTAATATTCATTGTATTAACGTACTGTTGAGATGTGAAGTTGTTAAATTTAAGTTAAATTATCTCTTAAACTGTTAAATTTGATTTATTTAAATAAGCACTGCCTGTTAACTGTTTGAACTGAGACTTAAAATGAAATAGTGTATAGTATAAGTTTTGGTTAGTGTAAGTTTTTTCCGTATTAAATTCACTTAACAGTTTTCTGATGCTCTCTCATGTATAGTTCTAGCTGGGCTTTATCCAGTCTAAGGGGGTGTTTAACTCTTTGAATATGTCTGGTTATTTAAAAATAATTGTATGATAATTTTTCAGTAATATTCACATAAATTTGTTATTAATTATAAAATTTAAACTGCAGGACTACTCACTTAAATGCATTCATCTACCTGAGCAATGCTCTCTCAGTGCATTTGACATTCTACCGCGTCTGGCGGAGTGTTAGACCCTTCGGACTTTTGAATAATGACTTAGAATGGTCATTTGAACACTGCGTAAATTTCAGCTTTTATAATTTAACGTGAGAGAGCTCAGGTACTGCGCTCCTTGATTACCTTATACCTACCGAAGGCACCGTTACTCAAGGTTTGTAACCCCCAAACATTGTACCCTACACCAGTGAGAACACGCAGAAAAATTTTCAGATTTTATACTTTAACGTATGTCTGGCAGGCACTGGCTCTCACTCTATTAGTTTTAATGCATCTTTTAACTGCAGCGTACAGGAGCTAGAATTCTATTAATTGACCCTGACAACTGAGTTATAAAAAAAATTGATTTTATTATATAAAGAAAGATGGGATGTGACATTTTATCAGGACAAAGTGAATATAAGCAAAAGCTTCCAGTCTGAATTTATTCCGGATGCAAATTTGTTTATTACTTCTTTCGTTCCCATAAGATAAGATTGATGAAGCGTTGCTAAGAAGATAATTGGTGTACTTATAACTTCAGCAAAGTTGTTGCCACATGAAGTTGGAGAGTTACAACAAATATCAGTCTATTTCAATGAAACTTATAAATTTTATTTGGCAAGTGATGTTGCCTTCACGGTTGAAAAATAAAAAATTTAAATTTTGTCTTACAGTCCTTAAAGGAAAACTTAAGGACACACTGTTATATGACGAAATCCCGTGCCTTCTGCTGTAAGGCTTTGTCGGCCTATTTTTAATCGAGTTTACCAAAGAAACACCCGAGTAAACTTAAATATGTTGTGGGTAATATTGAAAGTCTATATTGACTTATACTCCTAATTCTAGAGAAAGCAAAGAATATGTAAATTGTTTTCGATATAAATTATCAACATAATGTAAGATGTTTAGATTAGGTGTATGGAGATGATTTAACACGATTCGCATAATCTTTCCTTTGACAAATTGTCAGCGACTAAAAACGAAAACGGGAGATCATAACAAGAAAAAAAAATAGTTCAGACGTTTTCGCGAAGAGTTGGGTTTTGAGTTTGAGTTTTATTGTCGATAAACGGCATCAAGTAAGCAATTCTAATGATAGAAATACGGCAAGAAGATTTTTGAGTAAAATTAGTTGTTCTGCAGCCATAACAGGTGGTGATGAAGAACTTGTCATCTGGTGGTATGATCGATACTCAAAAGTTTGTCGACAATGCTCTAGAATGGCAAGAATGTAAGTTAGCAAATACAACTGTTATGCCATCATCATTGCTCAAAATGATTTATGGAGATTGTATTACTAATTGGACAACTATCGGAAGACGCTCAAGAGTATCGGAATAAAGACTACATTGTTTTCAGAATACATGCGAGAAAATGTTCAAAATCCGTAACACACGAATATTTATTTCATACATTAATGTGTTGGTGTACATCAGATCCAATCATTAATTAAAAATGTCAAGAGAATAGACGAAAGCTCTGCACCTTTTGAAGAAGGCTTAATTCCTCCGGAACCTGGGGCCCAAGCGTGAAAATGTGTAAAAATGTATACACTAGCTTATTCCGATTCCGCAACGGGGGAGTGAGTTTTTTTGACAGTTGTACACAGTTGAAGAAATTTATTCACTCTCTTTTCGACAGTGCAGAGTTTTTTAATCGAAAAATTTGGGTAAACCAAAAAAAAAAAACAAAAGAACGAAGAATGAGCGGAAAGAATTTATATTGGTAGGGAAGAAAATTTGAAGATTGCTCACGAAGGGTATGAAGCTGGCGCTTATTTTTAACGCAATAGGAGGTGCGTGGAAACACGTAACCAATAGCGCAATTATTCGCGAGACCAAAAGTAAGTACACCAAAATATTAATATATATCATAAAATATTGTCTGTACTTTGTCTTTAGACGTAATGCTAAAGAGCGAGAAGCGTTCATTTCATTTCGAAGTAGTGGGGTGGATGGGACGAAAAATGTGAGGCCGTTAAGCGAATTCGAAGAGCGCGTAGCTGCGCTTTTGTCTCCCGCAGCAAGAAGCTGCGCAGATGTTTCGGAGCTGTTCACTTTCCCGCAAAGGAAAACTGATACGGCAAGAAACTTTTAAACTGATTTAACATTTTCGTTATGACTTATTTTTGCATTTTTTTTTTTTTGATTTCATATTACGATAGGTTCTCTAATTGAGCCGTTTCAAATGGAAACTCCTGATGCTGAAGCGGTGGTGGAAGCTTTGGACCGTCTTCTACAGCTGCCCAGAGGCCAACAACTCGTAAGAGGTAAAAGGCGCCATCATGGAAAAACCAGAAATATTTTTTTTGGAAGAGAAGATATTAAAAAGTCTGTTCGTTTTAGGGTGATGTTCTACGGTTTGGCCCCGTCCCACATTCGGTTATCCTGATCTTTTATTCGTCCCCGAATGAGCGATTCCACTTGTTCATGAACTCAGCAACGGTGTTGGTGTTATTCGGCCCCTCGTGGTCGCCTACCTTCTGGACTTCATACCTTCCGTTAGTCATCTTCTTGGTTACTCTGTAGGGCCCGAAGAATCTTGGACGTAATTTCAACCCCGTGCCGAATTGAGTACGTTTGATTGCGGCTAGATCGTTCACATTGTAGACTTGTTCAGGTACTCTCGATTTGTCGTAAGCCTTCTTGTTCTCCTGCTGAATCTTCAGAATATTCTCACGGACTTCGTTACGCATCTCATCTCTTTCGTCATTCAGTTCTTTGACTAGAACTCCATCCATCAGCTCTCGTAAAACTGTTTGATCAGGTACTCGCATCTCCACTCCTGTTAGAATTCGGAAAGAGCTAAATTTGGTACTACGAGAAGGGGAGTTATTCAAAGTTTGTTGAACATTCTCGACGTGCTTATACCATTGGCTTGGACTACTTATGCAAGATTTGGTCAACATTGGAATGATTATTCTATGGGTCCTCTCCACCTGCCCGTTTCCCCTTGGAACTCCTGTCGCTGTCAACAACTGCTGTATCCCCTCACCCTTGCAATACTCATTGAAGACATTAGAAGTAAAAGCCGTGCCTCGATCGGATATTATCCGTTTGGGATTTCCAAAGACTGCAGCTTGTTTCCTAAGTGTCTCGACTACTTCAGAAGATCCTGTGCTCTTCACTGGATAAAGCCAAGTGAACTTTGAGAAAGCATCTACAACTACCAGTAAGTGATTGTACTGTTTACGAGTCGTCTCCATGGGACCAACGTGATCAACATGGTAGGTTCCTAGCGGTCGGTCTTCTTTGTCGATTGGCGTCAGCAGTCCTTCCTTTTTCCCGGCTTTGGACTCTGCGATGATGCATTTAACACAGCTTCTAACAACATTCGTCACTTTCTTTGTCAGACTTGGAATATAAAACTCTCTTTCCAACAAGTCTTGAGTTTTCTTCACAGCAAAGTGTCCTTGCTGATGCGCGATGGTGATAATCTCCTGTTCCATCGTTGACGGGATCACAATGAGTTCCTTAACTGGATCTTTATGCAATATTCCTGCCTTCATGAAGTAATCTTCGTAAGAGTCACTCTCCAATATCTTCCTCACAGCTTTAGTCCATGGATCGGTCAATTGAGCTTCCCTAATGCGAAGGTTTAGCGACTCTTCTATCATCAGGCATGAAACTCGACTTAAGGCGTCCACATGTTTCATCTTGGTTGATGACCTATGCTCTATAAGATAGTCGAACTCCTGCAAAAACATTGCCCAACGAGAAAATCTTAACGGAACATCTTTTTTAGACATCGTCATAGTAAAAGCATTGCAGTCAGTTTCTATCTTCACCCTAATCCCCATCAAATAAATGCGCCACCGCTTAAGCGCCTCTATGATGGCTAAAACTTCCAGTTCGTATGAATGGTAATTCTCCTCATTCGGTGTTGTTTTCGGCTCATATATTGGATAGGATTGAACTATTGGTCTTCAGTATTCTTTTGCCTTTGGCCTTTTGTAGGACTGCCCCATAACCATACATGCTTGCATCAGTATGGACCTCGGTTGACGCCTTGGGATCAAACACTTTCAGCACAGGTGCACTGATTAACGCCTCCTTTAACTGCTCAAACGCAACTATTTGTTCGACATCCATCTTAAATTGAACCTCTTTCCTCAGCATATCGAATAATGGTTTCGCTACAATTGCAAACCCTTCAATAAACCTACAAAAGTACGATGTGAGACCAAGAAAACGTTGAAGCGATTTCCGGTCGACAGGTACTGGAAACTCTCGAACTGCTTTCGTTTTTTCTATTGATGGTCGTATTGTGTTCTCTTCCACGATATAACCCAAAAAGTCGATCTTTCTCTTTAAAAACTGGCATTTCTCCCATCTTATTTGTAGCCCATTTTCCGCTGCAACATTCAACACTGCCTCAAGCTTCCGCAAACCTTCATCTCTTTCCTTGGCGGGAATGATGACATCATCCATATACACGATTATCGTTCCATCTCGAATAAGTTCTCGCAACACTGAAGAGATATATCGGCAAAACACTGCTGGTGAATTCGATATACCAAAGGGTACGTAACAGAATTCAAATTGACCGTTGTGCGTGACAAACGAGGTGTATTTTCTCGAATTTTCCTCAATGGGAACGTGCAGAAATCCATTAGCTAGATCCAAGGTAGTATACACTTTTGCACCTTGCAACCTGTCTAGTACGTCGTCAATCAATACCATCGGGAAATTATCTCGGACGACTTTCTGGTTTAATTTCCTGTAGTCACAGCAGAGTCGTTTGGCTCCGTTTCTCTTCTGGACTAGGACGATTGGTGACGCATACTCTGAGGTACTAGATCGTATGATACCCTTCTGCATCCATTCTGCCACCTGTTCCTTCACGACTTGTTGATCTGCATACGACATTCTCCTCGGTCTCTGGTACACGGGAACCTCGTCGGTCAGCTCCAGCTTTATCTCTACTGGGGATTGTTTAGCTCTCCTCGGCGTACAGCTGCTTATAATAGCTCTCAACATTTCGCTTTCGAATAAATTTAAATGGTTAAGGTCAAGGTTAGACCTTCTCTCAAAATCCTCCTCAGCTGACAAACAAACAGCCTTAAACTCAGTTAACAACTCGCAAACTCCTTCTTTTTCCTCATCGACATTGCCCTTGGATCCTTCTAAATCCGTTGCTTCCAACCCCTGGCTTCTCTTGCCCCTGCTGGCTAAGCACTCAAGGCCCATGTCGCTAACTACTCTCCTTGCGCCTCCTCGTGCGCCTGCACGGCCTTTACCGCCAAACTCAATTTTATACTCCGCTTTCTGAACTGGTTTCTTTACTGTACTAGCTGCTTTTTCTACAGTTTGTCTCTTCACAAACTCTGCGCCATCCTCAGTGATGATAACGTCTACCGCCTTTAATACATCGTTTCCTATCACGGCAGAATAAGGTATATCGACCTCCCTGACTACATGAAACGATAAAAATAAGTCTGCTCCGTCTATGCACACGTTCGCATCAAGACGACCTAGTGTGACTACTTTCTTTTGCCCTAGCCCTGACAAGCTTTTCTTAATAGGACTAAGTTCTGGGTACTCTAGTCTTCCGAATGTATCGTAGCGAAGCAGATTCACATCACAGCCCGTATCGAATAACGCCGACACGTTCTGTCCCTTAATACAAATATCTTTAAATACTCGATTGCAGCTTACTGCTAGCGAGACTCGTACTTCGGAAATATTTTCTGTGTCATCCGTTGTCGCAGTATGAACACGATTCGACCTCTGTTCTGAATGCCTCTGTCTAACTTGGTTGCTTCTTCTACCACGTTCAAACGATTTGTGGCCTGCTTGTCCGCAACTAAAGCATTTTATCTCCCTAGCTTAACAGTCCCTCGTTAAGTGTTAACTCTCACCGCACTTAAAGTATTTACGCTCCTTTCCCTCCTCCTTGACGATTTGCCTACTTGGTCCCGCTTGTGTCCCTCCCCATGAGTATGGCGACTGTTGGTTTGGTCCACGCATCTTTTCATAAATTTGCATTTGCTTCCTCAAATCATGAACTGTCTTGGCTTGGTAGAGAGCGAGTTTATTCAGCTTACTGTCAGGAATTCCTTCTATAAAATACTCTATGAGGCTCTCCTCATCCAACTGAACTGTTTTACCTAGCTCCATTAACGCATACAAATATTCCCTAAGCGATTCTGTGGGTTTCTTTCTTCGACTCCTAAGCTGACGATGAACTTCAGCAGGTGATAGCGTTACCCCGAATTCATCTATGAGCATGTTCTTCAAGGTATTCCAGTCTTTGACACCCGATTGGCTTCGTATGTAAAGTCTAGCGGCCCCTTTTAGCAGCTGTTTCCCATAAATGAATTTCTGTAGTTCACTCCACTGAACGGTGATTGCGCTTTCCTCGAACCCTCGTAACCAAAGATTGACGTCTTCGTTACTCTTTCCACTGAAGGGCATGAGAGAATCTTCGATGTCCCTTAAGGTGAAAATTCCCCCTCTAGAAAGCTGCGTGTTCACGTGGACAGACGATGAGTTTTCCTCAATATCATCTTGGACCTCAATTTCGTCGCTTTCTTCTCTGGATTGCGTATTTCTGGACAGACCATAATGTTGGAGAAGCCTCACCTGTAGAACGTTCTTAAGTCCCATTGTCGGTAAATTCAAGTCGGTCAGTTTTTCCCTAAGTCCCTCTACAGTCAACGCTAAAATTGCTTCCCTCTCCATTTTACACTTTTTCTTTATTTTACTTTAAATACTACTTTACTTTATTTTTAAAACAAAATGCCACAGTCGTCACTCACTCTCAAACATATATTTTCTGCTTTTCTTTGTTCACTGTCTTGTACTGCTTCCGTTGGTGTCTGGACACGACACGTTCCTCGTTCCTTCTCACTCACGCTCGTTGGGGTATACAACAGCGATGCGGTTGGAACTGTACTTGGTGTCGACAATTTGACGATTTTCGATCACCAGTATTTTTTCCACGCACAATCACCTTTTTGTTGCTGCCACTTTTATTATTTTTTTTTTCACTTCTCCTTTTATATACGTGTTTGAACATGTGCTCTTCACGTGAGCACTTAGCACTTTTGGACCGTTGGCGCAGTCTCTGAATTGTTCACTTTTGATATATTTCAACAAAGCAAAAAGACAAACAAAAAAACACTCCGGCATCAAATCCGGGTTGAGTCCCCAAAGTTGTGGGATTCTTGGCGGAATCCCGATTGTAGCCAATTAAAAACACTTCAGAGTTAGATAAAATTAATAACTTTATTCAAATGAAAATTTCATTATGTGTGACGCTGTGGCGATGCGATTGACTTCACGGCTCAGACTACAATGACAATTTGTTCAAATGTGTAAAGAAACTAGAATGGAGAGGGGCGCAGACAATAACTCCTTATGTGCCTGATCGGATGATCTTAAGGGGAAAATATGTGTTCTATGTGCTGTGTACGTGTGTCGGTCTGGAAACTGCATTCGCATAACGAATCAAGTATTTTGAGGATCAAACTAAGATCATGTTTATAGAATGACCCCTTTTTCGACAATAATAGGCGTAGTCCAAGTCGGTACTTTGTGCAGTTATTTTAATATGTGTTCCATCCATAAGTCCCACAAACCCGGGAAAATATCCTGCATTTAATTGTGACTTGCTCGTCTGGAAATGTAACATATTCATGCGCTATTTATTATTTGACACATACAAGCCATAAAATCTTTTCCAGCTGTACGTTGATAATTTCTTGAATTTTTATAAAAAAAAAGATGCCGAATGAAGATGCCAAGAATTTCCAAGCATAGATGCTTTGGGAAACGAAACAAGTACATGAATTGCTGTTCTGTTGTTTCCTCAAATGGATCACAAGATTTTGTCAGATGTATTCTGAGAATTGTGAGCTTTCCCCTAAAGATATATATATAATGTAATACAACAACCTCATTAAAAATAATTCAATAAACCGATTTTGTCGTTTTTGTCAAATCTGGCAGCACTCTTATATACATGAAGTTTGTAAATTTAATTTGTTGGGGTTGAATGTTGGTTTACCTGTGCGCCATCCACCAAATTGAATTTTGGACGTTTAATTGGCGAAAAAAAACATTTTTTTTAGCCACTTTCCTTTTTTAAAAATCAAGTTTTATTGAACCCATCAAATTTGTTTTTGTATTTTAAAATTTAAGTCAAAAAATTTAAAAAATTGAAAATGCTAGATTATTAATACTATATATTAATTATTATTTATATTATTACCTTTCATAGAGTAACATCGGACATCTAATTTAATGAGTACATTTGCGATAAATGTAAGAGTATACAGTCGTCTAATCTCGCCCACTCTACCTAACAATCAAAGTCCAACTTCGTTACAAAACGCCTTGCATCCGAACCCTGTTCCCCAGGTAAGTGTCACGCAAAATGAAATCCTGAAAGCAAACATGACAAGCTCTACAAGCCAACAAAGTTTTCCACAAACCACAGTTACATCCTATCCGACAACGTCGGATGTTCGGCGAACGCTACAACAGTTAATGAAAATTATCGGGAAACAGTTGTTTCAACGGCCAATGCTGTAACCACGAAAACCAACACGTGGATAGACATTATGCAAACCGGACAAAAATACCTGCTATCCTTTCCAGCTCATCACGGAAACTCGCAAGCTCAATAAGCAAGAGCATGCGCCTTCATGTAAATCCTCCGAATCAATCTAAAAAAAATGAAGATTATTTAGACAAAAAAAATCGAATCTACGAGGAAGTGGAGGACTGTGCAAGTGGTAATATCACTAGAAAAAATTAATAACTGGCTTGAAGAAGTAGAACTAGGCGAAAACGATTATTCAAAACTGGCTTAGAAAAGTACTAAGAACATCCCCACAAAATTCAGTAAAGGCAATGACGTAATCCACCTTGCGCAACGAGACGAAGCCTACCAAGTTTTGGAAGACACAACATGCCAACAACTTAAGCAACTGCCTTGCTCGGTCCAGAAAAAATTGCAGCTTGACAAGTTATGCCAAAAGCTTTCTTTACCGGAAAACCAGAGGAATGGCCACGCTTCATAAATTCGTTCGAAAACTCATCACGGCTTTACCGATCACGAGAACTTAATACGGCTACAAAGGTGATTTAAAGGAAAGGCCTAAGAGGCTGTATGATTTCGATTAATGTACCCGCATCAAGTTCCTAATGCCACTGAAACACCGAGAAGGCTTTTCGGCAAGCCAGATAAAACCATAAGCTCGCTAAAATCATAAGTCCGTAACGAAACAGCATCGAAAACCGAAAAGTAATACAGTTTGAACTTGCAGTACAAAACCCGTGCGCCATAATAGAGGCAAACCACATTAAAAATCCATGCTTACTACAAGAATTAGTAGCCAAACTTCCACCAATGTTGAAATAAAATTGGGGAATTCATAAGCAAATGGTCAATCTGCGGACCATACTCTATTAATAAAAATAACACTGCCAACAGCTAACATAATTTTCACGATTGTGAACATGCCGACGACAAACTGCATAATTTAGTAGAAGAGTAGTAGAATTTATCAATCGAAGCGAAGAATACCACCTATACGAAAGCACTACTCTCTAACGAAGATGAACAAGCATGGAAGGTGTTAGAGAGCTCTACAATTTTCTAAAACGATCGATACATGGTATGGAAATATAAACATACTACTGTGTCCAAAAAATAAGGTGACATATGAATTTAAACTGCGCGCGTCGAAGGATTTGGAAATTTTTCTTTCTTTTTAGGTTGGTAGTACTGTCAGTGACATCTTTGTGAAATTTCATGTCAAAATATATTCATAGTGTTTGAGATACACGTCGTTTTGTGAGCTGCTAAAAGTGAGTTTTTCGTTTTTTGCGATGTCGAAATTTATTGAGCAAAGAATTTGCATTAAATTTTGTTTGCGGAATCGATTTTCTGCTGCGGATACGTTCAGGATGGTGCAGAAAGCCTTTGATGATGAGGCTATGTCTAAAAAAAATGTTTACAAGTGGTATAGTGATTTCCAAGCCGGCCGTGAACGTGTCGAAGACGAAGAGCGTTCTGGGCGACCATCAACCTCAACCGATGACGCTCACGTCCAACAAATCAAAGATTTGGTGTTGAAAAACCATCGATTAACGATTAGAGACCTTGCTGATGAAGTTGGCTTATCGAATGGCTCAGTCAATACCATTTTGAATTATGCTTTGGGCCTCAAGCGCGTCAAATCCCGACTGGTACCGAAAACATTGAATTTTCGGAAAAAAGGCGTCGCGTTGAAGTGTGTGAAACAATGCTTTCCGCCTACCAGGTCATGAAACGCATTATAACTGGCGATGAGACTTGGATCTTTGCTTACGACCCCGAAAAAACCGATCAATCGAGCGAATATCGTGCCAAAGGAGAGCCGAGACCAAAAAAACCGCGCCAAAGTCGCTCAAAAATCAAGGTCATGTTGACTGTTTTCTTCGATTATCGTGGTGTTGTGCTTTATGAATTCCTTCCAACCGGCCAAACAGTCAACAAGGAATATTATTTGAACGTTATGCGTCGTTTGCGTAACGCTATCCGCCTAAAAAGGCCGGAATTGTGGAAAGACAATTCTTGGTTTTTACACCACGATAATGCACCATCCCATACTGCACTCGTAATTCGTGACCATTTCGCCAAAAACTCAACCCATATCGTTCCGCAACCACCGTATTCACCTGATCTGGCGCCATGAGACTTCTGGCTGTTCAACAAGCTCAAAACCCCGCTCCGGGGACACCGTTTTGATACGATGGAGGAGATTCAAGCCGCAGCGAAGACGGAACTGAAGGCCATCCCGGAAAGTGACTACAACCAGTGTTTCAAAGATTGGAAAATCCGTTGGCATAAGTGCATTGCATCGGGAGGGGATTACTTTGAAGGGGATGAAATTGATTTGGAAGAATAAATAAAGAATTTTCAAAATAAATACAATGTCACCTTATTTTCTGGACACAGTAGTATAAATATTTGTCAATGCCAAATAGTCGCTCAACAGCAGAGCGACGGAGCAACATGTTCGACCAGCTGTGCTCAATGCATTGCGTTTTTTAGAAGAGCATCTAAGAGCTGTAAACGCAATAATTGATAATCATTACGTCGATGATTTTTTGAGTAGTGTTGACACGGAAGAAGAAACTGTAATATTAGCAAGGGAGGTGCAGTATACTCACTTTGGCTAGTTTTAAAGTATTAGCGAACGTGTTATGAATTCACTTGAAAGGGAACCAGATGCATGCAACATAGAATTTAAGAACTGTGGAAATCTCTCATTCGTCGAAAAATTTTCACCAGCATGGTCACCATGAAATTACAGCTTTTCGTTCTCAATAAAAGGTAGAAATATGTATAACAACGAGTATGCTAGGTGGGGGTTTTCGTTTAACAAAACGAGAACTTCTGAAACTACTTACTATATATCCATTTAAAATTCGATAATTCTTCTTAGAATACTGCTTCAATATGCTATGGGCTGCATACATTTGTGGATGCTGGAAAGGATGCGTTCGCTGCTGCTATGTATTTTCGAGTTTCCACTAACGGGTATACAGAAGTGATTCTTGTTGGAGCGAAGGCAAAAGCGGCTCCCCTCAAAAGGATCTCTATTCCACGAATAGACCTAGAAGCAGCATAACGAGGAGTTGGCAAAAGAGTTTATGGACTCAAGAATCAAATGGTCATTCATTCCTTCGCTATCACCACATATGGGTGGAGCATGAGAGCGCATGGTGCGTTCGGTTAAACAAACGCATATTGGTAGAAAGACGACAAAAACTCCGTCCGATGGACTACTTTTAACAATGATGACGGAAGTGGAGAATGTGATCAATTCGAGGCCTTTAACTTACGTACCTCTTGACAGTGCCAACGAGGAGACACTTACACCGAACCAGTTTTTGTTACGCTCTAAAGATATAAGATCATATCCGAACAGTTTTCCAATCGTTTTTGGAAGAAATGGATACAAGACTATCTACCATCACTTTAAAGGCGCACGAAGTGGTTCGCGCCCACAAACCGCTGGAAGAAGATGGCCTCCTTACAATTGTATTTTCACTTTAATTTTTTTCAATAAAACTGCAAACAAAAAATTCTCCCGAGTCAAATTCTTAATCCTCGATATAAATGAAAAACCAAATAAACTGAACTCAGCGCACTTTATTAACAAAAAATTATCCACTCAGCACATTAAAATGTGTGAGTTTTATTAAGTGTGTACACGGACGAAAAACTCACTCTTGCGGAATTGGGCACCTGGGGTTGTCGAATGTGACAAATTTTTGTTCAGATGAACATATATATATTTGTATGTATTTGGTATAATATTTGATGGTAAGAGTTCTGTATTGATTAAGGTTCCAATTACCACCAATTACATTTAAGAATAAATAATATAAAAATTCTTTATAAATTATCGTTATTGCAGTAAGTAAACTATTCGGAATTAATGTTTTTACCATATTCTCTTACTGCATTCCTTTCAAATTATTGGGAAAGGGGACGCCTACCAAATATATGAGAGTGCAACAAATAATGTTATGAATTTTAAACGCGTTTGAAGCACGGATGGAACAGTATTAAAATTACATATTTATTGATTGAATGTTTTTACTGAGTACAATATCTATGCACAATTTCAGCACCTCCTTTTATTTTTTTCCTTTTTCCGAAAATCATTCACGATGCCTACTTTCCCCGAAGGGAGAAAAATTCCGACGGAATTCGGTTTCGCGATAGGGCTGATTGCTTTGAGACAGTACTCGTTTGTACTGCATATAGTCAGATTTGTCCTTGGATGATTATGCAGCTATGCCTAATAGTACATTCTGAATGTTATACTCCTGAAACTTCTAGTGTAATTGAACGAAATTCAGTTCCACATACTGCAAGCACTCGGATCGATTGTTTCGCGATGTACTATATATCCATTGATTCTTGTGATTTAGTTGAACCCAAATGAAGTCATTTTTTTTCCATCAAGTCACAACGAATTTGTGACGTTATTGAGTAGATTGAAGTCACACTGGCTTGTTAAAACACAGGTAACTTTACTCCTTCGTTGGCAGACATTCTCTCAGTTCATCTCTGTTTACTGGAAGATATTGATCTGGATAATCATTTATGGCTATTAATTTTGTACAGGAAACTTTTGTTATCATGGTGTGGTTTTCTATAGCGGGTACAGGTACCATTCGGTAAAGATCATATTGGTCATGGTCAATTTGTTGTAGTTTAACTACAAATATTGCATGATTGCTTGCAACTTCGCCAGTCATTTTCATTGCCTTGAAGAGCTGTATGAGGTAGCTGTATGAGTAGTTGTTGGGTAGATGACAAGTTACCCTTGTTTTTGAAATTTCCTGTGTATCCATAATTACATCAAGTATTGCGGATTCCATTATTTGTATATAGGAGGTAAATGTTTGAACTAGATTGAGTTGATCGAATTCTGCCGAATATTATATTTGACTTATTTGTTGATCGAGTTGGTCAAATTTGGTTTTGGATGTTATCTGACGTCGTTTTACTATGTTAATAGTGGAATCAATTAGTCTGAAGTCTGAAGTCTGATTTTTAAGTAGTTCATGTAACAAGTTATCATTTCCGTTAACCTTATCGATTACTTGTGACATATGTTCGGCATATTCTGCATCGAGAACCCCAAACAAGGAATGTGCAATATTTCCGTTATATCTTGTGCTGCTCTCTTGTTGGGCCTCTCTGCTAAAAGGCTGTTTTCTAGTTGTAGCTCTGACTAAAAATGGATAAAGTGTCTACCAAGATTGCTGCAGATTTCTCTTTTGTATATTCGATCACAAAGATGGTTTAAAACCTATATTCCGTTTGATAGAGCTGCGATCTCAGTACGAAGTGGTTGTAGTTCCTAATAAATATATGACCATCTTCCAATCAGTTAATACGAAGTTTGTCGTATTTTCAAAATAAATTCCTGGGTCAGAATTTAGTCTCGTGATCCTAAACGGACTCGCCAAAATAATCGGTATCATAGAAAGGTCTAGTAGCGTTATCATGAGATTGTTGGGGCCTGTTGTCCTCCTTCTTTTCTGTTGTATTTCTTTTGGTTCGCTCGTCCCATTCCCCTAAGGATCTTCCTGTAATTGAAACTTGCTTGCGAATGATTCCATGAGGTCAGCTCCTTTATCAGCATTAGCTGGATCTTCCATCGGTAATGGTGCGAATCGATGTATCGGTCTTTTCCAAATACCAGTTGATGTCTTTACGTCAGCCACTCGCACAGCTCCATCGTCAACTTTGTACATTGAACAATCCTACCAAGTGGCCATTTGAGAGTAGGTCCTCCATGATAATGACCATACCACCGGGATTGATATTTTTGGCTTGCGGTAAACGGTTGCCCAATCAAAGAATGTCAGGGACTTGAGGAGCTCTGGGAGGAATAAAGTTGAATTTTACTATCTTATCGTTGCATGTCTTGGTGAGTGAATCGTAGATGATAACTCGGCAAGTTGATTTCGAGCACCGACAAAGTCTGTGGCACAATTACCATATAATTTTCGCAATGTCCTCTTCGGAAAAAAAGCGTTTTAGCGCTCTTATGAATACTTCTTTCGTAAGGTCGCTTGCGATCTCTAAATGCACTTCTTCAGTGACAAAACAGCAAAATAAAACTACACATGCCTTTTGCGGTCTTTTCCCTCGTGTTTTGTAGTGGATCCAAAATGGTTCACAATAATCTACCCCGGAATTTAAAAAGAGTCTAGCTGGCTGCACTCTCGTTGAGGGTAAATTTTCCATTATTTGTTTAAGTAATGTTGGTTTCGCCTTTTTCACCTGAAGTGATCCTGCACAACTGATTTTTCTGTTGTTTTTCCTCTTATTACCCAAAATCTCTGTCGTGTGTGTGCTAAGAGTGTTTGCGGACCACAATGATAGTTTTCATGAATCATTTGCACGAGCATTTTGGTAACTGCATGATCATATGGTATGAGCATTTGGTAGTTAGCGTCATTTGATAAATTTGATGAGCTTATACGGCCACGAACTCTAATGATTGACTTGAGAGACTCTTCGAGTTCATTGGGTGTTAAGAATATGTGAGCTGATCGAAGTTGCTTGTGAATGAATTTCTGTGATAAATAAGATCTTCCGCTTCACAGCTAATTGTAACCATGCTTGTCACTACTTAATCTCTTCGACATATCCGTATCTATTGCTAGAGTCTTGGAATAAGGTGTTGACCACTATGCTTCTTCTGCGTGAAGAAACAGCGGCGCGTAAAACCATATTGCACATTCTTTTAGCTGGTTTGGAGATAATCCGCGTGGTAATACAGCAGTGGGATTATCCTTTGATCTCACGTGGGTCCATTGTTTTGCTAGAGATTGACTCATAATTGTGGCAACTCGGTCAAACACGAACGTATGGAATGATGATGAGTTGGAGTTGAACAATTTAAAACTATTTCAGAGTCCGTGCAGGAAAACGTTGGTGTGTCTTCCAGATTGTTTTTTTTATTATTAATTCTTTATTCTCCAAAATTCAATAAACGAATTTACATGGTTAAAAAATACTTATCCTATAAGTATCACAACAAAAAAATTGAGAATAGTTAGTGACACTTATATTTAGTAAAAAAAAGTATTATTGCCACATTATTCAAATGATTCAGTGTGGGGTGCACAGAATGAAAATTAGTTAATGTTTATAAAAAAAGAAGAAAAAAAAAAATTCAAGCAACAGGTACAACAATAATTTTCTGATTTAGTAATTACGTCTAATTAGGTGAAGACATGCAACATTTCGATATGATTGTGGTTAATATCCAAAAGCCATAGTTTTACTTTACGTAAGAAGCTTTTTAATGTTCTTATGGTTCGAAGATCTCCGGGAAGTTTATTATAAAGTTTGCAAGATACTATGGAGTAGAAACTTCTTAAGGTAGAAGTGCGAAAATTTGGAATGCTTACTTACTAAATTGCTTCTAAGGTTTAGGGTGTCATTTAAGGGAGTTTGTAAGTACCCACCTCTAATAAAAACCATTTTTAAGATCTAAAATAATACAAATATCTAACTGGCAGATTTCTCAGTTTACTAAACAGGACAATGGTGCTAGCTAAGCGCGATGAGTAGCATATTTTTCTGATAATTTACTTTTGTAATACAGTAAGTTGTTGGATTTTGTTTAAGTGAGTTCCACCCCAGCAGCTTATACTAAACGGCAGTTTGGAATGGAAGATCCCGAAATAAATATTTTTTAATGCTAATGGAGCAATAACAATTGAAATTGCAGCCGATGTTTTCACTATAAGGAATGCTGCAACTACACACAAGCAAGCTAAATCTTTGACAGGTACCAGAATGAAATACAATATTAACTGCCGGAGATTCCTCAGCGATTAGGCTGTAAAATATGAGCTTCATCTGGCTGCTAACAATTAACTCTACGTTTAATTGCTTTCGCAAAAATTTTTGATTATGTAGAGTAGGGAAAATGTTCTTTAATTCGCTATATCTTTTCTATTACACTTCTTGAAAATAGGAATCACATTTTCTCGTTTCAGTAAAAAAGGAAAGGTTCCCGAGAAAATACTGAAATTGAAAAGGTCACAACAAGAATTCGAATTCCTTACCGAGTTTATAATTTTCAGTAGTTCTAAGCCTGAAATGGGATTGAATACGAAGCTGTTGTTGGAAACTGCGTTACTAAACAGCTCTGACGCTGAGCAGCTCCTACAAGACATAGAATTGTCACAAGATAGCTGTGCTACTGAGGTAAAGTACTCGTTAAACTCATTAACAACATCTACAGGATCTTAAATGCTCAAATTATCTATATCGAATATTATCGATTCATTTTGGTTTTATCAGTATCCAGTGGTATTTCAACCTGGACAGTTGTTCTTTCGTAGTGTTAACCGTGCGATACTATAAGACAAAAAAAAAAACAACACCATTCCCAAGAGAGATCGTTCTCCAAATATTGAAGACAACAACAAATCGAGACACCAAGAACACCAGCAGCGGCCACAGGTACATTCAGTATGACAAACTACTCAGCTAACAATAATGCTTGGACCGGCAACAACAACAATAATGTGACGAAAGGAACGAATCAACTCTTCACATTCGAGGAAGTCAATGCACTTACAGCCGAGATGCTGACGCTCTTCAGCAACTGCAACTCTAGAGCTGAGCAATTTAGCGTAATCACAAACCTAGCAATTAGGCACGTATACAACAATATTAATAAATGAATTTGAATTTAAATGTCATTTGTTGGAATGCTAGAAGCATTCGTGAAAAATATAATGAATTTTTTGCTTTTTTAAGTAATTATAATATCGATGTAGGGCTTGTGTGCGAAACATGGCTAGGTAGCAATAATAAATTGTCAAATCCTTTATATAAATGTTATCGAAATGACAGGGACGAGAGAAGGGGTGGCGGTGTTGACATAGTAGTAAAGAAAACACTGAAACATAAAGTTCTTCCAATCGTTCGTACTAAATGCATTGAAAACATTGGCATAGAAATTCCTTTCATGAACGGTCAGAGCATTTTCATATACTCAGTATATTTTCCAGGCCGATCGGAAACTCGAACTGATGTGCGAAACGATATGAGGAAACCTATATCTTAGCCATTATAAAAGAAAGGAATAGATTCAGAAACTTGTGGGGCAGAACTCGCAGCAGGGTATATCTATCCATAACAAAATTACTAACAACCAGTATTAAAAACTTAATTTTCGAGTTCAGGAATAATTTGTGGAACTCTAGGCTTCGACGATTAGAGAAAGGAAGTAGGCCCTTTTGGAATACGGTTAAAGTCGTCAAGAAGAAAAAAACCCTTGAAAGTGGGAAACACTGTGATGGTTTCAAATGAGGAGAAAGCGAACTACTTAGCCCATAGCTTTTTCGCTAGCCACAACTTGACCAATAGCATTATAAGCAACAACGTCATAGAATCGGCAGTATCGCGTTCAATGACATCAATTATCGCAATTCCAATGCAAGCCGATATCGATTTTATAACAGTCGACGGCATAAAGTGCCTGATTAAGTCATTTAAACCTTTTAAATCTGCAGGCTGGGATGGAATTCGAAATCTCTACCTAAAACACCTTCCACAAATTGGTTTACAATTCCTACATTTTATATACAATGGTTGCTTTAAGTTGGGTTACTATCCTAATGCATGGAAATCGGCCAAGGTAATACCAATTCCTAAGCCGGGTAGAAATGCTAGCATGCCTTGCAACTATCGGCCAATAAGTTTACTCAGCTTACTAGGAAAAGGGCTCGAAAAATTAATTAAATCTAGGATAACTGCACACCTAGACAATCATAATATTTTGCCACCTGAGCAATTTGGATTCAGACCCCAACATAATTCTGTTAACCAAGTCCATCGGATTGCTAAAACCATACAGACAAACCTTAACTCCAGAAAGAGCATTGGTGTGGTCTTTCTTGATGTGGAGAAATCATTTGACACTGTATGGCTCAACGGACTGCTGCATAAACTATATAACCTCAACTTTCCAGGGTACCTTATCACAATCATAAAATCCTTTCTCGCCAATCGAAGTTTCAAAGTTTTTATAAATGGCTGGATATCTCCCTGTCTCCCTATAACTGATGGGGTACCCCAAGGTGCAGTGCTTTCACCAGTTCTGTACAACATCTACACTTATGACTTCCCTCGCTTGAGTAATTGTGGAACTGCTATGTTTGCGGATGATACATGCATTTTTTCACCAGATGCAATTGCTTTTAATATCGAAAATCTTATGTTCAGGAAACAATCCAGAAAGTTAATCTCACAATAAAAACTTTGTATCCTTTTATAAATCGGAAGTCTAGATTGAGCAATGAAAATAAAATAATGATTTTTAAAGCAATCTTTCAGGCTATACTTTTGTACGGTTCACCTGTATGGGGAAAATGTGCAAATTCTCACATCAAAAGACTGCAGAGAGCTCAAAATAAATTACTCAAAATGATTCTGAACCTACCATGGCATTTCTCGACCAATGAGCTTCATGAATTAGCAAATGTAGAAAAAATATCATTGAGAATAAATAAATTATTTGAAGGATACAACTCAAGATGTAGGATGTCTGACAATGAATTAGTTACAGATCTAGCAATATAACTAAACATGTGATAATTTATTCATTTATTTATTTATTTATCTATTTATTTATTTATTTATTTATTTATTTATTTATTTATTTATTTATTTATTTATTTATTTATATAAATATTTATTTATTTATTTATTAATTATTTATTTATTTATTTATTTATTTATTTATTTATTTATTTATGTATTTATTCATTTATTTATTTATTTATTTATTTATTTATTTACTTTTACATGTACGAATCTATACACTGATTGATTTTATGTATTCATTGTGATAAGGAAAACTCTATGTTCCAGAAATATCATGAGTCAGGTGATCCTGAATTCCCTCCTTCTCTCAACCCTGTTGTTTAAATATACAGTATATTTTTTAACTTATTTATTATTATTAATTTTTTTTCTCTTTTGTTTTGACTTAGAAGTAAGGTACTGCTTACCACATCTCTAAAATGTGCAATATTTAAGAATTCAAAAAATTTACTATGTATATATTTAGCTACAATAAAGAAATTAAAAATTAATTTTGGTTTTAAGTTTTCCGATTGATAATACAGTTTACTATTTCTCATTCTTTTTTATTGTTCCCTTGTGCATTTCTTAATTGGGTTTCAAAGTATCTATTACGACAGTGAGTAATTTCTTTATTAATTTTCTAACAGAAATGAATATAACGATTTCTTAAAACCAGATTAAGTGGGTGTTGGATGGTTTTACTTCGCAACTTATGTTTCGTTTTAATTTTTGTAATTTGAGAATCGTCATTCCAGGGGGGCGATGTGGTCTTTCAAAGTTTTCGAAAACTTATCATAGAGAAGCGTTTTCTCCGGCATACGTATCATTCCAGTTTACTTGCAACAGTTTAAATTCAATAAGGTAAAGTTGATTTTGGTTTTATCTATGGGACTAATGTTTGAAGTGTTTTTATTTTTTAACGTATTAAATACCAAACCAGTCATACAGTGATCCGTAATTTGAAAATCTAAGTTGAGACCCGCACATTGTGTATTTTGCACCTTGAGGAACCGACCAAATACATGGTCAAGACAAGAATTTGATATTGGTCTGGTTGTTTCATTGATAAATGAGACTAAACCATGTTCTGCCAGCAAGGCATCGTATTTTTCTATCGCCGCATTTGAGCTTAAAGTAGCTATGTAAATGTCTCCAATAATTATAAGGTGAGCCCCGTTTTCGTTATTTAACAAAGCTGAGAATTCATCCAAAAACATTTGCACTATATTTAAAGTTATCTTACAAATAGTACAAGTAACTTTCAGGATATCAGCACTTTTGACACTAAGAGAAACTACTATGGCTTAGAATCATTAGGAAAAGGATACAAATTATAGTAAGTAATTTTGTAGTCGTCTTTTTCGCAAGAGTAAATCCAAATCTCGGACACAAAAATCATAAATGGCGAATAATTAAAACCTTCAAGATGGCATACTAATGCATCAAACTTTTGTTGCTAACTTCTTTCATTCTGATGTACTATAAATACAGTTTTTTTTTTTGTAAACTAGAAATGAAACTGCTATCGTGAACATTATTTATGGATTTAATGGTATGGTTAATGGTTAAAATTTTCGGTTAAAGAATTAATCATTAATGTTTGCTAGATCATCAAAAGACCTTATAACAACAATTTTACCATTATCAACCTTTCTCAACAGAATATTTAGCTAAGAACAAGGCACTAGTATATTTAGTGAAGTAATCGTTAATAAAAAGTCTACTATTGCTTTCGTCACCAGACACTGAGGTACTATTTAGACTTTTCTTTGCCGTTCGTTTGCTTTTCATAATCCTCAGCTTAGCATCAGTTGATGACAGGTGAACACATAAGATATTTGATTTCGCATTCACAGGATTTCGCTTAATGTAGCATTTCTTAATTTCATTCAGTTTATTCTCCAGCGAAGAAACTTCGAACTCAGTGAAGAATTTTCTTCTTTAAGCTGCTGAACCGTATGCAGAAATTCTGATTTTTTTATATTCATACAGCATTCGTAGGGTTATTGAACTTTCGTCGAAGTCTTCGATGATCACTGCCGCTGCACTTTCCTCTACAGGTTGCTTGCTGGATGACGCCGTTCGCTATAAGGTTGTTGCTGCGTGACGTTGCATTGGTTTAGTATCTTTCTTTGATGGGCCCCCTCCTTTTGGTTGCTGTTTCTTTTGTGAACGGACAGCTACTGTAATGGGTGTTTGCTGCACAGATTTTCGTCGAAGTGTTGTACACTTGACATAGTGAAATTTCTTGTAAGTAGATTTGATATATTAAATATCGGATTGCAAAATATCGACACAAGCACCATAAAAAAAGAATTGGCAATCAGAGCAATTTATTTTGAAAGGATCACTAAGATCATTTTTATCGTTGCAGCTTGCACAGCTCATGATAAGTTCAAATGATATAATGTTCACAAGAGCTTAAAATGAAATACAAAAGCACGCACCCCACGACACATAAGAAATCACGTCCGCTCTCGACCGATGACGGTGAAGTTTTTTTGTTCTTCATTTGTTCTTAAATTCTTCTTGATTCTGGTTTTTAATTGGGCGCGCAACACGGCAGCACATAATTCCAAGCGGGGCCACGAGCGATTTGGCATAAGGTAGTCTTATACTACTGTGTCCAAAAAATAAGGTGACATTGTATTTATTTTGAAAATTCTTTATTTATTCTTCCAAATCAATTTCATCCCCTTCAAAGTAATCCCGACTTTGGCGCGGTTTTTTTGGTCTCGGCTCTCCTTTGGCACGATATTCGCTCGATTGATCGGTTGTTTCGGGGTCGTAAGCATAGATCCAAGTCTCATCGCCAGTTGTAATGCGTTTCATGACATCCTGGTAGTCGGAAAGCATTGTTTCACACACTTCAACACGACGCCTTTTTTCCTAAAAATTCAATGTTTTCGGTACCAGTCGAGATTTGACGCGCTTGAGGCCCAAAGCATCTCTCAAAATGGTATTGACTGAGCCTTTCGATAAGCCAACTTCATCAGCAAGGTCTCTAATCATTAATCGATGGTTTTTCAACACCATATCTTTGATTTGTTGGACGTGAGCTTCATCGGTTGAGGTTGATGGTCGCCCAGAACGCTCTTCGTCTTCGACACGTTCACGGCCGGCTTGGAAATCACTAAACCACTTGTAAACATTTTTTTTAGACATAGCCTCATCATCAAAGGCTTTCTGCACCATCCTCAACGTATCCGCAGCAGAAAATTGATTCCGCAAACAAAATTTAATGCAAATTCTTTGCTCAATAAATTTCGACATCGCAAAAAACGAAAAACTCACTTTTAGCAGCTCACAAAACGACGCGTATCTCAAACACTAGAATATATTTTGACAAGAAATTTCACATAGATGTCACTGACAGTACTACCAACCTAAAAAGAAAGAAAAATTTCCAACTCCTTCGACGCGTGTTACGTACACAGAGCGTACTCACCCACATTCAGAAACATAAGTCACTCACATATTAAAATTGTTCCCACGTTCCACCATACAATGTAATGTTAAACTTTTGTTTGGCCATAGCCATATCCAAATTGTATTGCACATGCATTTTACTTAATCACACGTTCTACCAAATAATGTAACATTAAACTTTTGTTGTACATCCAAATTGTATTGCGCACACATTTTACCTGTTCCCACGTTCCTACAAAAATTGTAATATAAAACTTTTATTTTTCACTCACAGAATAAGTAACCCTAAACTTTTGTTTTTCCATAATTCAAAATTTTGTATGATTGTACCTAGTATAAATACCCTTGAAAAAATTGTATATCAGCTCAGTTTTTAATAAAGTTTCCTACGGGTAATCTCTGCCCAAATAAATTTTGTTTTTTTTAATCTCATCGTCGACCAAAACCCTAACTGGCGCAGTGGGAAACCGTTATCAATCGGAAGTGAAAAGTTGGAAGAAGAAAATATATCTTATTGAACTCTACTATACAACATCAAAAGAATTTGGTGCTAGTGATTAATAAAGTGAAATTTTCTTGAACTCTGCTGGTGATTGTTGAAGTGAACTTTTGAACTCTACATCAAAGGAATATTGGTGCTGGTGATTTCAAAGTGATATTAAGAAAGTGAACAAGTAAACCACAACTTGAACTTCACATCAAAAGAATATTGGTGCTCGTGATTGAATACCTGAACGGAGGACCAGGACACAACAACTTCAGTTGGTGAATATCAATTCTTTGGACCTGGAGAACCACGACGATGAGAGCTGAGCCATTCCTGATTATGTGCATGTGAGTCTTTTATTGTTTATATAGATCACTCTTCCTTAAACATAATACAAAAAAAAAATAAAATAAAAATATTTTTAAATAAGATTGATGTTTAAATACTTAAAACCCATAAAAACTAAGCGTAAGAAACCATATACCCTTAAAACTTGTAGTGATAGTGATAGCGATAGTGATTATAATTGTAAGGAGAGGGACAATATGACCTTAGAAAACATGACCAATTTTTCAAACTCTAATCTTGATACAATATTAAACGCTGGATCGTCTGGTGTCAGTGGTATCGCCGCAGCAAACGGAGCCCCTGGCAGCAGTTCGATAGACGGATCAAAAAATAGTAACGAAATTAATTTGATAAATATCAACAATATTTTTAACACACTTAAAATTCCGGACGCAGTTAAGGATCTCCCAAAATTCGATGGGAATCCTCGTCTGCTGTACGAGTTTATAAATAATGTAGAGGAGATTCTTGAGCTAATGGGGACAGTCAATAACACCTATTATGCCAAGATCATCCTCAGAGCTATACGGAATAAAATTACTTCTCAGGCTAACGAAGTCCTGAATATGTTCGGTACACCACTTGATTGGGCACAAATAAGAAACAATCTAATACTCCATTACTCGGACAAGAGAGATGAAACATCTCTCATTAAAGACTTACATAATATTAGACAAAATAACGAAACTTTAGAAGAATATTATTCAAAAATTATTGAAATTCTATCAACACTTAGTAACCACGCTCACATACATGAGCAAGACCAAAACGTAATTTCCGCAAAGACCCAATTATACTCAGACATGTGTCTGAACATATTTCTGACTGGATTAAAGGAACCCTTGGGCTCCACTGTCAGAGCAATGAAACCAGCTAGCCTTGCCGAAGCCTTCAGCTTCTGTATTAAGGAACAAAATTCATATTACATGAAATACACGACTTACAATAAAAGATCAAATTATTTACACCCCACGCAATATCCGCAAAACATTCGAAACTTCAACACAAATTATAATAATTCATATACTCACAGGCAAAACCTTATGCACCCAAATACACTCACGTATGGTAGCAATTTCAGACAAAGGAATGAAGGCAACGCATTCCCACACAATAATAACTTCATGCAAAAACCAGTTGCATATCCTAAACAAAATATTCCACAGAAATTCGTGCCAAACAATGCACATCCCGGATCAAAACAGATGCAAAAATCATTCACACCTAGAACCTATGAACCACAACCGCATCCTACTCCAATGGATACCTCAAGCGGCAATTCCCGAAATACAAGCGGTTCAAATTTTAGGCAAACATCGTTCAATAGATCTAACAATAACCCATTACCTCCTAACAGGAACTATACCCCATTACCCCCTAACAGGAACTATACCATAAGAGAAGTTCATAATATAGAGAGCAGTTCTAACGACATAAGACCATATGAAGACTATACACAATTAGACCAGTACTTACCCGAAAACTCTGATCCTACCTATATAAATTATAACCAAGAAACGAACGGAATATACAACGAGATCGACGACTCAAATTTTTGTACAATAGCCTCGGAGAACAATATGGATACATAGACGTCAACTATCACGACTCGAACCAACTTCCTTACATTAACATAACATCTCCTTCTGGTAAATACCTTAAAATTCTTATAGATACAGGTGCTTCTGTGAACTTTGTAAATCCAGAGCACGTAGACCCAAAGCTTCATGAGATTATCAACCCAATAAACATTAAAACTGTTCTTAACGAACACAAATTAAACACGCAAGTAACCATCCCAGCCTTCATAGAATTTAATACAAACGACAAAATAAAATTTATGGTGTTCAAGTTCCACAATTATTTCGATGGGCTCATAGGAATGCAAACCCTGAATCAACTTGGCGCAAAAATTAATATTAAAGACAAATTGTTTGAGACAAATAAATCCCTTATCAGACTTAATTTCAAACCAAATTTCAAATCTCAAATATACGTTATTCCCCCAAATACCAAAATTATAGCCGAACTCCCTGTAGATATGAGAAACGGTGACTTTTATACCAAACCCACATTTGTGAACAAAACCCTTAAAATTTCTGAAGGTATCTATACAGCCGACAATTGGTATAGCCCAATGGAGGTCACAAACCTCTCGAATGAACAGGAAACACTCTTTATAGAACAACCTATAAAAGCTTTTGAAATTTCAAATTACCATGAAATGAATAACATCAATATCACATATGACTCTAATAACAACGAACATATTACCTGCGAAGACTTAACTAAAATACTGAGAACCGAACATTTAAATACAGAAGAGGAAAAAGCACTCTTCAAACTCTGTAGACATTTTAACGATATATTTTTTCGAGAAGGAGACAAACTCACATTCACTAACGCAGTAAAACACCGCATCAGAACAACCGATGATATTCCAGTCTATAGGAAGTCCTACAGATATCCAGAAGTTCACAAGACTGAAATACAATCTCAAATTCAAGAGCTTCTAAAACAAGGAATAATCAGACCCAGCTACTCTCCCTGGAGCAGCCCCATCTGGATTGTTCCAAAGAAGATCGACGCCTCCGGGAAACAAAAATGGAGACTGGTAATCGACTACCGTACTCTTAACGATAAGACTATTGGTGATCGTTACCCACTTCCAAATATCACGGATATCCTTGACAAACTCGGTCGGTGTAACTAGTTCACAACCCTCGATTTAGCGTCTGGATTCCACCAGATAGAAATAGATCCAAGAGACATTAACAAAACGGCTTTCACAGTCAACAACGGGCATTACGAATTCATACGTATGCCATTCGGTCTACGGAATGCCCCTCAACCTTTCAGAGGGTTATGGACAACATTCTGGGAGATCTAAATGGGAGAATATGTCTAGTCTACATGGACGACATAATTATCTTCTCGAGCTCACTCCAAGAGCATATCGAAAATCTAAAAAAGATCTTCGAAAGGCTTCAAAAATTTAACCTTAAAATACAATTAGATAAGTCTGAGTTCCTCAAGAAGGAAGTAAACTTTTTGGGCCACATTGTCACACCACAAGGTGTAAAACCCAACCCAGACAAAATTCAAGTGATAAAAAGATTTCCTATTCCAAGAACACCAAAACAGATAAAGTCATTTTAAGGACTCATAGGTTACTATAGGAAGTTCATTAAAGATTTTGCACGAATCACAAAACCATTGACTGAATGCCTGAAAAAAGGAAGACATATTATTTTAGATGACAGATATATTAACTGCTTTAACCACTGTAAAGACATACTCACAAACGACCCTCTACTACAATACCCTGACTTCTCCCAAACGTTCAATCTTACCACGCGATTTTGCCTTGGGAGCCATACTGAGTCAAGGCCCTATAGGTTCGGACAAACCTGTCTGTTATGCGTCCAGAACCCTTTCCGATACAGAAATTCGATATAGCACAATAGAAAAGGAATTGCTGGCGATTGTTTGGGCAACCAAACACTTCCGTCCATATCTCTTCGGACGTAAATTCCGGATCATCACTGATCATAAGCCGCTAACATGGCTATTTTCGCTTAAGGATCCCAACTCGAAATTAATCAGATGGCGCCTTTAGATGGAAGAGTTCGAGTATGAGATTATCTATAAGAAAGGAAAGTTAAATACCAACGCTGATGCCCTCAGCAGGATAAAAGCATCAGATATAAATAAAGTTGAGGTCAATATTAACGAGTCGGACTCCATACAAGGTACAAGTGGTACAACAGCTCACTCAGCACAAGAAAACCTAGACGAGGGAATCGAAATTTCGGAACAGCCATTAAAATCATTTACTTTTCAGCTTATCCTTGAAAAATCAAACAGGACACCTCCAATATCCCTTTCAACCCCATTTAAAAACAAACAACACGACGCATCGTGAGACTACCCAATTTTACGGAAGACAATATGACAAGTATTTTCAAGCAGTATCTACCTCCGAACAAAATGACCGCAATATAAACAACTGACTACGACATATTCCGTGTCGTACAAGCAGTCTACACAAAATACTTTTCGAAATCAAAAATATTTAAATTAATTAGATGCATGGATCTTTTACAAGACATAATCAACGATGACGACCAAGAAAAACTCATCCGAGATTATCACCTAAAAAATAATCACAGAGGTATCAATGAGACACTCCTTCACATCAAACGGGAATACTACTTTCCGTTTATGAAAAACAAGATTACCAAGGTGATAAATAATTGCGATGACTGTCAAACATTAAAGTATGACCGAAATCCACAAAAGATCGAATTTCGTATTCCCGAAAACCCAGAGAAACCTCTTGACATTGTTCATATCGATATATATTCAATAAACAATAAACAGATTTTAACGGTTATAGATAAATTCTCCAAGTTTGGAGCCGCATATACCCTACTAGCAAGAAATAGCCTGACAATAATAACCGCCCTTAAACACTTCATGAGTCTTCACGGTATCCCCACGAAACTCATAACAGATCAAGGAGCTGAATTCACAGCCACAATCTTTAAAGACTTTTGCAAACAATACGACATGAAACACCACATAACCGCCTTTCAACAATCAAGCAGTAATGCACCAGTTGAAAGAATGCATTCGACGCTTACTGAGATCTATAGGATCATACACTCTAAGAACAAAAACAGAAACCATGACGATATCCTCCATGAAACACTAATAACCTACAATAATGCAATCCATTCTGCCACCAAGCTGACCCCCTTCGAACTTTTCTATGGTCGCACTTACAAATTCAAAAACATAAAATACGACAATGTCCACGACTTCTTAGGCAAACTTAATGAATTTCAAGCCCAACTTTACTCTTCTGTAAAAGAGCAGGTAGATAAACAAGTAACGAAAAACATTAATAGACTCAACGAAAAAAGAGAAGCACCCAAAAGTTTAAAATCAGGCTCTATCATTTTCAGAAAAGAATGTAGACGCAACAAATTGACTCCTAGATTCAGTAAAAAGATAGTAAAGAAGAATAGGACAGTGACATTACTAACACAAGACAACAAGAAATTACATAAGTCTAAAATTAAACGAAAACGTAAATTTCAGAATTCTAGCAACAACATGCCAGAAAATAGAGATCACGGACCTAACCAACAGCCAGGGCCTTCTACCATTGAACCTGGGTCCAGCCAAAATAATTAACACCCATACCAACCTAATACACATTGTAGAACTCGAAAATTACGTAGAAAACATCAAGAAAATTCAGACATCAATTGAAATTATCAACAAAAACAGGAATCATACACCAATGATTGACATTACCAATTTAAAATCTAAGGACTTACAGACACAATTAAAATTTCTTATGCCCAGAACAAGGAGCAAAAGAGGACTTGTTAACGGATTAGGGTCAATAGTTAAAAGCATTACAGGAAACATGGACGAGAGCGACGTAATACTTATAAACAGACAAATTGAGACTCTACAGACTAATCAAGATAAATTAGGAGATCTATCTCTTGAACAGACAATAATTAATAATCAAATGAAACAACGATTCGAAAATATCACGAAACACATAAATGACCAATAAGAGATACTAGAAAAATTTCTTAACAAATATCAACAAGCTCTCTCAAACAAAATTCGTTCAGAACAAGACACATTTCAATACATACAGTATATTTATCAAATGAATTTCAACATAGATACGCTTAAATCTCACTTGCAAGATATTACATATTCAATTAACATGGCAAAACTAAACATGATTTCTAAGCAAATATTGAACCCTCTCGAACTCGAATACATTTATACAAATTTTCAAAAACAAAACGTAAAAACAACCTCATATGAAGATATGTACAAACTTTTAGAGCTACAAGCTTACTATAACCACACGTCTATCGTATTTAACATAAAACTACCAATAGTTTCCGATGAAAAATATTTTTTGTATCACCTTGTTAAACTCCCGGTAAATCAAACACATACCATCCATATACCCAAACCATATTCCTTAATGAGCGATCAATATATTCAATTTCTTGATAAACCTTGTACATTAATCGAAGGGATCCAATACTGCAAAAAAGGCACCCTCCAAAAAAGTTGCTACTAATGACTGTATTCCTAGTTTCATAAAGAATCAGCATGCCATATGCGATCTAGTAGAAGAAGAACAGCAGCGGATAGCCCAACCCGAAGATCACTACATCGTTCTCATACAGTCACCAACAACCGAAATAAAAACAACCTGCGGCATTGAGAAGAAACTAGTATCAGGAACCGTACTTATTCATTACGAACAATGCGAAATTACGATAAGCCAAGTGGAATATGCCAGCAAACCTCACGTAATTTGGGATCAAATCCAAATAATACCATCTCCTTTTACAGTAATTAATGCAACAAGAACCATACCGGAGCTAAGCCTAAAGAAGTTAGAAGCTTACCATTTCTTAAACAGGAAAAACATCGAAACAATATACAATAGCACAAAACAGCAGTCACAGCTTATCCTCACACTCACCACACCAATCTTTATCTTTCTCGCCATAGTAATCATCATGAGCATCTACATCCGCCAAGCATCTAAGACACCATCAAGGAATACATAAAAAAACAACGTTGCTGCTTCGGTTTCGCCTCCAGCACCTACGCCGCAAACTCGGGGGGGAGGTGTTACGTACACAGAGCGTACTCACCCACATTCAGAAACATAAGTCCCTCACATATTAAAATTGTTCCCACGTTCCACCATACAATGTAATGTTAAACTTTTGTTTTGCCATAGCCATATCCAAATTGTATTGCACATGCATTTTACTTAATCACACGTTCTACCAAATAATGTAACATTAAACTTTTGTTGTACATCCAAATTGTATTGCGCACACATTTTACCTGTTCCCACGTTCCTACAAAAATTGTAATATAAAACTTTTATTTTTCACTCACAGAATAAGTAACCCTAAACTTTTGTTTTTCCATAATTCAGAATTTTGTATGATTTTACCTAGTATAAATACCCTTGAAAAAATTGTATATCAGCTCAGTTTTTAATAAAGTTTCCTACGGGTAATCTCTGCCCAAATAAATTTTGTTTTTTTTAATCTCATCGTCGACCAAAACCCTAACTCGCGCGCAGTTTAAATTCATATGTCACCTTATTTTTTGGACACAGTAGTAATAACTCTACAATCATTTAAAATTGATCCTGTAATAATAATAATAACAAGTATTTGTTATTCCGAATTTATGTCTTTCTTTATTTAAGTCTTCTTAAAAACTAAAACTTAAATTCTTTCTTACATTCTATTCTACCCTGTGAAATGTTTCCATCTTGCCGCGTGTGCACATTTCCTTACTTCCCGTCGTATGGATTTGTGGTTGACAACAGTGGAAGATGAAGATAACGACGACTACAACGACGAAGACGGCGACTATGACGTCAGCAAATACCGCCACTATGGTTGCAGACAGCGACGACCTAGGCGATCGGGTTAACTCCTCCCTCACTTAAATGAAGACCGTCCTCGGTCTTCTTGAGGGCCTTGATGACTTTTTTGAGCTCAGCATTTCGGCGCTGTTTCATTTGATTCTGTTTTAGTTTAATGATAGTATAACAAACTGAAAGGAGTGCAAGCGTCGTGCAGCAAGCAAGAATTGGATGGGTCGTCAATTTTGCCTCAATCTCACCAATGTAACGTAAATTGTTCATGTTCATTCTATGAAGGAATGGTAGGCTCAATATTTCTCTATGTCCGGTGATATTCATAAGAGTAGATGTTGCACTACCGGGTCGTTTTTTTTGATGTTGTTTCGATTGACAAACTTAGACTAATTTACTCACACCGTATCATCAAAAGTCAGCAAAAACGTACCGTTGATGTCTGTCTCAAAATCATTTGCCTCCCTTATTCTGGCATTTCTGTTGTTTATTATAATTATGCCATCATCAATAACCAACACGGGTTCCCGATGGTCTGGTTGTGTGTTGCAATAAGCTATGCCTCCAGAGTGTAATTGTTGAGACAATGTTTTGCTCGGTAATTCCTTGCAAAATGTTAATGTTGTTGCTGCGTTGCAATCCTCAACAGCCAGTACTTGTCTTCCGCATTCCGCAACCACATCGTGACTATTGAAGAATAAAATATTTCCTTTGCGAACAACAGGGAAGATAATTACTTTCTTACATGTTATCTGAGGTTTAGGGTATTTAATAATAAAATGCAATACATTATCATTTTGTAAAATCTTAACACTACATACTTTCATTAGTTCTGTTACGCTTACATTTGTAAATTGTTCGTTCATTATTGCCTTTATATCATCATTGTCCAAAATTATTGGGGTTATAATTTTTTGTTTTGTAAGTGTTATTGAAATCATTAAATTATGAATTTCAGTAACAAGAATTCTATTTCTGGCCAACAAGATTTCGTAGAGATGGCCAGTGTCCATGTTTTGCTTTTTAGAGTTTGCCCAAATACTATTTACTGTATCTGTTAACTTAATTATTTGATCCTGGAACTTTTTATTAATAATAACCTGTCTGTTATTAGAATCAATTAGCTGGGCCTGATTGAATTTAATCTTTTCAAAATCATAAATATCAGGGGTACCGGCCACAATTTTTAGTCCAATTCCCAAGAAAGTAGGCCGTAAGATTCGTTGTGTACCTTAAGTAGCCATACTCCTTCCAGAGAATCACATTCCCGTCAGCTATTGATATATAGTTTGAATTGATTTGAATTGAATTATCTCTTAATTTCGCTGCCACAGTCATCATCAGTATAAATGGAATAATCCTGAAAAATGTTAGTTTCTTTAATAAAGTTGGTTTGTAAGTGTAAACATATTAGATACGTTGCATTCTATTTAAGATTGTACTTATGGACCATCCTCCCTTTAAAAAGAATTGATGTTCCTAAATCGGCTTCCACTTTCTCTTCAACGTATAATGGAGTCAATTTATTACCTAATCATCTGTTTGTTTTAACTAATACCTTTTCTCCTACATTGAAAATTCTGTTTAATTTTCCCTTTGCAACTGAATTTCTTGGGCTTTCCGAACGTTATTTTTTATTTTTTTCTCTAGAATCTGTCGGGGACGAGTGTATTTCAGACGGACGGTCCTATTTTATTCTACTGCTGCTAATAGTATTAATTCGATTGTATCTTCAATTTTTCCGTCAAGTTTTAAACATCTTGCAATTTCTAATAGAGTGCTGTGAAACCTTTCTACTTGACCGTTGGATGTACTGTGTAAAGGTGGAGCATTTACTATTTCAACATTAAAATGATTGAGTAAAATTGACTTAATTGTTTCGGATTTTAAAGAAGCCTCATTTTCACAAAAGATTTGTTTTGTACTTGGGAAGATGTTCATTATCTCCAGTATTGGAAGTTTTACGTCTATTATTGTGCGTGACGATATTGGCATCACAACCGCAAATTTAGAAAACTTGTCAATGCAAGTTAAAAAATATTTCTTATCCGTGGAGAATATGTCAACGTGAAGCATTTCTCCAGCATACGAGGGGATTGGTGTCTCACCAATCAATTGTTTTTCTGGATGCCGATCGTACTTCGACTTTGAACATATTTTACAGTTAGCCACAACTTCATAAGCTTTTTTTGTCATTTTTGGAAAGAAATAGTCACATAGGATTTGCTTAACGTTTTCTTGTGCTATGAGCTCGGTTGTGTTCAATTATTATAATTTCTTTTTGTTCATTTGGATTTGGCTAGAACTGGCAGATCACAATCAATTACGTTGACTACTTCTTTTTTAATTCCGTTTTTTAAAGTCTCAATCAAAGTATTCCTTTCTGAATAATTGATGAAATGTCTAGTTTAATGCCAAGACTATGGCCAAAAGCTCGCTTTCATTGGTTGCAAATTCTACAAATCATTGTAATCGGTTTCCCGTTTTGAGATAAAACCGCTCCAAGATCACGCGATGAAGCGTCCGTCGTTAGAACGAAAGGCTTTGTGAAGTCTGGTTATAATAATGTTACGTCTTCTGATGCCAAAATATCTTTAAGTTTATTAAATGCATCAATTTTCAATTTTCAATGTCATTTAATTCAATCTCAATTTTTTTGATTGATTGACACTTATTTTGCCATTTTCACCCTTCAATATATCAGTTAGTGGTCTAGCTATTGACGAAAAGTCTTTTATAAAACATCTATAATAACTCGCTAGACCCAGAAAAGACTTAAGTCCGAAAAGTGTTGAAGGTTGAGAGAAATTTTTGACTGCCTCCACTTTAGTAGGGCAAGCTTTTATGCCATCTCTAGATACCATAAAACCTAAGTATTCTACGTTTGTTTTGAAAAAAAAACGATTTTTCGCGTGAAACCCTCATATTTGCATCGTACAATTTTTTCAAAACCGTATTGATATGTTCGACATGCTCTTTTTCAGTTTCTGAAAAAACAATAACAAATTTGTCCAATTTTGTCACGTACAGCATCATCTATGGGCCTTTGAAAAATGCTAGGGGCATTTTCTAAACCAAACGGAAGGCGACAAAATTTATATTTTTCGACGTTTACGGAGAAAGCTGTCTTTTTCCGATCTCGTTCAGCTAGTTCTATCTGGTGCAACCCTGATTTTAGGTCCAAGGTTGTGAAAAACCGCGCTTTACCTAAATTTGACAAAATTGTTGTTACGTATGGGATGGGGTACTTGTCATCTATGGTTCTCTGGTTGAGCTTCCGAAAGTCTATTACTAAATGTTTCTTCTTATTGCCCAACTCGTCAGCGCCCTTTTTATCAACTACCCAAATAGGATTGTTGTAGGGTGACCTTGATGGTCTAATTATGCCATTCCGTAGAAGCTCTTTAACTTCACTATTAACGAAATCTTTTACACCCATAGGGGTAAAATTTAGAGTAAATTGGGTCACCACATTCAGTACGAATTGTGGCAACTATATTTGTGTTGTAAGGTAACGACTCATTTGAATCTGCAAAAGTTTAGATAGAGCTTTCCTTTAAACAAATTGTGGCGTTTATTTGCGCTAGCAGGTCAAAGCCAATTATGCCGTCAAATCTTTCGAGTTGAGGTAGTAAGAAAAAAGAACTTGTTAATCCAAAAATTTCAAGAAAACATTTGGATTCAACATTATGAAACGCATGTATTGACTTAACTAGGAAAGGAGTGTCAACTGAAACTATATTTTCTATTTGCCGTAGCGGTTTAATATAGTTTTTCGAAGCTCAGTGTCAATTAAAAACTTTATTAATGTCCCCACTACTTTTTGCTGGATAAATGGAAGGAGGGACCTTCCGCTAAAAAATTCACAAAACCAGAATTTTGTATTTCAATTTCGAATTCATTTGATTGTGACTCTGCTAGGGACTGGTAGTCGACTTCTCTCTCTGAGAAGGATTTATCTGCCAAAGGTGGTTTAACCTCAGACGTCTTTTTGTTCCATACATTTGGTTTTGGTTGTAGATACCTCTTGTGTTTTGTTTGTAGTTTGTAGGCTGTCTAAAACGCGAAGATGTTGGATCAACATCCATTTTTTCAATAGGTTCATTATTATGCTTATTCTGGTTATTATTATTATTTGAAAGCAATTGATTATTTTTTGATTGATCTTGACTGAAATAAGGGTTCTTTCTTAAGTTATTGGCCTGATTATCATTATTATCTGTATAACCATGATAACTTTTATTTTGGGGTTTATTCTGCGGTCGCATTACCTCAGTTTTTTGCAATTTTTCTTCAGAATGACGTGCAAAATTTGTTGCAAACAAATACCTTTCGTGATTGGACTCGATTTCTTGAGCTAATGCTAGTGCTTTAGGTAAGTCTGATGGACGAGCCGAAAATAAAACGTCACTCAGTGGTTTTCTCAAACCGGATATAAACACTCGCAGGGCGTCTACCCTTAATTTGTTTCATAGAAAATTTTTGTCAATATCTAAGGTCTGTTCACATTTTACACCCTCCCTTATTTCAATATCTTTAGAAATTTCTATGTCACTTTCAACTTTGTTGACTGCTAAACTTTTTATTGTTGCATATAATTTTCTTTTGAATTCTTCTTTTTGTGTGGCAAGAGCACCTCGAACCGCAGACTTGATTACTGCTTTTAATTCTACTGCGCTTATCGTCATTGTTTCTTATTTTATGTTTTTTATCTGGCTACAATTTCTTAAATTACCTAATCTTTCTAGAGCTACATCAAGATTTTTGTCAATATTATCCATAAAATAAAATCTTTTAATCCATAACTGCCAATAACACTTGCTTACACTTTAAATATTGTTTTTTTTTTGTTATGAATAGTTTCACAGTTACATACTTACATATAGTACATAGTTTTTTTAAATTCAAAATTTGAAATAATACGTAGGTTCTTTCGCACAATATTGTTTTTTTCTTTTTAAATGTATATTTTTACAATTAAAAATTTCCTAAATTTAAAAATTTTAAACACGTTATTTAAATAATTAATTTTTCTAAATTTTAAATAATTCTTAACACAATACGTAGGTTTTTTTCTTACACTATTCACGCTGGTCCTTTAAGACTTGATGCAACTTCAATATGATTTCAGAGAATTTGGTGTACTTTTCGCAATGATGTGTATTTTTTATTTAAATTTTCACTTAGTTAATTTGTTCGATTTATTAATTCGACTTTGATTAGTTGTTTTTAATGTATTTAAAACTGAATTTTCACGTAAGTTGGGCGCCAGTAATGCCAGTATATGTTATTCTGAATTTATGTCTTTCTTTATTTGAGTCTTCTTAAAAACTAAAACTTAAATTTTTTCTAACATTCTATTCTACCCTGTGAAATGTTTCTATCTTGCCGCGTGTGCACACACACATTTCCGGATTTTTGGTTTACAACGGTGGGAGCCAATTCGTTGATAGAAGTAGTTGTGTCAGCAGAAATAGTCATCGTCGATGGATGGCAGTGACGATGATGATAACGACGACTACAACGACGACGACGCCGACTACGACGTCAGCAAATACCGCGACTATGATTGCAGACGGCGACGACCTAGGCGATTGGGTTTACTTATATACTGCTGCGCCATAAGCCTTTTCGGAAGTATCAGTGAAAGAATTACTTGAAGTCTTTTTGGAACCTCTCAATTTCAGACGAGGCGAGGAATTTTCAAGTTGTTCTGTTCCCTTAGACTATTTCGGAAGTAGAGCCATTTTCTATGTAATTCCATTGGAAGTGCTTCATCCCATGTGATCTTAAGCTGCCGTAATTGTTGTATGAATATCTCGGCCGTTACAACAATCGGTCCCATTAGTCCTAATGGATCGAAGAGCCTTGCTAGACCTGAGCTTACGATCCGCTTTGTAACTCGGGCTTTGTTGTCTATGGATGCCTTCACGATAGACTGATCATTTTTCGGAAGCCATGCTAGACCAAGTGCCTTTATCGATTCGTCCGTAACTTTGCTAAAATCGAGTTTTACTTCAGGTGAAATACCTTGCAATAGTTGGGGATGATTCGCGCATCAGTTTCGTAATTCAACTCCTTCTTGTCCCAATATTTCAGCAAGTTGTCTTTGGATTTCCTTGCCGGTCACTAGACTATTTGATCCGGTTAGCCCATCGTCAACATAGAAGTCCTTTTTGCAATGCCTGTACTCCAAGTGGATACTTTGTTATAGTATATTTCCCTTAACTTACTCTTGTTTTCGGAGTTTAGTAGTGCTGCTATCAGGTTTAAGGATGCAGTGATGCGGAATAACGTAATGTGGTGACAAAGCGTTTTCAATATCTATTTCCGTCATATTTCCAGAGCCAGAAATCTATCGAGTGAAACTTATTTTGATTCGCCTAGTGCTGCTGTGTTTTGCACAAACAATAATCTCACTATAAAGCGGCCTTTTTCGTTCCTGGCTGAATTTTGAGTAAAGTGTTCTTCGCATCCTTTTTCCGATGTGGTGAATACACTTGCCTCGATTTCTTCTTATTTCCAGAATCTTTCGACGAGTTGATTGGTTTCTTCCTCAGCTCTACTGCAAACGCCACACGTTGTTTATGTTATCTGGGTCGTTTGAAGCTTTCCAAAGATAATCCAACCAAGTGTAGTATTTTGGAGTATGGGCAGGCCATCTCTCAGCTATATTTGTCCAATTGATAGCAATTGGTGATAAAATTCACCTCCAAGCAATACGTCAACTTTATCGGGTCGATTTAAGTTTGGATCAGCTAATTTTATACAGCTTGGCAGAGGCCAGGCAGAAATATCCAAATACTGGGCTGGTTGCGTTGAAATGATGTGGGGTCGCACAAAAGCCTCCAGTCGCGTGGAAAAACTATTTAACGTAGAACATAATTTTACATGGACATGATCAGAGCTTCTCTTCTGCCATGACCAATTCCCTGAATGCACATTGATGTGGTCTTCAGTGACAGACCCATTGTTTTAACCAGCCTTTCGGTTATGAGTTGCATTCCATGCCTTGTCCATTATTGGCCAAAAGCAGTATTCTTGCGGTACTGAGTATGACGTAGCTTTTCTTTTCTTGCATATTGTATGTCATTGATTGTCGATTATCATCGTTCATTGTTGCAGAAACCTTAAACATTTCTGCAGTCTGTTAGCTTGAATTGTTGTCAATGTGTTATGAGGCATTGTGTTTTTTAATACATTTATAACACGCTCGAGGAGCACACGTGTTAGTCCTTTATCCAAATCGTAGATATTCCCTCTCAACAAACAGCAATCAAATTGCAGGTGTCCACTGCAAGAACTGCTTACAAGCGTAAAGCGGATGAGTGTTATTAGTACAGACTTTACAGGACTGTACAATTTTCTTGCCGTTTTGTGTGGTTTTGGCTATTAAGACGTGGGACCTTGTACCTGTCTTGGGCTCTCGTGTAGATAGCCTGCAAAGATTAAAATCGCAGTTCCAAGAAAGTTAGAAATGCTTTCATAGATTGGTTTTCTCTTATTTTGGTAAGTGATTGCTTATGAGTATTCTTATCCAGCTTTCTTACAAGTAAATGTAGTAGCAATCCCCACTTGAAGTGTCTACTCCCAGATTTTCTTAAGCTTGCAGACTGTATTGCTTCGTGTAATGCAAGTGTTTAATTGTGGAAGCAGATGTTTTTTTCGGAGTTATGGCTTGGTTGTCCAAGTATTTTCTGAAACAATGTCGATGTCAAAAATCTGGTATTAATGTATCTGTCTTGTAATGCCTGCCAGGCTGTACAATAGTTATCCTCATTTAAAGACAAATTTCGAATAAGCCTTTCCGCTTCGCCTGATAAATTTGTCTTTAGATACCACAATTGCTGGATGTTTGGAATGGGCTGATTGTGGAGCATTTGATGGAATATATCAAGGAATTGCTGGATGTTTGGAATGGGCTGATTGTCGAGCATTTGATGGAATATATCAAGGAATTGAAGTCATTTAAAGTAATCTCTATCAAATCTTGGGATTGTTACCTTTGGCAATTGCAACGAACTGTCAACGGACGCATTATTACCAGTACAGTAGAACCTCGATTATTTGAACTAAATGGGAACGAGACTAGTTCGGATAATCGAAAGTTCGGATAATCGAAATGTGGGTACTTTGGGATAAGATCAAACAAAAACAACATCTTTTCACATAAAAACAGTATAGTCTATTAAAATTTAACATACATATTAACGTTGTAATATACTATAAAACATCTAAAAAAATTCAAAATATTATTTTTTTATAAAATCGTCAATTCTTAATCGACGAACGGCTGCAATGCGTTTTCGAGCAGCAGTCTCGCAGCCGTTTGAGAAGAAGAAGTTGCATTGGGCAACATTCTTCTAGTCTATCGAACCATTCGAGACCCGTCTCACAAGCGGCAAATGCCTCCGCATGCGAAGGTTTGTTCAGTGCATCCACGCTTTCGTTGTCGTTGTCGTGATCATCATCTTGATTTTTTATTGATGAAATTGTTTCATCGTCGTCCAAAATTTGATACCCAGGATCATTAGAATCGTGGTTTAACCAATCCACAACATCGTCTTCATCGCAGTCCTTGAATCCTGGAATACTGCCGAATAAGTCAACGAATTCGTCAAGATCGTTTTTCTCCGAGTTAACACTCACTTCTTCAACTTCCGGCTCTTGAGGAAAAGTTCACAATTTCTTCCAAGCATTTCGTAGATTGTCTTCGGTCAAAGAATCCCAAGCATCGGCTATCATATAGCAGCGTTTCAGGCTTCGGGTGCTTCAGGCTTCGGCAGTTACGTTTTTATTTGTGCGATGTATGACACAGATACATCCAGAATCTCTGTAAGTGGGAAACCAACATTCGATGAAACAAAATGCGTTTTAACACGCTCGATCCTACGCACAGCGACAGCGAGAGTTATAGGTGAGGGAATTGAATTCCAATTAAACACGTACAAAAAATGTTTCCTTCGAAATTTTATATATTTTGTTCTCTTTTTTTTTCTTTGTTCTATTTCACAAAATTGGTCTCTTTAAGCATTGAGCTGCATAGTGTTGCTAGGCCTAAATGCTTAGCTTTAGATCTATTCATTTAAGGGTTACCACCATCGAAGTATGTAACTCGAGCAACAAATTCGCGCCAACGTTTGGATAATTAAGCGTTCGGATAAACTAAGTCAGCGTTCGGATAATTGAGAGTTCGGATGATCAAGGTTTGGATAATTGAGGTTCTACTGTAATTGAAATGGGATGCAAGAGTTGGTTCTCCTGGCTTGATGGTTGAATTGGTCATCTGGTCTTGCACACGTGATTTCGATTCCATAAATTTGCGCACGTTGAATCCAAAGTCGACTGGATTATCACTTGATTTCCAAATGGTATCGTTACCCTGGTAACGCTTGTATCTACGTTTGGACTGAGTTGATACAAGTGTTGATTGAAGCCCTGGTAACGCTTTAACTAGTCTCGTGAATCAACAATGTGAGTCACGTCGGGGTCACCAATGTTTTGGGACAGTACTTGTGATCTATCTTGGTTCAATAAAAAGATACATCTTCCTTGTGGATCAATTATGACAATGATTCTTTATTGGAGATCGTTATTTATAAGCATAAGCTTACTAAGCAATTTTTTTTTTTTTATATATTACATAGTGACTAACTTGAATAAGGGACATTTAATATTTGAAATACATACTATTATTATCATAACTCTCACAATTAAAATATTTAGAAAAAGGAAAAAAAACCTTTAAATACCCTTAGTTAAACGAAAATGTTAGAGAAAAAGTTTTGAAATGCTGCAAAGTCAAGCTCCAAAAGCCACTGCCTAAAACAATTTACAAACCCTCGAGAGATTGCCAAAGCTCTTATTGAAGTTGGAAGTCTATTAAAGAGACGACACGATGAAACTAAGTAGAAAAAGTGCAAATAGAAACAAAATTCGAAAAGTTTTAACTTAAATTGTTTTATTATAACTGGATGACTGGGATGCCGGCGAAGTTTAGGGCATATTTTTCTTTCTATTTTGCAGAATTTAATGAGACGTAATTCTGTTCATATGGTAAATGTACCACCACAGCACGTGACATGATAGTTTAAAGACATTCGCTTAGTCGATTGGTAGATAACCGTTTAGATTATATCGTTATTTTAACAGAGCTGCTGAATTTAAATCTTCGAATTTTGAACCTTACAAGTTGATTATTGTCAGGTGACCCAAGTTAAATTAAAAATTCGAAAGTGATTTTTTACTCAGATTTTATAAGGATTGATCTTAAATAAGAAAAGCGACATGAGGGTCGTGAATTACAAATTTTTATAAAAAAAATGTGTCAAAATATAAATTTCCTTTACGGCACCTATATTCAGCTAGACGTGCTGTTGTTTTGTTGGTTGACATTTTCAATCGCTAACATATTTATCAGACTAAAATTTACCTATAAATGTAACATTATTTATCTTGAACTAAAATAAATGAAAAAAGGCTTACTATGTATAAAGAAATAATTTAATTCACATTTTTTATTTGAATAATTAAAGACGTTTTTACCTCCTATGAGGCGCTGCCAGTGGTATAAACGTCCACTTAAGTTTACCTTCCCCCACACTTTCAACTATATTGTTTTCATCAATTCGCTCAACTGCTGCACTAAGTTCTTGACTTGCACCTATAAAATTAGTATCATTATTTGAATTAAAGTGTATCGGCATACGCCTTCTTGATATAAATCTTTGTAGCGCAAGAAAACATGAATCTGCGGAGAGTGAGTGCGCGACTTCAATGTGTACGGTTAAACAGGTCGCAAACATTCCTCAACGTTCTTCTCTTTTTCTCCCTACTGCAACAAATATTGGGCCGGTGAATGAAAATGGCCTGGTAAATGCTTTTAGTCTTGCCGATGAAAGCTGTCCTATCAGTGGAATACATGGTTTAGCTCTGTGATTGGACATTTCATAAGGACTCATAAACGAGAATTATAAAATCGTTGGCGGACTTCATTAACCACTGCCTCATTATATTGGTGATGGAAGTATCGATCATAATAATTGTTGAGGAACGCAGCTTCTATTTATTTCTTTTGTATCTTTTTGTTAATTTCGTTTAATTAAAGTTGTTATTGTTATTTTTTGTTAAAAAAAATATTTGAACTTTGTAAACACCCTGTGGCTCGAACGTCTTGAATTAGTTTTCCTTCTTTTTTTTTTGCTGGTGGGACCATTGCGACAGCAACTCCCAATGCCGATTATCGTACCATTGATGACGTCGGTAAATACTGGTTCTACCAAGTGGTGTGTTGGCTATTCCCGCTTATTCAAAATATGCGAGATGATGATGAACTTACTTTTGTAGCAATCACCAAACTAGACGGTCGAGCTATAGAGCTGTAAACCTTGTTAATTTATCGTCTTGATTAGTCGCCCAATAAAATAAATGTTTAACGTTTGAGAAAAAAGAAGGTATTTGATTTTGTTGGCGCGTTCTTATACAAAGTAGGTCCATACGAGCCGGATATTTGGGGATCGGATTTTCTTTTACTGGTTTGGTTGATTGCTAGACTTTGGATTCCTGCACAGATAAGTATAAATCGCAAATCTGAATTTTGTTGGTTGCTCCTATCTTTTGCTGTTTGTGGATGCATTTGGCGACTCGATTTGCTCCTACGATCTGTTGAAAATTGTCGCTTGGTTTTGCTGGTGGAATCCATACAAATTTGTGAAAGCTGCATGAATATTCTGTGATTTCGGTGTTGTTCGGTTTGTGTTAGACTTTGCGTTGTGAACTCAGTTGATCGGTAATTGAACTTAATCGTGGTTATTATAATGGAAGCCTTGAAACAAGCATGCGGTCATTATAAAGGGTCAATTACTAGAGTTTTTACTTTTTCGCAAAATATTCCCGACAGTATCTGTCAGAATAATAATCAACGCAAACCTAATTATATATGTCAGAATAATAACCAATGGCAACCCAAATTATATAACTAATTTATTACATCTATGAAACTTTTCATATACTCTGTGCAGTTGAATAAAATCATTCTTGATATCAAGTCGTGTTCTTGAATATTCTTTTTTCCCGTTTCTCTTACAAAGGTTATGGGCCCAGTCCACGCGTTAAAAGAACAATAACAAACTTTTTCAGTTTTTTCATTTTAACACGCGGTACATTTTTTTTTGAAAAAATAATTGGTTCAATAACTTAATTACTACGTCTGGTCGGAAAATTAATTTAATTGAAAATAAATAAAATGTCTGGTTCGCCGATGCAAATCGATAAACTCGATGGTGATAATTTCACATCTTGGTGTGTCCAAATGCGGAGCTTGCTGATCACGTTGGATTATTGGCATGTAGTAGAGAAGCTGAAGGATGAAGAACTGCCAATATCGGATAGGACTGCATGGGATAAGACGGATGCCAAAGCCTTGGCAATGCTTTCATTATGTGTTAAACCTTCCGAGTTAATACATTTAAAGGGATGTTGTACATCGAAAGCAGCGTGGGATAATTTAACTTTAACCTATAACGGAAAAGGACCTGCTCGTAAGGTAAACTTATTTAAGCAATTGGTTAGGTTTCAATTTAAAGCAGGGCAGAAATTAACTACCCAAATAAATGAATTTTGCTCGATAGTCGATGCTTTAAATGAAATTGATGTTCATATGCCTGACGACCTTGTTAGCATATTAATGCTATACAGCCTGCCAGATGAAATGGAGAATTTTGTTGTTGCAATCGAGAGCCGTGATAATCTTCCATCATTAAGCCAACTTAAGATCAAGATTTTGGAGGAAGAACATCGGCGGGGGACAGGAGTGAACAAAGCGAAAAGATTTTTGCGGTTAAAAACAAAGAGCAGAAGAACAAAACTCAACAAACAACATCGAGAAATAGCGGCAACCGAGGTAGGCGAAACGTCAAGTGCTATGGTTGTGGGTTGAGGGGGCATATAAAATCGGAGTGCAGAAACCAAAGTTCGAATCAGGCTCAGGCGCATGCTGTTGTTCTCAGCGCATGTACCCAAGAGGGGAAATGTAACAACTGGGTTTTGGATAGCGGTGCATCATCTCACATGTGCTCTGACAAGAAATTGTTTTCGTCAATGAAAAAACATCAACAGAAAGTTTTCATGGCATCGGGTGATAAGGTTCAAGCAGATGGAATAGGTCACGTGACATTGAAATCAGATCATACTTATATTACTTTGACTAACGTACTTTACGTACCAGGGCTCAATTCTAATTTTTTATTAGTTATTAAAATAATTAATAGTGGATACCGCGTTCAATTCACTGATGATAAAGCTCTTGTTCATTCTAAAAACAACGAATCAATTTTTATCGCATGTTTGCAGAACGGAATATACTCAACAACAATGAGGTCAGAACAAGAAATGGTTTTAAGTGCTCGACAAAAATCTACAACGATTATTTGGCACAAACGTTTTGGACATCTCAACGTGGGAGATTTATACAAGATGTCACAAAAGGAAATGGTTCGCGGTATGAGCGTAAATAAAACAAATAGTTTTCAATGTGTCACATGTGCCTTGTGTAAAATATGTACGAAGCCATTTGATAAATATTATAGATTGTTTACTTCCAGTGTGCTTGATGTGGTTCACACCGATATTTGCGGCCCTTTGCGTGTTACGTCTCAAGGTGGATCTGTTTACTTTATATCCTTTAAAGATGACTTCTCGAGATACACGACCACATATTTTCTCAAGAAAAAATCGGATGCACTCAAGGCATTCAAGGAGTTTGTAGCTTCTTCGGAAAAACAAACTGGAAAGAAGGTAAAATGCATGCGAAGTGATAATGGGCTCGAGTATACCAATGCCGAGTTTAGTAATTATTTAAAATTGAATGGAATAATTCATCAAAGGTCCGTAAGTTACACACCACAGCAAAATGGCGTTGCCGAGAGGGCAAATAGAACCCTGATTGAAATGGCACGATGCATGTTGGAGGAATCCAAGTTGCCACAATTCCTATGGTCAGAGGCCATTAATTGCCACGTACATTAGAAATCGTTCGCCGACAAAAATGTTGGATAGCAAAATGCCGTACGAGTGTTGGTTTGGATATAAGCCATCTGTAAGTCACATGAGGACGTTTGGGTGTGATGCTGTTGCTTTGATTAAACAACCTGGTCGGTCAAAGCTACGTCCTAGGGGTAAAATGTTGTCATTTGTTGGTTATGCTGATCATACCAAAGGATTTAGGCTTTATGATAAGCATACGAAATCAATTCTCATATCTATTTTTTGAGGAAAAGTTCTCAGAAGCTGAATGCGAAATTAAAAATGCATTGACCAATAGAGCAGAAAGTACTTACTATACGTTTACTTTTTATCCAGATGACGGCAAAGGCGTAACAGAAATAGACGATTCTGATAATGCTGGTGATGATGCGGCTGGAGATGTCTACGAAGATGCTGCTAGTGACGTTCCTGAAGATGCTGCTGGAGAAATTATTGCTAGTGATATTGCTGAACACGCTGCTAAACACTTCGTTGAAGATGACGATGCAGTGTTTACTGAAGATGTTGTTGCTGGTGGTAAAAAACAAAAGAACTTAGTTAATATTTCTGCAAAATCGAGCGGAGGAAGACGAAGAATCTTGCGAACAGGCAATCCAGGACGACCTAGTAAGGTTTCTGCTTCCAGAACGGGTCGAGAAGTTGCAAATAAACTCGCTTCAATAGGTCCAGATCCGATTACTGTCAAGGAAGCATTACAATGTGAAAATGCCATGAAGTGGAAAGATGCCATGCAAAAAGAACATTCTTCGTTGGTCGAGAATAACACCTGGGATCTTGTCAGTGCACCAAAATACCAAAACATCATCGGTTGTAAATGGGTATTTAGAACGAAGCGAAATGCAGACGGAGGGGTAGAGAAGTACAAAGCACGTTTAGTCGCCCAAGGATGTTTCCAAAAACAAAATGTGGACTACTTCGAAACCTTTGCACCGGTTGTCAGACATCCTACAATTCGTCTTATTTTGGCACTTGGTGTTCAGAATAAACTTCTTATTAAACACATTGACATCGCAGCGGCTTACCTTAACGGGGATTTGTAAGAAGAGGTCTTTATGCACCAGCCGGATGGATTTATAGACCAGAATCATCCAGAAAAAGTTTGTAAACTCAAAAAATCGTTATATGGCCTTAAACAAGCCGGGAGAGATTGGAATAAGAAGATTAACGAGGTATTGTTAAGCATTGGTTTTGCTAGATGCAAAACAGATGGCTGCGTTTACGTTTTGCGAAACAACCAAGAAATAAGCATAATCGGAGTATACGTTTGTAATTTAATAATAGCTTGTTCATCAGAGGCTGTGCTCTACAGTATTTTGCGAAATTTAAATCGAAATGTGGATGCTGTTGACCATGGACCGGTAAAATTTTATCTTGGAATGGAAATCGAGAGGGATGGCCTACGAGGAAATATTGCAGTTCACCAGAGACGATATGTTGAAGATTTGCTAACTCAGTGGGGTATGGAAAATTGCAAACCAGCATCTACACCGCTCGCAAGTGGGACAGTTTTAGAAAAATGTTCTAAAGATAAATGTGTTGACACGAACATCAAGAATTATCAATCCCTGATGGTGCTCTCAACTATTTGGCGACAATATCAAGACCGGACCTTACTCATGTTGTTTCTAAGCTGTCACAGTTTAGTTCTCACCCGCACCAAGAACATTTTATAGCAGCGAAGCACATACTCCGCTATTTGAAAAACCATCCAAAGGTTTGTTTAACATACAAAAATAATAATGGTTTAATTTGTTACACAGATGCTGATTGGGGTTCGGATGCTATTGACCGCAAGTCTTTCAGTGGTTTTGTTGTCTATTTTGGCGGTGGTCCAGTAGCCTGGGAATCCAAGAAGCAGAATGTGATTGCACTTAGTACGATGGAAGCTGAGTACATTGCTATGTGTCAAGGTGCGAAGGAAGTCATTTTCCAAAGAAGTTTGCTTGCAAAAATGGGTTTCATGAAACATTCCAAAGATGCAACTACCATATTTTGTGACAATCAAGGTGCCAGTTTTTTTTTGCCAAAAATGATATTACCCGCAAACGTAGTAAGTATATTGACATTAAATATCATTATTTAAAAGACAAATGTTCGAAAAATGTTATATCAATTTCATATATTCCAAGCAGTAATAACGTAGCAGATATTTTTACAAAATGTTTAAATAAGAATAAGCATGTTGATTTATTAAGCAAACTATGTGAAATTTAAATTCATGAACTTTGTGTTTTTATAAGAGAATTTGTTTAATTTAATTTTTCATTATGAATTTGTGTTGAGATGGAGCTTCTCAGAATAATAATCAACGCAACCTAATTATATATAGTATGTCAGAATAATAACCAATGGCAACCCAAATTATATACTATATATAACTATATAACTATATATATATATATATATATATATAACTATATAACTAATTTATTACATCTATGAAACTTTTCATATACTCTGTGCAGTTGAATAAAATCATTCTTGATATCAAGTCGTGTTCTTGAATATTCTTTTTTCCCGTTTCTCTAACAGTATCCATGTTCTAGAATTGGAAGTGCGATTATAGAAAGATTAGAGAAAGCATGGGAAGACATTTGTGATAGTCAATCGACTTTTTGTGAGTTTCGTGCTGAAGAGGGATACGGTGATCCTGAAGCTGATTTTGAGGTCGTCGAATCGAAATATATTACAGCTAAATGTGCGCTTTTGAAGCGTATAAAGGAAGTAGCTCCGGTCCGTGATGAAGCTCCAGACACGTCGCTTAGAAAATTAGTTGCTTCTCAAACTGAACTTTTGGATAGGTTAGGGTAAGCGGCTTCCTCAAGCTTTAACAATAAAGACGCTTCGACGATAGTGTTACAGCCCATGCATATAACTCCAATTTCTGGTGATTATCGTGATTGGCCAGGTTTTCGTGATGTTTTTGTTCAAACGGTGGACTGCAATCCTAAACTTTCCGGTGCTCAAAAATTTCGGTACTTGAAATCGGTGTTACGCGACGATGCATTTAATTTGTTAAATGGTATACATGTTTCGGACTCCAACTATTTGCTTGCTTGGGAGAAACTAGAACGCCGGTACGATAAGCCTCTTCACATTAAATGCGCTCATTAAACAATTTCTTAAATTGCCCAGCGTCGGTTCGGGGGATGGTGCTCATTTGCGTAAGCTTGTTTACAAAGTGGACGAGGTAATTCGTGGTCTAGAAGCGATTAAGGGTGTAGGTGTGGATCCGTGGCTCGTTTACCTGTTAATAAATAAAACAGACTCTGAAACTCGAAAGGCGTGGGCGCTAGAAAACAAAATTTCGGTCACGTCAACCATCGAAGATCTTCTTGAGTTCTTAGAAGAACTTTCTTGTGCCTTAGAAGCTAGTGATCCAAAGCCCACTCATATATTAAAGACTTCTCGCTTTAAATCCTGCGAACATTAAAAGCTTAACCATGAATGCGTCATGCTCGAAATGCAAAAGTGAACATTATCTCCCGCAGTGCCCAGAATTCCTGTCAATGTCGGTTAATTCGTGTCGCAGTTTCGCTAGGGATCAGCGGTTATGTTACATTTGTCTGGGTACTAAGCACTCCTCGATGCGATGTCGAGTTAAAGCGCGATGTACGTTTTGTAATACTCGTCATCATAGCTTAGTACACTTAGGCAGCCTAAGACAATCTCCTATTTCAACCAGTTCTCTCTGGTAAAGCAAATCAAAACTCCATTGTGTCGGTCGTAAGCAACCATTTGAAAAACGAATCGCGTTCCTCGGGAATACTACCTACCGTTGGCGTAAAATTGTTTGATGCCCTTGGAAAGACTCATCTCGCGCGCGTTTTATTGGATACCGGTTCGCGGGTGTCTTTTGTGGCCGATAGTTTACTGAAAAGACTACGCCTTCGTCGTTCTCATGCTCGGTTGCCTATATCGGGAATTTCGTCGGTTGAAGCTGATGTGACCCAAGGTGTTGTCAACTTAACTTTAAAGTCTCGCATTAGTTCGCACTTTGTTGATATTGAAGCTTATAGTTTGAGCAAAATAACCTCACAAACTCCATCGCTTTCATTTGCCTTTTACAACTACACCTTTCTCGAGGACATTCAATTAGCTGATGTGGGATTTAATACGCCAGGACCCATTGATATACTGCTAGGGGCTGACAAGGCTTGGAGTATTCTGCGAGGCGGTCATCGTTCAGATGAAGAAGGAAGAGTTGTTGCGCATGGGACTATTTTTGGATAGGTTATAACGGGTTGTTTGCCAGAAAAACCAATCATTATGGCGTTGCATGCAGGAGTAGACCTTGATGTGCTTTTGAAGTCTTTCTGGGAAATAGTGGAGATTCCCCATAAGTTTTCTTTGTCGCTTAGTGAAGATGAGGTCGATGTTCATTTTTCTAAGACCCTTACTCGATCGACGGACAACAAATACATAGTAGAACTTCCATTTCGAAAAAATAATGTCAGGTTTCATAATACACTATCTGGGGCTTTGTCTGGACTTTTTGCTATGGAACATCGATTTGCACGTGATGAAGGCCTAAAATTGGAATATATCAAATTTATGAAAACTTATTTGGATCTAGGACATATGGAGCGTATTCCAGATGACGAAATAGAGCCTACATCGGGAGGTGTATTCTATTTGCCTCACCACGCCGTCATCACTAACAAGATTCGCGTCGTCTTCGATGGTTCGCATAAGGACACCAAAAATTGTAGCCTCAATGAAATGCTTCATGTTGCATGCGAAAACTACTTTCGGAGGTTGCAAAAATATTCGATCCCTTGGGTTTCCTGGCTCCTTCCACTATTTTGTTGAAAATATTGTTTCAGGAGCTGTGGATTACAAAAACAAAAATAGATTGGGATGACCCCTTGTCCTTTGAAGTAGCAGAAAAATGGAAGCAGTATAAGGAGAATTTGACTTATTTTGAAAACTTTAGGATTTCTCAAAGGTTTACCCTAAATTCTAAAAGTTTGGAGTTAATAGGATTCTCGGATGCTTCGGAGAAGGCTTATTCGGTGGTAGTTTATAGTCGTAGTTGCTCAGAAGATGCTGTTGTTGAGGTACAATTGGTTGCTGCTAAAACTCGCGTCGCTCCAGTCAAACAGCTGTCGATTCCAAGACTCGAACTTTGTGGTGCCCTACTCTTGTGTCGGTTGTTTGAGCTCATTCGGTCATCGTTAGATGAAACATCAGTTCGAGTTTTTGCGTTCTGTGATTCTAAAATAGTTTTGTCCTGGCTCTCCTCCCCTCCACGAAGATGGAATACGTTCATAGCTAATCGAACTTCGGAAATATGGTCGTCGTTGCCTCGCTCTTCTTGGAATTATGTGCGCTCCACTGAAAATCCTTCTCATTGTGCCTCCAGGGGCTTGCACCCAAGGATCTAATGGAATTCGAAATGTGGTGGAAAGATCCGGCTTGGTTGTCTCAGGAGTTAGAACATTGGCCGATTAATCCTTAAATTGCACTTGAAAAGGTTCCTGAAGAAAGAAAGAAGGGATTTGAAGTTCACGTTTCTGTTCCGGTTGAGCATTTTCTCGAAAACCTTTCGCTAAAGATATTTGCTTGGAGAAAACTCGTTAGAATCGTTGGGTATATTTATCGTTTCGTAAAGCTATGTCGGTTACCTAAACAGGATAGAAAACGTGGATATCTTTCACTGTCAGAGCTTCGTGTTGCTAAGCAACACTGTCTTCTGTGGTCACATAATTCGTTCCAGGCTGAAATAACTGCTCTCCAGACCGATCGTTTTCTTTCCAAGAAGTCCAAGCTGATCCCGCTTTCACCCTTTATTGATGGCTTCGGCTTGTTACGCATAGAATTTCAGTATTTCGGTAGAATTTCAAAGGCAAGAGATGTTCCGGATAATATTAAACATCCTGTAATTTTGCCCAAAAATCATCGTATTACCCAGCTGATTCTATTGGATGCTCATAGAAACTTATTGCATATAGGAGTATCGGGACTATTCGCGCTGATTCGTCAGGAATATTGGATCGTGAGGAGCAGAAACCTTATTCGAAAATTGGTTCACGACTGCACTAAATGTTTTCGTCTTCGACAGTCTACGTCTACGCAGATTATGGGGAATTTGCCACCATCACGTGTGAATCCAAGCTTTGCTTTCGCTCACACAGGATGTGACTACGCTGGCCCCATAACACTTCGTTTGTCCAAGGGAAGGAAGCCCAAGATGGCGAAAGGCTATATTTCGTTATTTGTCTGCATTACTACCAAGGCGCTGCATCTGGAAATGGTTTCGGACTTAACCACGGATGCTTTTGTGGCTGCACTCAAAAGGTTCATTGCGAGGCGGGAAAAATGCATCGTAATTTACTCAGACAATGGGACTAACTTCCAAGGAGCAGCTCATGTACTCTCGGAGATGCACAAGTTGGTTCAATCGCAGGCGCACGTCAAGAAAGTTGTTGAAATGCTGTGTGGAGAAAACATTGATTGGCAGTTTATCCCTCCGCATAGCCCTCACTTCGGTGGGCTTTGGGAAGCGGGGATTAAATCCGTAAAGCAACATCTTCGTCGCATCATTGGCAATAACATTCTCACCTTCGAAGATATGTGTACATTGTTAGCCCAATTCAAAGCTCTCTTAAATTCTAGGCAACTTTGTGCTTCTTCTGATTTAGATCTTGACCCATTAACACCGTCTCATTTTTTTATAGGAAGGCCATATACTGCGATCTCCGAACCAAGTTATCTGGAGACACCTGTAAATCGATTGGGAAGATGGGCATTGCTGCAAAATATGATGCAAGGGTTCTGGCGAACGTGGCACACCGAATATTTAACCTCATTGCAGCAACGTCCAAAATGGAGAACACCTGTCAGAGATTTTCAAGTTGGCGATGTGGTTATTCTCAAGGAACCAAACCTGCCCCCCTCACAGTGGTTCCTAGGCAAAATCACAGAAGTTCATCCAGGCCAAAATGGACATGTACGGGTGGTTACCTTGCGCACCAAAAGTGGAACGTTCAAGCGCCCTATCACGAAGCTAGCGATTTTGCAATGTTACTGAAAATTCTTCAGCGGGGGTGGCATGTTGAGGAATGCAGCTTCTATTTATTTGTTTTTTTATCTTTTTGTTAATTTCGTTTAATTTAAGTTGTTATTGTTATTTTTTGTTAAAAAAAAATATTTTAACTTTGTAAACACCCTGTGGCTCGAACGTCTGGAATTAGTTTTCCTTCTTTCTTTTTTGCTTTCATGATCATTGCACACACACACATGCTGGGACCATTGCGACAGCAACTCCCAATGCCGATTATCGTACCATTGAAGACGTCGGTAAATACTGGTTCTACCAAGTGGTGTGTTGGCTATTCCCGCTTATTCAAAATATGCGAGATGATGATGAACTTATTTTTGTAGCAATCACCAAACCAGACGGTCGAACCATAGAGCTGTAAACCTTGTTAATTTATCGTCTTGATTAGTCGCCCAGTAAAATAAATTTTTAACGTTTGAAAAAAAAAAGGTATTTGATTTTGTTGGCGCGTTCTTAATCATCGTTTTCTGGGTAGCACGACTGGCCTTTTCAAATCAAAACAAGCTTCCATGGATTCATCTACCTATTCTTCCTCGAATGCATATCACCCAAACGTGGTCTAAACACGGCGTTAATTTATGGAGTGGGCTAGAATGTGCAACAATCTTTGATGCTCTCAGGACAGCGACTTCATCATTAAGACGTTTCAACTGTGCTTGCCTGAACAAATAAATTTCAACTTCTTCAATAGATTTTTTTTTTTCAATTCAATTCAATTCAATTTTATTTATTTATTTCTCATATAGAACATGGATACATTTATGCTTAATTAATTCATTTTTAATTCTTAATTAATTATATTTGAGATTTCAATACCATATACAATATTTATTGAGAAATAAATTTATACATTCTTTAGTTTAATTAACTAGTATCGAATGTAATGTGTGGATAGTGGATAGTTTATTTAATATAAAGGTTGTGGAGTGTTTAGTAGAGATACCAGCAGATTGAAGAAGGCAAAATAAAAATAAATTATTATTATTATTAATTCTTTATTAGTAAGTAATTAAATTAACTTAGTAATATAAAGGAATAGCACTAGCTACCAGGGCTATCGGCTAGTTCTTAATAGCTTATATATTTTTGTTAATTTTTAGAATTCTTAATACTTTATATACATTTCTTATATTAGTTTCAGTAGGCGTTTTTAGTAAGTCTGCTAGTGGAATGGCGGAGAAGCTTTTTACTGCGTCGTTTATCTTCTGGCAATCAAGTAAGTGTTTGGTGGAGAGGATGATGTTGCTATTGCAAAGATGGCATGTTGGAGGGTCGCTTTTGGATAGTAGATGGCTGTGTGTAAGGTTGGTGTGGCCCATGCGAAGACGTAAAAAACATTTTATCATTATTGTTGAGCAATTTGTAGGATATGATGCTAACTCAGCTTGAGGGTTAATTTTTGAGTAGTGGTGGGTGTGCTCGGTCCAGGTATCTCGTCTTTTATTATTCCATAATGTTTTAATTTTATTCTGTAGGTCCTTTTTGTTGTGTGTGTAGAAGGTGACAAGCGGTTCTTTTGTCGCAGCTTTAGCAGCCTTATCAGCTTGTTCATTTCCTGGGATTCCGGCGTGTCCAGGGACCCACATAATTTTGAGCCTGCTATTGTTTGTGATAAGATTGTCTCTGATTCTTTCTATTATCGGTGTAGTGTTGTTGAGGTTCTGGATGGCGGAAATTGTGGATAAGCTATCGCTGCAGATAAGAATCTTTTTGTTAGAGAACAATTTTGTTGCCTGGAATACTGCAAGGGCTTCGGCCGTGAATATGGAAAAAAATTGAGGTAATATACCTTTTATGAGAACGTTACTGTTATCGTCAACCACCGCAAAAGCGGTGCAGTTTTCAGTCTTCGAAGCGTCGGTGAAGAGTAAAGTCCAGTTTGTATCCACGAATTTTTCGGTGATGCTACTAAAACTTGCTTTGTATATCTGGTTACTTGTAGTTAATCTGTGATAGTTTTGAAGGTGGGTTATAGTAGAGGATTCGTCCAGTAACCATTGAGGATGCCTGGATGTTTTGTGTTGTTGAATATTGATTGTCATATCGGACCATGCCGTAGAATTCAGGGCATTACAGATTGCCGATGACCGTCGGGGTAACTTCTTCCAGGATAGAACTTTCTTGGCGTCCAGTAGGATAGGTGAAGGAAACATTTGAATAATATTAGAAACAATAGGAGGAGATTTTGGTATTATACTTATTATACTACTAAGCTGATTAGATTATTAAGATAAGATTAAGCAAAATAACCAGGTTTTGATTTTTTTATGAAGAGAAAAAGGACTTGAATTGCTTCTTAAATCAAAAAAATTCAGGAACTGCTGCGTATAGTGCCTTGGAATAATAGCATGCCAGCTTTCATTACTTCGTAGTTCGTATGTAGCAGATGCTTGATTAAGAGTATTACCGCTTCTTACAAAAAATACCTTGAGCACTTTATAAAAGTAGAGATGTTTTAAAGGGAGAATGCCAGAACACAAGAAAAGTAGGAAGCTATGCTCTCGACGCCTTTTTTTCCACATAATTCTTAAAATATGTTTTTACGCCACTATCAGGGGTTGTATGTTATAGTTATAAGTGCCACACCAACACACTAAACCATATTGGATTTTAGACTGGACTAGACCGTAATAGACAGTTTCTAAAAGTTTTTTGGAACAAACTTTTCTTAGATGATACAATATACGAGTAGTCGTTGATAAGTATTTTTTTAGGGACGCAGTATGCATATTCCAATTCATTTTGTTGTCAATGGCCAGGCCAAGTTACTTAAAATATTGGACGTTTTCAATCTTGAAGCATTTTGCCGAGCAAGGCAAATTGATATTAAATGTATGAGGAGTCTTGAACGATCTACAAACCTCTGAGCTCACGCAGATATTTTGACAGTCACAACTGTGGAAAACGAGATCTGGTGAAACGTGTTCAAAAGTTGTTAGATTAAAATACATCAGCTTAGTTTTGTCGCTGATTACGAGCTTATGAATCGAAATCCAGTACCTTAAGATTTCAAGATCATAGTTTATATCAGCAATCAAATCTAAAACAGATGAATAAGTATATACACATGCAATGTCATCTGCAAAACCAGATAGTTTGGCCTTCAAAGGCTGTTAGGTCTATTTTGACCTAAATAAAACGCCAATGTTGATTCTGGGCTGTTATGGTACAAGTGATTTTATTATTAAAAATGTTGGTCTTAACTAAATTTTCTTTACATTTCGTGGGAAATGCACCTTCGAAAATGCACATCTCCATATCAGTGCACAGACGAAATCCAACGCCTTGTCTAGGCATATGCATGTGTTCCCAGTGCGTCAGCGATTTTCGGTGGGAAAGGTATTTGGATATAGGACTTATTTGTGGGAAAATTTATTTGGAGCAAAGGTAATGGGATCTAATGCATATTGCTGTCTGAGCATAAGCACGGCATAAATGGAAGGTAAAAGAAATGTGGATTATTAAGGGGTACCGTATACTTGTGCTTAAACATCCTCCCCGACCTTGAGATCCTGGAGCTCAAATTCTTCGTCTTTGGATGCTTGGGGTGTTAGTTGATTTCTTCTTCTGAGGTATAGAATGATTATTAAGAGCAACACCGCAACTAGAGAGATATAGGCGATGGAGTATTGATGTACATCATGATGAGTGATGGATCCTGGAAGTGTCTGTTGAGGCTTTAAGTCTGTAATCTTCTTCTGGATCACCGTTAGGTCTTCGTCTCCATGAATAAGGAAATTATTATCTTCATTAATTTTGTCCGTTATTTGTGAATTCATCTCGCTGCATTCAAATGAGTTTAGTACTCAGTTTAGTTTTAGTTTGGTACTCAGTATGTCCGATCCGCATACTATTGAAAAGACTTCTTCATGTCTAAAGGCAAATATCCAGTGATTGGGGTTGTGTAACTGAATCCATAGTTTTCCTGGTTTGGAGGTTTGAAGTACGCAGAGTGGTGACAGTTGTGTTTTCTGGCTTAACATATTGATTTCGCATTGGTGTTCTGTAAAATGAGTGTTAAAAATAGGATGTCGTTGCTTGCATAGATATTTCTGTTGTTCGATCTGTAAACATCCCAGTATTTCCTCCTGTGATAATGGAAAGAATTGGTCCCGAAATGGGGTTATAGCGAGAAATGCTGTAGATGGCTGGATGAATGTGAACGAGTCATTATGGTGAACGGGTAGAGGGATAAGTTTAAAGATCTGGAACATTTGACTGCTGAGTAGTGGCAGTTTGACCAGAAAGATGATATTGGATGATTTCACTCGTGTTTTAACTTTGAGCAGTTCATATACTTTTGGTAGATTATGTCCGTCATATCCGGGAAGGGTTAGCGTGGGTGGTGTACGATAATCATTGAAAGATTGCGAAGATGGGAACGACAATGCCCATTGAAAGGTATCCAACGATGATAGTAGAAAATACACCTGTTACCAAATTACAACGATTTATTTTACCAAAATTGTTACCAATGATGTGTTTGCTTCTGCGGTTGAGATCCAAGTGAACGAGAATTTCACCAAGCAGCTGCTATCAGGCCACCCCCGCATGTTTACGCATTAACCGACTGCAAATGCAGACCAAGGATAACCGATAAAAGAAAATGCGTGAAGAGAGTATCATATGGACAATAAGATGAGACGAGAAATAGAGATAAGGGCGGGAGTGGTCCAGTAGAAGTTGCTGTGAAAATATTTATTGGGACTCGCTGCAAATGCATCAGATGATTTCGAATGAAAAGAAATTAATTAAAATGATCATCAAATGCTTTGACTGATGTATGTACAGCGAGTCACAGTATTATTTATGAAGTTAATAAATGAAGCACGAAACAGATTTTAAAATAATTAAACAAACAAAATAATTAAATAAACGAATGATGATAAAGAAAAAGTACAATAATTACAAAGTTAATGAATATCAATATAAGTGATTATAATCTTGAACATTCCGCCGCCCCTGAAACAGCGTTTCAGCTCACAGGAAGTAAAGCCAGTTTGTTAATTGGTCGTACGAGGTTGCCGCTAGCCGTGTTTAATGTGACCACTCGAACAAGACCATCTTTGCCTGGGTGCACTGCAACGACTCGGCCTATTGCCCATTTGCCAGGTGGAAGGTTGGACTCCTTGATAACGACGAGGTCATTGATCTTGATGTTTGGTGTTATCTGTTGCCAACGAGGACGATGTTGCAGCGAAGTTAAATATTCAGACTGCCAGCGTCTCCAATAGCCTTGGATCTTTGACTGCAACATATTCCAGCAAGTCAGTCGATTCGTTGGTGCGTCAATCATTGGCTCCGGAATGGTTGCGTAGGATTCACCTAGGAAAAAATGAGCAGGCGTTAGTGGATTAAGATCAGTGTCTGAGATTTGGCAAAGTGGACGCGAATTTAGGATAGCTTCGATTTGCGTCAGCAGAGTATAAAATTGTTCGAAGGTTAGACCGTCGTTTCCGATTACGCGACGGAGGTGTTGTTTGACGGATTTAACACCAGCCCCCCACAAACCGCCGAAATGTGGTGCTGAAGGTGGGATAAAATGCCAAGATATGCCATCGCGAGCTATGGATTCGGTTACTAGCGAGTTATGTGTTTCCGATAAGACAAGTTTATGCATATCTGAGAGTAAACGCGCACATCCACGAAAATTTGTTGCATTGTCGGAATAAATATGCGATGGTTTGCCACGGCGCGCGGTAAAACGACGAAGAGCAGCTAGAAATGCGTCGGTGGTTAAGTCACTCACGAGTTCTAAATGAATGCCTTTTGAGACTAGACAAACAAACAAAGCAATGTAACCTTTAGAAAAGGTAGATTTTCGACCCAAATTCACCTTAAGATTAATTGGACCCGCGTAATCGCAACCGCAATGCGCGAAGGGTCTGCTAGGTTTAATTCGTTGGGGAGGAAGATCTCCCATTAGCTGGGTGGTTGTTACCGTGCGTTGGCGAAAGCATGCAACACATTCTAGCGTGATCTTTCGCAATAAATTTCGACAGCCGATGATCCAATATTAGTTCCGAAGAAGTGCAAAAAGTGTCGAGACTCCTGGATGCAGAAAACGATGATGAGCGTCACGGACAATTTTGGATGTTATGGTATGTCCCTTGGGTATGATGATTGGATGTCTGGAATTGAAAGAAAGGTCGGCGTACTCAATTCTTCCCCCAACCCTCAGAACATTATCATTATCGAGAAAAGGCAATAGCTTAAATATTTTAGAATTTTTAGGGAAAGACCCATATATCCGATAGAACTTAATATCCTCACCAAAATAAGGCTCCTGAAGCCATCGGATGACGCTTGCTTTAGCGTTGGAGATTTCAAGTGAAGTTAGAGCTTGTGTCTGTGTGCACAAATTCTTTCGGCAGCCTGTAATGGATCGATAGACCCATCCTACTGATCTTACTAGAATGAACCAAGAGGAAATCCGCTTCGAGAGAATCTCAAATGGGTGCACGTCAGTAACAACATTATAGGAGTGTTGTGTTGTTGTTCGTTTCTCTTCGGTCTTGCAGTTAGGATCCTCGTCGGAACTGGTTTCTATCGGCCAATGTTCGTAGTGCTCTCGAAGCCATTGGGGACCTGTCCACCAAATGGAATGTTCCAGGAGCTGCGAAGGCGGTATACCTCTCGAGGCACAGTCCGCAGGGTTGCATTGGGACTTCACATGAAACCAACGGCTCCTAGGGATTGTATTTAGAATTTCCGCCGTACGATTGCCAATAAAAACGTTCCAACGGCGAAGAGGAGAAGATAGCCACGATAGTACGACCTTGGAATCGGACCATGCGTAGACTTTTGCAGAGGTAAGATTTAAAGAGGTTTGGACAGCAACTATCAGCCTTGCGAGTAACAGAGCTCCACACAACTCAAGCCTAGGTATACTGAGCTGCTTAATTGGAGCTACTCGAGATTTGGCCGCAACAATATTGGTTTCGAAGCTTCCATCAGGGTGTTGGTATCGCGAATAAATGACTGCAGCATACGCGGATGCTGATGCATCGGAAAATCCGTGGAGTTCAAAGGAAACGTTGTTCAGACCAATAATTCGAGGAATTTTTATGTTCGTAAGAAGTGAAAGTTCATCCCGATACGTGCTCCATTTGGCGGCGATTGGATACGGAACCGTGTCATCCCAACTGAGTTTCCGGTGCCATAACTCCTGAAATAATATTTTAAGCTGGACGACTGAAGGTGAAAGGAAACCAAGAGGATCAAAAATACGAGCTATATCCTTCAGAATTTGACGTTTGGTAATAAGTTCAGAGGGAGCGTAATTAAACTGGAAACTAAATATATCGGACTTCGAGTTCCAAAACAGTCCTAACACTTTCACCCACGAATCGGCTTCAGTATCGAACGAGATATTGTCAGGAGAGAGAGTACCGTCAGTTTGAGTTAGTTTAGCACAATTGCTTTGCCATTTGCTTAATTGCATTCCGCACTTTGACAAGAGTTCGATCAAGGAATCGCGTTTGAAAATGGTTTCTTCTAATGTATCCGCACCTGAAGCTACATCGTCGACGTAAAAATCGTTAAGCACTGTTTTCGACGCGATTGGAAAATCATCTCTGTAATCGTTTGCGAGTTGTTCTAGCGTCCGAACCGATAAGTATGGTGCACATGATGTACCGTAAGTTACCGTGAGAAGCCGGTAATGTTTCAAAGGCTCCGCGGGTGATTTTCGCCAAATAATTCGTTGAAAGTCCGAATCTTGTTCAGTTACCCAGATTTGTCGGAACATCTTTACAACATCCGCAGTGGAAACGAATTTAAACCTACGAAACCGAATGCACACGGAAAACAGATTACGCTGAATAGGTGGGCCGATCATAAGGGAGTCATTCAAGCTATTTCCATTAATGTCCTTGAAGGAGCCATCGAATACGACGCGAAGCTTGGTTGTTGCGCTGTCTGGTTTTAAAACCGCGTGGTGAGGGAGATAAAATACGTTTAATTTCCCGATATCCGATCTAGGAACTTCCGACATATGGCCTAAGCTGAGGTATTCATCCAGAAATCGCGAATAACTTTCAAACAGATCGGAATTTTTCGCGAATTTTCGTTCCATCGAAGAAAGACGGGAAACAGCCCCCGATAATGTGTCCGCAAAATTTGGAGGAGTTTTAAAGGGAAGTTTCACTATATATCTACCATTTGAATCGCGAGAATGAGTTTGGTTCAAGTGGTTGCCGATTTCCCTGTCTTCTGAAGACATAACCAATTTTGGATCCACTTCCTCTATAGTCCAAAACGCTTGTAAAATAGAATCAATATCGACGATGGCATGATGAGACGAGATATTCGATTCTGTATTGGTCGGAAGTTTTCCTGCCAAAACCCAGCCAAAGATTGTTTGTCGCGCGATTGGGTAGCCGTGCCGATCTCCCAGGGCTTGTCTGCACCCAACAAAATATCAACGGGTGAGGAGCTATTGAAGGTAGGGTCAGCCAAAGAAAGACCCTGTAAATGATTCCAGTCATCAACGGTAAAAGATGTAGTTGGCAGATGAGTGGTTACGCAAGATAAAATAAATGTATCGACCGAGATACATAATGAATCAAAGCGTGGTGAAATAACTAGTGTGGTAAGGCCTCTAGATTTACCGGCGGTGGTAGATCCAATACCGCAAATGGGTATACGAGAGCTTTTGCGTTTGAGCCCGAGCCGTTGGACACAGGATTCAGTGACGAAAGACACTTGTGAGCCTGTATCGATAAGGATACGAACCTCCTGATATTTACCGTGAATATCTAATACCTTGGCTATAGCGGTGGGAAGTAAGGTCTGGGAAATTTTATATGTAGAGTGAACAGAGTGGTTATTAACGAAGTGGTTAATTTGTGCAGACGTTGAAGAACGATTTGACGCATCTAACGTGTTTCGCGGAACGAATTCAATACCTTCTCCATGACCGAGCGAGTTTCGACCTTTGTCATTGGACGACGTTTATATATCATTTACAGAAGGATCGTGAACTAATGTATGGTGTCGGGTATTGCAGCAACGACAGCGAAATTTCGACTGGCAGCGAGCCGACGAGTGCCCAATACGAAGACAGTTGAAACAAAGTTTATTCGATTTAACGAAATCCCGTCGCGATTGCACACTCATGTCGAGAAATTGTTGACACTGAGGAAGCCCATGAGCCGCGGAACATTTAACACAATTTGTTGGTGAGGTGGCATGCATACTTTTAATTGGGTTCCGAAGCTTATTAGGTTCACGAACATGGATTTTACAACTTTCCAACGCCTCGCACCGACGTTCTAAGAAATCTAAAAATTGCTTAACAGTTGGATAGTCCTCTGAGATGCTTTCCGATGTCCAAGCCTGGCGAGTTTCAGGGTCTAACTTACTTATATTACGGGTAGACGGTAATTCCATAAACGCTGTAACATAGCTGTTGATTACAGTACGGGGCCTATCATATTTTTTCTCAAGGCGTTCCCATGCCTGATCGTAGGTAGCGTCACATACCGTGAAGTTGTTTAGCGATTTTAAAGCGTTGCCTCGAAGACAAGATTTGAGGAAATGAAACTTTTGAACTGGAGTCAAATGAGGCTTATTGTGGACCGCAGTCTCGAACATGTCCCTAAATGCTGGCCAATCTCGATAGTCATCTCCCGAGAAGGGTTCAATGCGTATTTGAGGAAGAAAGAAATCGGAGGTTCTTGCATCGGCGGTAGATTGATTTCGACTAATTGCTTGGATAAGAAGGTGTTGTTGATCAGCAAGTCGACTTACAGCGTCTTTGTCCTTTTCCGAGCGCTCGCGTTCTCTTATCGCAGACAAAAATATCGATTTGACCATCAAGATTTTTGCCTCAAATTCTTCGAAATCTGGCCCTGGGTCTACATAACCGTCTACTTCGGCAAATTCGTATACGCGAGTTTGCGAAGCATTGAACTTTTCATTTCATTTCATTTCATTTATTTAATTAATAGGTTTGTACATTAAGATTATTATCTTTTATAGTACTTAGCATATTGGCTTCAGAAAATAACAAAAATTTTTAAAACTAAAAATAACTTACAATTATTAATGAACAAATCTTAACTTAATGGGAAAGGCAGGATTAGAGAGGTAGGATCAAAGAGAGTTAAGTAAAATAGTGAGAAGAAGAAAAAGCAGTTGAAATACTAGGGATTAAGAGGTGATTTGTTAGCTTGAGAAGTGTTGGAAGATTGCTCTTTTGAAATCGGATGAATTTGAAATATTTTTTATATTTAAGGGTAAAGAGTTCCAAAGTCTTACAGAATGGATGAAAAACAAACGTGAGGAATTAAGGTAATTATATCGGACAGGTACAATATTTTGCGTTCTTGAGGAGTGAGTGAAACTAAGTCTGCTATACAGATAAGACGGACATTTACTATAAATAATTTTGTGTAAAAATATACAGTTCCTGGCATTAATGTAGTCAAATAGAGTGCAACCAAGTAAGCCTCTGGCGTACATTGAGATATGATCATATATTCGGATGCCGTATATGTATCTGACTGCATCATTGAACGCTATTTGCAATTTGCGTTGGGATAATGAGTCAAGAATACAGTAAACAACCTCAGCATAAGTTATAAGAGGCAAGACTAGGGCTATCACCAGTTTTCGTCGTGTTTCCAGTGGGGTATAGTTAGCGCTTAGCCACAATTTGCGAAGACACCCGTATATATGACCAATGACCATGTTGATATGACTGTAGCCAGATAGACTACGGTTGATCACATAGCCAAGGCTTGTGACGGTTTCCACAGCAGAGATTTTATTATTATTGTCATGTAGATTAGGCAGTAGATTTAAATTAAATTTTTTCTTAGAAATAGGAATAACTTGCGTTTTAGCCGGGTTTAGTAATAATCCATTTGACACTGACCAGTTATAAATATTTTTCAGATCCTCATTAATAAGTAGAGCTAGTTCATTTAAGTTACTGAGAGGCTTTGCTAAGTGAAATTGGACATCATCAGCATATAAATGCACCGAAGAATATTTACAAACAGAAGGGAGGTCATTTATGAACATGCAAAAGAGTATCGGTCCTAGAATTGAGCCCTGGGGTACACCTTGTTTTACTTCCCTAATGGATGAAGATCGTTCAGCCGAAAATACTCTTTGCGATCGACCAGATAAAAAGCTGCTTATTAATTTAACTGCCGTCTCACTGAGAGCGAAGTTGTTCTTAAGTTTCCAGCAAAAGATTTCATGGTTAACCTTGTCGAAGGCCTTCGAGAAATCAAGCAAGCAGAGAATCGTAACATAACCCTTATCGTAATCTTGTCTTATTCCTTCGAGTAAATTAACCATTGTTGTGGAACAGCTGTGGTTAGCTCTGAAACCGGATTGCTGAGCGTATAGCAAATTATTGAACGTTAGATGCTTTGTTATTTGCCTTGCAATAACTTTCTCGAGGACCTTCGACAGGCAGGGCAAAATGCTAATCGGTCTAAAATCAGCAGGAGATGAGGGCTTATTTTTTTTGGCTATAGGAAACACTCTTGCAGCTTTCCAGGACTGAGGAAATGTTGATGTTATTATGCACCAGTTAATAACGTGTGTCAGATGAGAGACAATCTGTGGTAAAATAAGCTTAATGAAGCGTATTGGAATTCCATCTTCGCCTGTGGAATTTGACTTTATAGCTGTTACACATTCGATTATTTCACCTTCTGTTGCTACTTCAAAGTCTTCTAGTCTTGGAACAGAGCTTGTGAGGTTTTCGGTCCTATTGCAAGACGAAAAGTTTATATTAGGTTCACTACCCAAAAAGAAATTATTTAACTCGTCAGGGTCAAGAACACAATTATTATTACTGCTACTACTACTGAATGCACCCATTTTGCGTAAGTTACTCCAAAGTTTCTTTGCTGGGAGGGATGTATTTAGTCTAGAAGCATAATAGTTTTTCTTAGACATACGTATGATTGAATTAGAATAATTACGCGCTTCTTTATACGCAGACCAGCACTCATCAGCATGCCTACGCTTCCATTTGCTATACAATCTGTTTCGTATTTTTAAGGCTCTAACTACATCAGGAGTAAACCAGGGACATGTTCTTTTCTGTATTTTGACTGTTTTTACCGGTACATATTGATCAAACAGCTGCAACAAAATCGATTGAAATAAGTTCACCTTTTCATTCGGGTCATCAGTTAGTCGACATTGCTCCCAAGGAGCAGAAAGAGCAGCGATTTGAAGGACACTTGGTTCAATAGAGTTGAAGTCTTTATATGTGAAGGTAGCAGGTACAGCAATTTTTGACAAATTAATATCATATGTACAAAACAGGAGGTCATGATCAGAAACATCAAATGTTAGTTGGTCAAAGAGAAGAACAAGCGACGGATTAGAAACAACAACAAGATCAAGTAGACTGGGAGAGTTATTTTTAGCAAAACGTGTAGGGTAAGTAACATTTACTATTGCCATACCTACAGAAGAAACAAGATCTTTCATTTGGAAAGCGAGCGAGTCATTTTTTAACAAATTCGTATTAAAATCACCACAAATAATTATGTGTTCATATAGTGCACAATATTCAGAGACGGCTGAAAAAAAAGGCGTAGGAGAGCAGCTTCTGTTATTGCTATAGACGCAGGCAACAACACATTTAGTGTTGCAGTCGCTTAACTCAATTAAAATAAATTCGATTGCACTCCCACTCGATTTAGAAATAATATCACATTTTATGTTAGATTTGCAATAAATAGCTACGCCACCACCCGTAGTATTAGTAACTCTATCGTTCCTGAAAACTTCATATTTTGGAATTTTGTAATATGAGTCAGGCTTAAACCAGGTTTCACTTATACAAATAACATCAACACAGGAACTGCTAAACAAGTACTTTAAGTAGTCTAATTTGGATTCATTTAAACTCCGTGCATTTAGATAACAGACTTTAAGCCACTCGTAACGCTTAGCAAGAACATTTACCATAGAGAACGTTGTTTTTTCATTCACACTGTTCTGGTTTCCTAACATTGAGACATCCATAAAAACAATTAAAAAAGAGCATTCAAAATGGAGAGAGTTAAAGAAAGAGGTATAGGAAGAGAAGAAAGGAGAGAGTAATATAGAAATAAAGTAAAATAAAGGGACTTAAATAGGTTATGAATTTAAATAATTATTAGGAACACAATTAAAGTTGTTGATGTGTCACAGCAGCGGCAAGCAGATCTTCAGTGCTTTCAATGAGAAAGATTCTACCATCATTCGCCGACTTCTTAACATAAACAAGCCCAAACTTCGTGTAGACTGCAAACAGCTGTTTCTTTCGTCGGAGTCCCAGAGCGCTATTTAAGAGAAATCGTGTTTGTTTCGTTAGACTCTCATTGAGATAACATCTGTTGTCGGACTCGATGCCAAGATCTCGGAGACGTAGTTCGGTAGCATGTTGTTTGCGGTAGTTGCCTGCTGACGTCAAAACTGCGTTTCGCTCTTGAAAGCTGTTGAACTTTAACACGATGGGAGATGATGTAGTGGTGTTATTGTTATGTTGTTTTGGCCGAAAAACGTTAAGTAAGAGAGGTGGCTTACAATCAATAGTGTGGCAGAGTCGATTAAATAAACTCTTAAGGTTCTCATTTGCTTGTTCAGGGATTCCGAAGAGAACTGCATCACATCGAACTTCCCTCCTTTCCAGTGCACTGACACGTTTCTTGAGAGCCAAAGCTTCAGCATTATGTAGTTGTGTAGCTGTGTTTGTATTCTCTTCAAGCTGATCGATGCGCTTAACTATGGTGGTTATATTTGTCTTCAGCTCATCAAACCGCTGGCTCCAGCTAGCATTTATGTCCTCAATTTTGCGAAGAAATTCCTTTCGCAATTTAGAGATCTCCTCAGCGAACCCAGCCCGCAGAGAATCAGCTTGCAGAGTAAGATGTTCCACTAAGATTTTGGCGGTGAACGGAGCATTATCACTATTCAGCTGTTTCACTGTAGGTGAAGACGATTGTATTGGTTGCGTGGGCGTAGATGGAAGGCCTTTTGTTGAAGTCGCTGTTGGACGTAAGTTTGGAGCTGACATGATTTTAAGAGAGTAAAGTGAAGGGAAGGAGAGGCAAGAACTAAGCAATATATCACAGTAGGAAGAAAGAAAGTATGCACCGGAAACTTATTTTTATTTTTTCTTATTTTTTGTAAGAACAGACCGATGAAAGTTAGACAATATCACAGTAACCGGGAAAATGTTTCAGACCACTATGGCTTTTCGAGTTGTATATTATTCGAGTTTAATAATTGACTTTACACACAATATCTGCTAACTTTTACTTGACCAGGTTAAAAACGCGTCTATTCGTGCTGAATGTACATTACCACTTCAATAAGTCATTTGCCTTTTGCATTTTGACTTCGAGTTCCTCAAGAGAGATGGATTCATTAATAGATTGCGAATACGTCACTAACTTGGTTAAAGAACCTTTTAGATGACCACGTGTCAGACGAAGGGCAGAGAGGGATATAGCTTCGGTCATTTTACGAGCGTTTATTAATTAAAATTATATAGATAATTTCGAAAGAGTTAAGTTGAGACGATAGATCTAATAGAACTCCTTTGCGACCACGTGCTTTGTAATTCACGCCTATGCAATTGTATGCACCAAAATGTACAGTCCCCGATAAGTTAAAGTTCTACGCACGAACCCGGACGAAATCTATACGAATAGTCTTGAAGATTTTATAAAAAAGACGAACGAAACGAAAGAGTTCATTACAGCCTATGAAAATTTTATCGAAGAAACCGAATTATTTGCAACAATGTTCACAAATTGTCTCAAAGGGAAATAATAAACGAGTTCACTTAAGCAAATAAGCATGTGGTTAATTTTTCAACACTATTGAATAAATTGTCACTGGATAAGGCGCTATGGAATGGAAACGATGATTATTAAATTACACGCAGAAGTCTCAAGGGTGATATTGCTCAATTTGATTTACGAAAAATCCGGCTCGATTTGGACCACAAAATGTACGATAATCATTGAAAGATTGCGAAGATGGGAACGACAATGCCCATTGAAAGGTATCCAACGATGATATTAGAAAAAACACCTGTTCCCAAAATTACAACGATTTAATTTACCAAAATTGTTACCAATGATGTGTTTGCTTCTGCGGTTGAGATCCAAGTGAACGAGAATTTCACCAAGCAGCTGCTATCAGGCCACCCCCGCATGTTTACGCATTAACCGACTGCAAATGCAGAGCAACGATAACCGATAAAAGAAAATGCATGAAGAGAGTATCATATGGACAATAAGATGAGACGAGAAATAGAGATAAGGGCGGGAGTGGTCCACTAGAAGTTGCTGTGAAAATATTTATTGGGACTCGCTGCAAATGCATCAGATGATTTCGAATGAAAAGAAATTAATTAAAATGATCATCAAATGCTTTGACTGATGTATGTACAGCGAGTCACAATATTATTTATGAAGTTAATAAATGAAGCAAGAAACAGATTTTAAAATAATTAAACAAACAAAATAATTGAATAAACGAATGATGATAAAGAAAAAGTACAATAATTACAAGGTTAATGAATATCAATATTAGTGATTATAATCTTGAACAGGTGGTATATGCTTTCGAATATTGTCGAGTTCCTTAATAAGTTGCTTTGGTGATAAAAGTAAGGAGCTGATCCTTCCTTGCTGCGTATCTGTAATGTCCATTAGTTGGAAAATATAGATGGTCTTCGACTGCATTATGAACTCGAGTTAACTGATGGTTAACCAACTTGAATTGTTCATAAATAGATGCTATTGATTTGTGGAGGACATTTGCTGTTGATTCAATTATAGATGTCTGGTTTTTGTTTAACTGCAGTAAATGCTCTTCGTTGCTGTTTGCCTGTTGAATGTGACTTTCGGTATGTTGTGCTGAGTCCTGATCGAGAATGCCAAAGAGTTTGTTTGAAATTGTGCCAATGAAGTCGAAAGGCGATCTTTTGCTTCGAATATTCATTCCATTTCTATGTTTCAAGATTTCATTCAGACTCTCAGATTCCATTAGACGATGATGCAGATGCTTAATAATTGCTTCGCAGAAGTTGTGTGGATGTTTTTTCAATGCTTCACATTTTTGTCTCAGTCCTTCTACACTTTCCTTTAATCCTTGATACTCATCCCAGTAACGGGACATGTTGAAGTACACGAACAAATTCCATTCGTCTGTTATCAAGTTGACTTGCCCTAAGTCTTCAAAATAAATCCCTGGGTTATCCTTAAATTTCTGAACTTCGACGGGGTTTCGATAGTTGACAGGCCCAAATGCCGTTCCAATGATTAATAGACCCAGGAAAAGTGAGGACAGAGAGTTAATCTTCAATCTCCGTCCTTCTGATGAATTTTCTGGTCCTTTACGTTTTTTTTGCGTTCTAAGAATCGGTTTGCGAGGGTAAATTTAGAGGCTGTTTGTTGTATAGGATAAAACCTGCCCATTAGCGGATGGTTCGATTTTCCTTTCTCGAGTATACATTGTAGTTTTGAGGGTTCAGGAGTTATTACGTCTTGTTGCGATTCCATAGGTAGGGGACATTCTTTACAAATGGATCTTCTTTTTTCCCCTGTTTTGATATTGACAACTCGAGTAAGCTTGTCTTTTCCAGGTATGATCTCGAGTATTCTTCCCATTTGCCATTTTAGTGGTGGTAAGTTGTCTTCTTTTATTAGAACTTACATACCTGGTTGAACATCTTCCAGCGGATGTTTCAAGATTCATTTCACAAGATTCCACCGAGCTAAGTTCGAGATGTTCATTGCCTTGCAGTCTGGATCCACTGCTGTTGTCAATGGTGCACCAGTTAGGAAATGTCCAGGGGTGAGTGCTCCCAAATCATTTGGGTTCGTTGATTCAGGACTGCTTCTATTTGAGCCAGAGCAGTAACAAGTTCTTCGTGGGTTAATGATGCACTTGATAGTATTCGTCTCATGTGGTGTTTAGCGGACTTAACTGCTGCTTCCCACAAGCCTCCGAAATGTGGAGATCTTGCAGGAATGGTCTTCCAGTCAATCCCTTGCCTTGCACAATGATTACGGGTTAATGTTTGACCGTCATCATTGAAGACCTTTGCGGAGAGTGCCTCTAGCTCATTTCGGGCTCCTTTAAAGTTGGTAGCATTATCTGAGAAAATCTTAGCTGGGCAACCACGTCTTGCCATAAATCGTTTTAGAGCTCCGATGAATGCTTCAGTTGTCAATTCCGAAACTAACTCCAGGTGAATTGCCTTAGTCGCAAAACAAATAAACACCGACACGTATGCCTTAGTTGGTTGTTTGCCTCGTATCTTGTAGTGAATGTGCACGGGTCCCAGGAAGTCAATTCCAACGTTAATGAATGGTCTGCAAGGTTGAACTCGTTCAGGTGGTAAGTTACCCATAAGTTGTTCTATACTTCTTGGTTTTGCCTTAAAACAGCGAATACAGTTATGAACAGTCGTTTGAGCTAGCTGCTTCCCTCTTAGAATCCAGTATTGTTGTCTTGCTGTAGCCAGTAGTGCCTGTGGGCCCGCATGCAAATTCTGTTGATGCAATAGCGTCATAAGCATTTTAGTGAAGCTATGTGAACTTGGTAGATTGATTTGATGTTTGGCTTCATATGGTAGCGCTGATGCTTGTAGTCGTCCTCCGACTCTAATAAGATTTCGATCGTCCATGAACGGTGAGACCGGGCTGAGGCGACTTTTGTCTGATACCTGGCCCGTCTTCTTTAGTGTTGTGATATCATCAGAGAATGTAGTTTGTTGGACATATTGGAATATGATTGTGTTTGCTGCCTTTAGCTCTTGCACAGATAGCACCTTGTCCAGTAGTCTATAATTCCGTGCTCTTTTTAAATTACTGATGAATCGTATGATGTACGCAGTTGATAGATGTGACGTGGTATCTTCAAGTTATCAAGCTGCAGTAGATCTTTTCTGAAGTACATTTGGTGTGCATTTCCATAGGAAGAGCGGCATCCCAGTCAATTTTAAATAACCATTATTCTTGAATAAAGATTTTTGCCAGAATTATGACTGGGCTCAGAATTCCCAGGGGATCAAATATGTGAGCAATGTCTGCTAAAATCGGTCGCTTGGTTACTTCCGTCAACTCCTTCCATTTTGTTCTTTTGATGAATTGGTCTGATGATGGTAACCATGTGATGCCCAGAGTCTTAATGAAACCTTCATTTTGAGCATGTAGAATGTTTTCAACCTCCCGATTTTCCTTAGGAATTTTAGCCAGCGATTCCGGTGCATTGGCGCAACATTTTCGTAGATGAAACTGGCCTTCCTTCAGTACATTGATTAGTTCCGTTTGCATTTCAAGAGTTTTTTGAAAATTATTACTGCCTTTCAAGATGTCATCCAAGTAGATATCCCGTTGGATAATAGTAGCTCCCAGTGAATTTTGTTCGTCTGCAGCTCGACTCAGATCGCGGAGACATCTTATAGCCAGATAAGGAGCCGATTAAGTATTAAGTTGATATACCTTTATGGGCAGGTTAGTTGATTCCCTCCAGATTACTAGCTGAAACTGCTTACTGTTGTCATCGACTTGGATTTGGCGATACATTTTGGAAATATCGGCTGTGAATACGTATCTATGAGTTCGAAACCGTAACAGAATTGAGAGCGGGTCATTTTGTAAGGCTGGTCCGGTATGTAGAATATCATTAAGGGATATATTCGTAGAAGTGTTGGGGGATCCATCGAAGACCACTCGTAGTTTGGTAGAACTGCTTTCTGGCCGTAGAACACCGTGATGAGGCAGGAAATAATGAGGTTTTTTGATTAGTTCTGAGTCATCAACCTCTGTCATATGTTTAAGCGCTATGTATTCTCTCATAAAATCTGCCTATTGTCGTTGTAACTCCGGGTTCGTTTGCAATCTCTTCTCTAGGCTGAGAAACCTTTGCATGGCTATTTGCTTTGATTCTCCAAGAGACTTGACGCTATTAACAAACGGCAACGTCACTACGTAGCGCCCAGTTTCTGTTCTAGTGGTAGTTTTCTCGAAGATTTCTTCACAACGGCGTTCATCAACCGTTAGTTGTTGATAAATTTTAGAAGTAGTAGGTGGAACTTCATCCAACATTCCAACATCCAGAATTTCTGTAGGATGGTATCCAAAGCTGATTCAGTGCTTATGCCGCAGAATAGCGAAGAGGAGACTTGCACAGTCGTCTTTCCAATAACTATCCAGCCTAGTAAAGTATTTTGTAGTGTTGGCAAGTTCTTCTGTATTTTAATTTGGCCTACTGAGATTAGGTCCGGGAACAACTCCGCACCGATTAGTAGATCAATGTCCTGTGGTTGGTTGAAAATACTATCGGCTAGCTAGATATTTTTTGGTATATTCCAATGGGCGGTGTTAATGGATTGACTTGGCTGGCGCGAGGTTATAGTGTTAAGCACGTATACTTCCAAATTAATGATAAAACCATTAACTCTTGATTGAAGGCACAAGTTCACCTTCTTGTTGATTTTCACCCGAGTATCTCCCATGTCGGAAACTTCGAGCATCTCCTGTTTTGGTGTTAACTTCAATTGTTTTGCCAGTCGGTCCGTGATGAAGCTCATTTGAGAGCCTTAGTCTAATAATGTCCTTGTCTTGATAGGATTATTAGTTCGACTGAGTATGCTGACGATGGCGGTTCCCAAAAAGACGTAGTTGGAATTTGCATTGTTTGTGTTGAATGTCGACAGACTGGTTCTGTTGTCGAATTTCAAGACCTGTGCTTCAGATTTAGGTTGAAATTCTGTTCTATGCAGCAAAGTATGATGGAGTTTGTTACACTTTGTGCAGTGGCCTGACTAACAATTTGAAACTTGATGACCAAATCGTAAGCAGTTGATGCATCCTTTCAAGAGCTTTACCCTTTTTAGTCTGTCCGTCACTGAAAGCTGTAGGAAGCTTGGACATTTCCAGATGGCGTGATTATGTTGGTTGCAAATAGAGCACCCTTTTGCTTAAGTTGCTGTGGTCAGGGCCACTCTTTTTGGTCGCTTTGATTTGCTTTTCTCTTTGGTTCCCAGTGCCTCCAACATTTGGAAGCGGCCTTCTAGAAACTAAAGCAAGCCTTGAATGGTCTGGAGGTCACGAGGGTTTGTCCAGCGATTGTTCATAGAGCCTATGAGTCTCTCTATCTATTTTTGGAAGTATGAGGTTAATCAGCAATGGATCCCAGTCTGCAATGGGGATTCCAAGATTCCTGATTGCTAGGAGGCATTCGTTGGTGGTATCATGCAATCGTTTTACTGCAGTTGCCGAATCTCCTGTAACAGCCGGCTGCCCCCAATAATTTGTTTAGCAGCGCGGAAAGTAATAGTCGCTTATTATTGTAGCGATGTTCCAGTGTGGTCCAGGCGGACGCGTAGTTTTCTTCGGATACGTGAAGGTGCTGTATAAGCTTAGCTGATTCTCCGGACAAGTTAGCCTTTAAGTAAAACATTTTCTCCGCTGTACTCATTGCCTGTTGATGAATGAGCTGTAGATATAGGTCATGAAATTCCTTCCACTGAACACAGGTAGGGTGATCTTGGGTAATTTTAATTTGTCATGCCCATGGTGAGATGAATCTGGAGCTGGTTGCCATTTGACCAAGTGATCCTCTAATTTATCTAGAACCGCCCGACATCGTTCCTCCAGCTCATAAATGTCGTCTGCAGGGTAGTCGTAGGTGTCTTCTTCGGCCACAATCTCTAAGTGACGGGCTGAGATTGCTGACCACTGCTCCTTGATAGCAGTCAACCTGTGATTGCAATATCTTGCAGCGTGATCTTTTAAGCTGCTCTCTTTTGTTGCAAGCAGATGTTTTAATGCCTTTACTGCGGCATTTTGTTGCCGTATTAATCTTTGAACGCTGTTTGCGTTTTCAGACCGGTCACTGCTGTTACTGGTGGTCTTGGTCTTCTCCAGATCAGTTTGCGCTTGGACAATGGCCTTTTTGTATTCCTCATACACAGCTTCCACTTGCATATAGTACCCTTTCTCGAAGTAGGAACTGTCTGGTTTTTCTGTTCTGTACGCCTGAAGTTGTATGTCCCGCTTCTCAAACTCACTCCACTCATACTCCAGCCGTTGGAGTCGAGCATTTATATTGGATTGGGTTTTTCGGCTTGGTCCATCTTTCTTAAAGTTGTTGAACGACTTAGCAATCTTCTCAGCTGCCGCTGCTTGTTGTTTGATGATTGTTTCCATGAGTGCAAGTATTGTAGCCCTGGCAACTCTTGTATGAATTCATATAAATGAAAATGTACCAGTGTTTGAAGCCCTGGTAATTTGAATTTGATTTGCCCCTTACCGCTGGTGTGGGGAAGCAAGATCACGTCGGGGTCACCAAAATGTTAGGTCTATTTTGACCTAAATAAAACGCCAATGTTGATTCTGGGTTGTTATGGTACAAGTGATTTTATTATTAAAAATGTTTGTCTTATATACTAAATTTTCTTTACATTCTTTGGGAAATGCACCTTCGAAAATGCACATCTCCATTTCAGTGCACAGACGAAATCCAACGCCTTGTCTGGGCATATGCATGTGTTCTCAGGTGCGTCAGCGATTTTCGGTGGGAAAGGTATTTGGATATCGGACTAATTTGTGGGAAAAATTATTTGGAGCAAAGGTAATGGGATCTAATGCATTTTGCTGTCTGAGCATAAACACAGCATAAATGGAAGGTAAAAGGAATGTGGATTATTAAGGGGTGCCGTATCCTTGTACTTCAACAAAGGCAGATCAAAAATAGAATTAATATATATAAGTGTGGCGAACCAACAAACTATTGCATCTGCAGACAGAGCCACAGCATTTGACAAACCATTTTTATTTACAGCTGTCACTTCGACCTATGTCCGACTGGCTTGTTCCTTTTCCTCTTTTGGTTCCCGACAGCGACGGCGAGTAGACGAGTAGACGGAGTAGACGTCAACTTATATTGCACGTGTTGTAATTCTTTTTTTATAGTAAATAAATATTATAGAGTTTGATCTTTCTCTTTTCTATGAATTAATTAAAACAACACTACATAAGAAATAATATAGGACCAAGAACAGAGCCTTGGGGTACGCCAGTACGAACATCAAAATTTTCGCTGAATTTAGTGCCTAGTTTTACCATTTGTTTTCTATCTTTGAGGTACGATTCAAATCAGTCAAGAATAAAACCTCGAAAAAAGAGATTATTATAATCAACTGTATCAAACGCTTTTTTATGTCAATAAATAAGGACGCACTTTTTTCTTGTAATTCAGACTATTGTAAATATTAGAGCAAAAATTAAGGAGCGCATCCTCTGTAGAATTACAATTTCTAAAGCCATACTCGACAGAGCTTTAGAATGAGCTGCACTCAAGAAAATTAATAACCCGGCTCTATATTAACTTTTCAAAAAATGTTGTAAATATAAAGAGGAGAGAAATGGGTGTATAATTGTTTATGTCCTTTCGACCAGCATTTTTAAATATGGGTATAACCTCAGCCAATTTTAGAGTAGAAGGAAAGATACCACCATAAATGCTTTTATTGAAAATATGAGCTAAGATATCCGCAATGTTAAAAGATATGTTCCTTATGAAGGCATTTGAGTAACTATTTAGAGAGGATGAGCTAGATTTGTTCAGATGCATAATTATCTTATGAACTTCAAAAGACGTAATTGGCTCAAAGAAGAAGCTGTTTGCATTTTTTAATTCTCTACTGAAGAGAATGTCATCACAACTCATTTTATTTTTAAAACCTGCATTGGCAAGGATGATTGAAGGATCATAAGTGAAAAACTCATTCAAAGACGTTGCGAGAAATTTATTGTTTGTAGCCTCCACGTTATTAATTTCTATACATGATGGTGACCCAGAAGGAATCTTTTTATTAAAGAGCTTATTTATTATGCTCCATTCCTTTTTCAAATTGCCTTTAGCTGTGGAAAATTTATTCATATAAAATTTTTCCTTACAAATAGGAACTTCAGATCTAACTTCATTGCACATCTTCAGATATTTTTTCTTCAGACGGCCATCGTTAAGATGTTTTCTACACTTAAAGTGAAGTTTGTTTTTATAAATTATTATTTTCAGCAAATTCTTGGTCTCCAAGGTTTGAGTCTTTTCAACTCCTAAGTTCTGATGTCGTTACTTACAGCACATAAAACAACTTGACTGTTTAAGATTTTGAGAAATAAATCTAAGCCCGAGGAGGGATCAGGTTTTTCATATACATTTGCCCAATTTTTGCGAAGTAATCGAGCATTAAGTTTATCAAAGTCTATGCAAACGTTACTATGGAAAGGTATGTATCTGTTAGATTGTTTCTTCTCACAGTTCTGAAAAAAGAGGAACGCCATGCAGTGATCAGAGATTCTCAAATCAGATACCGTGCTTAACAAGGCCATATTAGTATTTCTGCAAAGCCGGGCAAAATTATGATCAATGCATGTTGCGGAAGTATCACTAATTCTGGTTGGTTCATTAATACAGGACTCCAGACCATTAGCTGCCAATAAACTCTTGTAGATTACCAAATCTGAGGAATCATCAAGCAGATCTAAGTTTATGTCACAAATAATAAAAAGATTACTGGCATACTGGTCTTCTATAAAAACATCTTTACTCTTATTATGAAATCTGTAAATACAAAGAGAAACTAGGTTCTGACTTTCCAAAGCACAAGATACCTTAAGCATGTCTGCACTCGGGAGAGAGAAGGATTTATACTCGCAGTCTAAATGTTCACTCTGAAAGACAGCAACACCACCTGCAGCATAGGAATTATTGCAATTAGGTCGGAATATACTACTGTGTCCAAAAAATAAGGTGAAATATGAATTTAAACTGCGCGCGTCGAAGGATTTGGAAATTTTTCTTTCTTTTTAGGTTGGTAGTACTGTCAGTGACATCTATGTGAAATTTCATGTCAAAATATATTCATAGTGTTTGAGATACGCGTCGTTTTGTGAGCTGCTAAAAGTGAGTTTTTCGTTTTTTGCGATGTCGAAATTTATTGAGCAAAGAATTTGCATTAAATTTTGTTTGCGGAATCAATTTTCTGCTGCGGATACGTTGAGGATGGTGCAGAAAGCCTTTGATGATGAGGCTATGTCTAAAAAAAATTTTTACAAGTGGTATAGTGATTTCCAAGCCGGCCGTGAACGTGTCGAATACAAAGAGCGTTCTGGGCGACCATCAACCTCAACCGATGAAGCTCACGTCCAACAAATCAAAGATTTGGTGTTGAAAAACCATCGATTAACGATTAGAGACCTTGCTGATGAAGTTGGCTTATCGAAAGGCTCAGTCAATCCCATTTTGAAGGATGCTTTGGGCCTCAAGCGCGTCAAATCTTGACTGGTACCGAAAACATTGAATTTTTTGGAAAAAAGGCGTCGCGTTGAAGTGTGTGAAACAATGCTTTCCGACTACCAGGATGTCATGAAACGCATTATAACTGGCGATGAGACTTGGATCTATGCTTACGACCCCGAAACAACCGATCGAGCGAATATCGTGCCAAAGGAGAGCCGAGACCAAAAAAACCGCCAAAGTCGCTCAAAAATCAAAGTCATGTTGACTGTTTTCTTCGATTATCGTGGTGTTGTGCTTTATGAATTCCTTCCAACCGGCCAAACAGTCAACAAGGAATATTATTTGAACGTTATGCGTCGTTTGCGTAACGCTATCCGCCTAAAAAGGCCGGAATTGTGGAAAAACAATTCTTGGTTTTTACACCACGATAATGCACCATCCCATACCACACTCGTAATTCGTGATCATTTCGCCAGAAACTCAACCCATATCGTTCCGCAACCACCGTATTCTTCTGGCTGTTCAACAAGCTCAAAAGACCGCTACGGGGACACCGTTTTGATACGATAGAGGAGATTCAAGCCGCAGCGAAGACGGAACTGAAGGCCATCCCGGAAAGTGACTACAACCAGTGTTTCAAAGATTGGAAAATCCGTTGGCATAAGTGCATTGCATCGGGAGGGGATTACTTTGAAGGGGATGAAATTGATTTGAAAGAATAAATAAAGAATTTTCAAAATAAATACAATGTCACCTTATTTTTTGGACACAGTAGTATATCCAAGAATATTGTAAAGGTCTTTTTCGTTATCATAAATCCATATTTCAGTTAAAAAGATTAGATAAGGCTTACCGACAAAAGATTCTAGGTGAGCAACGAACAAATCAAAATTTTTTCTCAAGCTCCTAATATTTTGATCGTTAGCATAAAATCGACTATTCAATTTGTCGGGGTAAAAAACACTATTAAACATTTCTTTTTCAAAAGTACAAAAGGGAGAATAATAAATTACTCAGAGGATCTTGAATTATACTATTACTTTTAACAACCATAACTAGAAATCAAGGAAATAACAATGTTACGATATGTTTTCAAGGTCCTCAATCGAATAAATTTTTACAATCTTATCTCCTTCATTTTTTTCATTAGTACTTGACCATCTTTGTTTGTTGTTGTTTGTTTAGCTTTGTTAAATACTTGTCGATAGTATTGCGTAAGGCTTTCGTTAACATAAATTGGTTTATTTTCTTTGTTACTAATAAAAACACCTGTTGTTAATTGAATACACCGTTTCTTGGTTATGATCCTCTGTTTGCATTCCATAGATTTAAATTTAACACAAACTATGTTGAATGATTTCGCCGAAACATTGTCCAACGCCTTTCGCTTAATTGTTTTGACGAGAGATGAGAACTCTGCGTGGATTGTTCGACTTTTTCGGGCCCTAAAGATACATTCGAATACCTTCGACATATCTTTTAACAATTTTTTCCAGCATGAGTATTTAGTTATGTTAATCACAGCTTCTTTTTTCGAGAATTTCTCCAACTTCGATTCCGATAAATTGCTAACGTTCCAGTGCATACCTGTCTTGGAATCCGTCCAATAAAATCTCCTGTTAAATATAATTGTATGAGCTTTCACTATAAAAGCGGCAAATCTTGTTCCCAATAGCGCGGCTTCTAATTCCCTTCTTGGAATTGACTGTTGCCGTCAAGGGGCTACTTTGGTTTTTGATGATTTAAGGCAGCAAAGAATTTTTCAAATATGCTCTTAAGTACGCAAATGCAGCAATTGCTTCTTCGCTGGCATCGCAAAAGAAATGAAGTTCTACATCTTTACCTAGCCTTAATTTTGCGTATCTCAAGGCTTACATGCCTGTATTCATTGATCTACTATCAACTGACCGGAAAATGGAACGGAAAAAAAGGAAAAAAAACTGTTGTGTGCAGATTCAAATTGCGTAAAAAATAGGAGATTTGTATTAAAATGTGAAAAAATTATTATTGAATTTAAAAAGTTTTTGTTACTTAATTGCGGAAATGAATTAAATAAGTCTTAGTAATAAAGAAAATAATGATGCGAATCGAAATAAATAACTAATACGGATACAGAAAATTTGTATTTCCTTTTTAATTGTTTATTGTGGCATATTAAGATTATTTGATGTGTCGAGGATATTAATTCCATCGCGCTCACAATTGTTGAGTTTTTTGTATTTCGGTCTAGATTTCAGTACATTTCGATTTATAGCTATGTTGGCACATTGATTCAATGGGGTTCCTGTGGCTTTGTTTTTGTTGTTAATTCGTGTTTCGTTTTTCTAATTGAAATTTTTGTGCCAAAGATAAAATTTCAACTCTTCTCAAGTTTTTTAAAATGAAATTCATTGGTTTCTATTTGGTTGTAGAGTGAATTGTAGAATCGTACAAGAATCGCACCTACGATGCTCATTGAAGGCGCCATGAAGTCTTTCGGTTTTCCAAGGAACTGGATTCTCCGTTAATTGCACTTAGTATTGTGATCCAATTTCTATCTTCTAATAAGTGGATGGATAAGCATGTTTCGAAAATTTGTCAATCGTGGGTAGATACAATTTTCCACGTTCGGGGAAACAAATATCCATGTGTAAGATGTCATTAAAATGCTTTGAGTTTTGCAGAAATTTCCATCGTGTTTTGAAATATTACAAACTCAATTATTCACGAATATTTGCGGTTCAAGCTGTAATTTCGGATAATAGTAATCATTTTTTAACTCAGCGAACATTTCACTTATACCGCGATGGTTTTTTGCATATGTGCTCGTTTTCTATTATGTTTTATGTTATTAATTCGTTTCTATCTGTGATATCTGTTAATTTACAACTTGATTTTAATAGACTAAAGTTTTGATTTAAGGAAAAATATTTAACGTATAGGTCTTGGAACTGACGATAAAGTGATACATCTTCGCAATGTACACAGAAAATTCTTTTTGAAGAAAAAAGGCTTTGCATAATATAATTTAAAAGAAATCATTATTTTCTCTATCGACATAAACGTTATTTTGATTTTTTTTTTACGAATAATTTTAAATGAAATTTTTTTTTGAGCATTATAGGAAAGATATATATTTTTTGTTGAAAAGATTTATTGGTTTTTGGGTGATGTAAATATATCGAGTTTCATATTCTGAGGCACCATGAATCGTGGTACCAGTAGACATAACCTTCGTTATTGTCTGCCGAAGTTTTGACTTCTTTGTCATAGACGTCATGTTCATTATTGAAAATGTGGACCAAGCTTATTTCATCTGAATCATGCAGAGCATCTTCGGTTAAGTTTTTATAAATATTACTAGTAAGTCCATATGCGACGTTGCTCTCTTTCCCCTCTAGGTACTCAATGTCAAAATCATACTCGTCAAGTATGATCCTCCAACGTTGCAGTTTCATGTTCGGTTCTTTGATGCCATTAAGCCAGACGAGAAGCTTATGATCCGTTCGCACAACGAATTTTCGTCCGTATACATTTTTTCTAAAATTTTTCACAGACCATACCACTGATAATCACTCCTTTTCAATTACAGAGTAATGAAGTTCGTGCTTGTAAAGTGTACGCGATGCATAGCAAATAGAGTTTGTCAAACAAATCATCCATGTTAGGCATAGGAAATCGATCCTCAAAAGTTTCGCTGACAATTAACAATTCTCCCCTTTTTTGTGCCCACTCCTGTCATTCTTTTTAGGAACAACGCAAATTGGAGAATTGCATGGACTACTACCTGGAACAATTATTTTTTGCTCTAACATTTCAGAAATTTGTTTGTCAACTTCATCCGAATGTATTTCAGGATAGCGGTAAAGTTTATTATAAATGGGGACATTACTTTTTGTTAGTACCTGATGTTAAATTTGGTTGGTAAAAGATAATGGGTCGCCTTCTTTATAAAAAATATTCTGAAAAGAATTAAATAATGATTTCAGTTTTGAAATATATGCTTTTTTCAAGTCATCTGCGAAGAGGTTGTTTGGAACTTTAGTGCTGACACTTTCACTACAGAAAACGTTCAAAACCTCGTCGTTTTGATGAAAAAGATTTTCATATATTTCTTCTTCTTAGTCGAAATATATTTTTATCTTTTTGTTTTCTGTTGGACAATTTAAATAAAAAACAGCGACCGACTTCTAGGAAGTTAAAAAGGAGACCGCAATTCATTGCTGTATGTATAGAGTACATGTTTAAAATACCAGTGAGAGCCAGTGTTGCCAAACTTATTATTAACTTATAATTTATTTAGATTTTTAAAAAAATCTACCTGCTATATTACGGTTTCACCGTGCTTCCCCGTTTCCAAGGGAAGAGTGCTAACCGGAGAGTAAACGCAATAAAACAATACTTTTTATTATTATTTATTTATGCACTATTGTCCCGCTTTCTATACCTTGGCTGCAACCAATAGTGTGTTATTATATAAAATTATGGTTTTGATTACTTGACTTCCTCTGTGTCCCTTCATTCGATCCTTCCCCTTATATTAAAGATACTTTCAGAATAAATCCCTTCCACCATGCACTCGCCGTACGCAATTCCCAATGTCATATCAGTTTTTTTAATATACTAGTAAATCAATATATTAGGCAACAGGCACATGTGCATTCCACCATTGTTCAAATCAATAAATCTTCATGCCCAGGAACCACTCAGCATGCAATGTTGTTATCTCGAACTGCGTCTTTAAAAACCTAATTAAGCTCATGGCGTTCTGTTTATCCCATGCGGCGATCAATCCATCGTCGATATATTGCGAGTATCATACGCCTTTTAATATCCTTAGAGATAAAAACACACGGACCCATTAGGCTTGGTCTTAAATTAAACTCCTTTAGAACTGAAGTGAACATCTTGTTCCAGCATAGAGACACCTGCTTTAAGCCGTAATGGCTTTTTTGAAGCTTACAAACTCGCGCAGAACCGTAATCAAAACATTAAGGCTGCTGCATGTAAATTTCTTCACCTAGGTCGCCGTTTTAAAAGCAGGTTTCTGCATCAAATTGGATGAGATGAAGTCCCTCATCTGCCGCAATTGCAATAATGCAACGTACTATATACTATAGATGTAAATTTTGCCACTGGACTGAATGTTTCATTATAATCTATACCTCGTTCTTGATTAAAGCCCCGAATCACTAGTCTGGCCTTGTACCTTTGCCGTCCATGTGCATCTACGATTTAAAGCTTAAATACCCACTTGTTACTTATGGGCTTCCTGTTCAGTGGACACCGCATCAAGTCACAGGTGTGGTTTTGATGAAGACTGTTCATCTCCTCTGTCATTGCTTTCTTCCAGTCAGCTGCATTTTTACTTGAAAGTGCTTCTTTGTAAGTCTGTAGCTCTCCTATCATTATAAAAGCATGCTTCTCCAGCGGTGGTTCATTACTTGTTATGAGTTGAAAGTCAGTTGTTCCTGCAGTATCCACAATATTCTCATGCTGAATCTGTTACTCAATTTCCTTTCCTAACAATTTCCACCTTTCGTCTTGCTGGTATCCAAATACGATACCCCTTGATGTTCTCTCAATATCCTACCAACAGCGCCTTCTTCGCCTTTTCGTCCCATTTCCTACGTTTCTGCTTTGGTATATGAATAAATGCCCCGATACCAAAAACTTCTAACTCTTTAATGTTTGGTTAAATGTCAATGCACCTTCCAAGGTGCTAATTCCAGTCTGGTTCAAGACATAAACCGCTGTATTTATAGCTTCAGGCCAAAATTTCTTACTTAAATTCCTCGAAAGCAACATAGTTCGAGCAGCCTAAACGATTGTGCAGTTTTCCCGCTCAACACTGCCATTCTGCTCGGGAGAATATGGTACGATGGTTTCATGACGGATAGAGTGTTTGTTAAGAAGTAACTTTAAATATGCATTGACGAATTCTAATTTATTGTCTGTACGCAATGTTTTGACCGGATCTCTGTCTCTCTCTCCCCCACTGCAACAACCGCTCCATCCTCCGTTGCAAACTCGCACCGAATTTCAATCCTTTATGTTTATCTTTGCGAAAAAAGTGGCACAGAAATTTTCGGTACATACAAAACTTTGGATAGATGCTTTACACACCACCTTTCTCTATTAACTAATAAACTTCCGAGAAAGGGCAAATAATACCCTTTATCCCTTTACTAAGTTAACCGTAATCTTAAGGTTTTCAACAAATGAGGACTTAAAAAATTACTGCCATAACGTTACAACATGGAGAATGATGTAAAATTTTACAAATAGTTCCTTGCTGTAACAGAAGGACTTTTTTTATGGGGAAGACGAAAATCAGTTATAACATCGCTACCAAAATTTTGTTACCAATGTTCAAAAATTCAACAAAATAATGAAATTTCGCGGAAAATCCACAAAATGTCGTTAGTTCCAGACCATCTCATATTCTTATGCACAAAATCTGATTCACATGGCTCCTCCGGAACGTTTGATCCTCAAATTGAGGAGCACCAGAGCGTTCGCATAATTCGTCGAAGACTTTCGAATGTTAAACTTCCAGAACGAATTACGAGAAGAAATTCTCGCTGGATGAAAGAACCTTTAAGTTTCGCAAATAATTCTCTTTAAGTTCCAGACTTTTGAAGGAACCAGAAGCGGCTTAAATATGACATATAACCCTTGACAAGCAATTCACAAAATAAACAGTGAAACCTGGAGGTGAGGGTGGAATTGTGTTGGTCTATTTTCCTAAGTTAGGGATCGGTTCCATTTTTCAATTTGAGAACACGTTGACCAAACTTCATTACAAGTCCACATTGAAGACCATTAAGCTTGTGATTGCATTCTCCCCACAGCACCTTTGTGATTTCTCTACTCGCCGCGATGCTGTCTGAGAAGAATAAAGTATGCTTCCCCTTATCCTTTGTTTGATGAACTCGTTTATGCAGGACGAGTACTCTTGTCAGAAGCACTGGAAACCTTGACTTCAATTGATCGGTTACTGCAGAACACTCTGCTCCTAGTTATATATGAGCCGTACGCGAAAATATTGAGTGCGTGTCATCACACATCCAAAATGCTCTTTTTGCAAAAATTGTTTACAAAATTATATCATATGTTTTCTTTCGAGTCGAGTAATGATGTCATGTCTCTTACTATTTGTGTGTCCAGTGTATATTTTATCACCAAATTGGCCAATTCCTCTTTCTCGTTCTTGTTATTTTACGTATACACCTGGTCTGGGATTCCCAAAAACCCCTGCAACGTTGTTTTTTGTTTTGAAAATTTAAGTGACCTGGATACTGTTTCCCCAAAATCATTTATTTTCTAGGAGTTTACTCAATCCTTTCCCTGCTAAAAATAGTAAACTCTGGCGATGAAAAATACAAAAATGGGCACTACTCTTGTATAAATAAAGTCTTCCTCTAGCCAATAGGTATTAATAATACTTGAACTCAACATTGATTACTTTAATCATGCCATACTGCTCGTAGGGCCATAGAATACATTTCCTCCTGATTTTCTGACATTACTTCTGAGTCATAAGATGTCGTCTTGAGCCGAATGAGCTATCTCAATTGGTCATCTCTTTCTTTTAATTGCAATTCAATAATTTACACAAGCTCTTAGGGATGCAGAAGTGCGATTTGAAGCAACCGGTTAACTCATGCCTGAGAAGATTTTAAATTACACGAATTCAATAATTAAATATTTGCAGAAATTTAAAGAACTTTAAATGCCACAGTTTAAAACAAAAGCTTCTGCAAGCCAGGGAGCAGCGAAAGATGACTTGAAGATGACGACTATTGATTGAGGTGATTTAATAAGAGATTGTTCTATCACGAAAAACTAATTTCCAAACAACGTCTTTAATCGTGGAACACAAAAACAAAAAATTGATGATGATAATCCGGTTCGAATCTGGACCAAAAAATGTAGCCCAACTGGCCTCCAAACTGAAAAATGAGAAAAAAAAATAAAATAACGAAGTCTAGCGACTTGATAGAAAATAGGGGAAAAGCAATTGTGATGCTTGATGCATGTGGAGTGAGTCAGAGAGTTAATTGCACATGAGTATCAGCAAACTAAATTAAACAATAAGATGAACTTTACAACAATGAACAACAAATTGCAATTTTTTTTAAGATTCTCAAGCAGTATGCCCACTAACACTTTGGCATAAATCAGTTGGAGTGTGGTGAATTCATCCAACCCCACAGATTTATTCACGCATTGCGTCTGAAAAAGGGTTTCAGTGAAGCTCCCTGTATTGCACTTGCATCTTCAAGTTGGTATGCTGGTCAATTAAATTTTTTTTTTCAATTTTATGCATTTTTATTAATTCATTAAATTCAGTTGCATTCAGTTACAGTAAAAATGCTTAAATCTAGCTTAATTAAATTAACTATTTCTAAACTAACGTACTGGCCCTATGCGGACACTCTAATCTAAACCTAACAACTTAACATATGTTTTTCGACTTAAAATTATTATTATATCTAACTAATGAACATTATATATAAATAAGAAAATTTTTATTGTTTTTAAATAAAAACTTAGTGTCTGGACTTGGATTTGACTTTATATTAATCTAAAACTATACTTAAAAGTATTCTAAAATATAAAATTTCAATCTTATTTTAAATAACGTTTTAACTACTACAATACAATAAAAATAACAACTACTTACACTACCTTACATATATGTAAGCCGGCCATGGCTAACAGGACATGCTATGTTTTTTCTATTCCTCGTACAGTCACCAATAGTTTCTATATTGCCTTACGACAATAGTCTGACACCGCCCTACTGAACCGTAGAGTCTCCCCGGTGAGCTATTTGCAACGTCTCGGTCGTAGTTGACTCGCCCGTCCACAGCTTTTCGACCAACGAGGAAGACTAATGGTACCGCTAATTCATCCTGGACCAGATCTTTTCTATCTAGATAGAGAAAAGCTTCAGGGGGAATAAAGCTGTTAAGGCGCACTGTCTCGTGGTGCATATCATTGGGGTAAAAAAAAACCCGAAGATCAAGTTTTTGGTCGAAGTTATTGCTCATGCAATGTGACTTCGAATAAGCTTTATCAGAAAGATATCCACTCGGATCAGGTTGACCGGGGTCAACAGGGCCTCATTACTACAGAATTTTTTGTTCTTAGACTCTGGAGTTCTATATAAATGCAAACAAGCCCTAAGACATCATCTCTCAAGAATCAGAATCTTTTCCATTAAACTTGTTCAGACGTTAAACCAAACGGGACATCCATAGGAAAGAACAGGTCAAATGTCAGTCGTTCACAAACCTTTGTGGGACCATCACGTGTTTCGACTTCGTTAGCGAAACATTCATAAGTTTATTTTCAAGTGTTTATTTTACCATTGTTCCGATAATAAGCCAGCCGGTGCAGAGGTTGTGGTGTGGACGTCTTGTACGAGAGTCCCGAGTTCAAGCCCCAGTGGGGAAATCGAATATTTTTTCTGTTGAATTTAATTAAAACCAGTTAATTTAACAAGAAACAAAGTTGAAAGAAATGAGTGGGCGACAAAAGTTCCCCCTCCATCCTGGAGTAGAAGAGGGGAAGGCATCGCCTGACAAAAAGCCACCGTTGGCTTCAGAGTCAACGAACAACAAACAAACAAACAACAAACCTCGTGAAGCGCCCGTCCCTTTCGGCTTCAGTAGAAAAGCTGCCGCCTGAAGCGGGGGAGCGGGCGCAAGCAGTAACAGCAGCAACAATCGCGGCTGCAGCAATTACAGCAGCAGTAAAACAAACGGCGGATCGGGACGATTTCCCGTATGTCTCTGACGGCGGAGAGGGCCACTATACCGGAGACAGTAATTTGTTCTTGTCTTTGGCGGCCTCCGAAACGGACGACGAAGATGACGAAATCTGCCACCTTGAATCGTTAATCAGGGCCGTTAAGGCCAAACAACTGGCCCGGCGCGAAAAACAGCGGCAATTGGCGAATAATAGTCAAAGTTCGGCAGCAACCTTAAACAAACAACAACAAGCAGAGTTTCCAAAGCAACATTTAAACAATCAGCAGCAGCAAAAACATCAGCAGCAAAACCAACAGAAGCAGAAACAACAGCAGCAGGAGACGACAATGAGGCCAAAGGTACAACCAATAAATACGTACAAGATGGAGCTACAGGACACCATCAAAATATGTAAGTCGGCCATAGGCGATAATTTTATTATTAAACGACTTAGTAAAGACAGACATGCTATCCACTGTTTCACAGTGGAGCACAATAAATAAGTTAAACAGTTATTAGAAAAAACGACTACGGATTTCTTCTCATTCACTCCCAAAAGTGAGCGTTTGCAGACAATGCTCCTTCGTGGTTTAGATTCGTCCACCGATCCCGAGAAGCTCCTTCAGGAGCTTCAAGCGAAGGAATGTGACGATCTTAAGTTCGTTAGTGTTAAGCCTTTTACTACAGCAAAGGCCCGAAGGGGAATCGGAAATTACCGTTCTTCCTGGTCCAGCTAACTCCCAACAGCAAACTAGATAGTCTGAGGAAAATTAAAGTCGTAGATTATCAATGCATAAGTTGGGAAAAATTAAGTCGCAGCGACAACATTTTACAATGTGTTTGCTGTCAAAGGTTCGGGCACGCCGCTGCGAACTGTCAAATGCAGTTTCGGTGCGTTAAGTGTGCATTGAACCACAGTAACAATAACAATAACACAGTGCCGCAGTAGCAATTCCCAACGAAATTGCGGAATTGGAGGAGTATGTTCAAATGCATTCTTACAATTACAGTAGGACGCGCTGGATACGCTTCTCCCGAACAATGAACTCGCTCAACCCACCATCCAATAGGAATTTGTCGAACGAAGAGATCGTCACTTACCTCAAACGGATGGACGACACAATAAAACAAACAATGGACAGAACAATTCCCAAGTACCAACTGACTGACAATATCAAAATATACCGCAATGCTACGATTGACGCTCTTCACCGACAAAAGAGTAGGCTACTGACGAGACTTAAACTTCTGTACAGACGTTTCACCGACCCACAAAACTCGGAGGTTAGGACACTGAAATCACAGCTTAAAAACCTACAGCAATTAATTCAGCAAAATTACCGTGCTGCAATTAATTCGCATTGGACACAGCAGTCAACTCGATGCCAAGGTAAAGGTGATCTGCTACACGGCCCTTATTCGGCCTGTCCTTGCCTATGGCTGTCCCGTTTGGTTTAACGTGGGAACAAGCTTAATGGAAAAGATACGGGTTTTCGAGAGACGATGCCTTAGGGCTTGTCTCCATTTATTTAGAACTCCAGAGTCTGAGTACAAAAAATTCTATAGTAATGAGGTCCTGTACAACGGGGCCAACCTGATCAGAGTGGACAACTTTCTGATAAAACTTATTCGAGGTCACATTGCAAGAGCAATGACTTCGACCAACAACTTGATCTCCGGGGCTTTTTACCCCAATGACATGCACCATGAGACAGTGTGCCTTAACGGCTTTATTCCCCTGAAGCTGAAATAAATAAATAAATAAATAGATTAGCGGTAGCGTTAATCTTCCACGTTGGTCGAAAAGCTGTGGATGGGCGAGTCACTTACGACCAAGACGTCGCAAGTAGCTCACCGGTCGTAAGGCAACATCGACACTATTGGTGGCTGGACGGAGATAGAACTCTGTCGTAGTAAAGTTGTAGTCTTGAGTGCCCTTAAGGCAAACGTGATAGCATGTCATGTTAGCCTTGGCCGGCCTACGAATGTGGTGTAAGTTGATATTTTTGTGTTATGGTGGTTAGTTTTAGTGTATTTTAAGTTAGGTTAAGATTTTATGTTAGTTTTAAGTTTAGTTATAGGTTTAGTCTTAGTAAAATACAAAGTCCATATACTAAGTTTTTTCTAAATTTAATTTTTTTTCTTAGTTTTCTTATAAATTAGAATAATTTTATATATAATTAATAGTATTAAGTCGAAAGACATAGGTTAAATTGTTAGTTTTAGCTTAGAGCGCCCTCAGATGGCCAGTAAGTTAGTATATACATAGTTAAGTTTATTAAGCTAGCTTAAAGCGTTTTTGTCTAGCATGTAAGGAAAATGAATTAATTGAATAAAAATGCTTTAAAATGAAAAAAAAATACACACGACCTGTCACCCGAGGCATTCGGGTTTAATCCCCACATAGAAGCTGTAAAAAAATTTTATTTTCAAATAAAATAAAAAAAAAAACTTCGAAGCCGGTTAGCCGGCGTTGAGTGCAAAACAACGGTCCGCTCACCAACAGATGGTGGCAATGGATAACTGTGCCGAAACGGATGTTAAAACAACGGTCCAAACATCGGACCATTTAACATTGGTTGTAAAATCTTCTAAAAGAAGGATAAAGCCAAGGCCAACCCCAGACATGGTGAAACGCCCGTCTCTGACTGCTTCAACTGAAAAGCTGCCAATTGAAGTGGGGAACCGGGCAACAACATCACTACCAACGGCTATCGCGGAAACGAAGGCCAAAACAACAGCAGCAGCAAGAACAGTAGCAGAAGCCACAGTACGCAACAAAAGTTACGCCCCAGTTGAAGGTGAGGATTATCCGTACGTCTCCGATGGTGGAGAAGGGCGCTACACGGGTGAAAGTAACTCGTTCGTCTCGCTGGCAGCCTCTGAGTCGGATGACGAAGACGAGGAAATTGAAAGCTTAAACAGCAACATAAGCCAGCTACAAGATATGTTGCGCGCAATCAAGGCCATGCAGATGGCGCGCCGAAAACGAGAGCTCGAGGAAGCTAACCTATGCAAGCAGCAGAAGGAGCAACAACAGCTGTGTTCTGATCAACAGCTTCTGCAACAGCAAGAACGACATGAACAGTTCCCCAAGCAATGTGTGCATAAACCAATGTCACAAATTCAGCAGAAACAAAAACTACATCTGACTACACAGCAGCAGAACAAAGAACTGATTAAAAAACAGCAACAACAGCAACGAGCGAAGCAGCAACTACAGCAGCAGAAGACAACAGAGACGAAGGTGCCACCCATTAACACCTACAAACTGAGTTAAAAGAAACAATTTCACTATGTAAGGTGGCTATTGGTACAATTTTACTATTAAACGTTTTAATGAAAATAGACACTCTATAAACTGCACCACTCTGGAGCAGTATAATATAGTTAGGGATTTGTTAAAGGAAACAACTACGGAGTTCTTCTCCTATACCCCAAAGAGGGAAAGATTGCAAACCATGCTCCTTAGAGAGCTGAAACCCTCTACAGACCCTCAAGAGATCTTACGAGAGCTCAAAGCAAAGGCTTGTGACGATCTCCAGTTCGTGGCAGTCAAGCCATACACCACACCGTAGGCCAAAAGGGAGAATCGGAATTTACCGTTCTTCCTAGTTCAATTATCTCCCAGTAGCAAATTAGATAGTCTTAGGAGCATCAATGTCCTAGATTATCAGTGCGTGAAATGGGAAAGAGTAAAAAGGCGTGATAACATTTTACAATGTGTTCGATGCCAAAGGTTCGGGCACGCCGCGTCGAACTGCGAAATGCAGCATCGGTGTGTGAAGTGCGCAAAGGAACACAAGGCGGAGGAATGTCCGCTGGTTAAGGATAATTGTAATAGAAGCGATCTCAAGTGCATTTTATGTGGAAATTCTGCACACACCGCAAATTATCGGGGTTGTTCGTTCGTTCGTTCGTTCATTCGCAATCAAACACCAGCCGTTTCTCCCCAAGTGACCTACGCGCAAATGGCGGCAGGCTAAGGGAATACGGTACAGTAATTGCCAAAGGCTGTTCCAAAGGCACCAACGCTTCGGGCACCTGAGGCTGAAGCTGATCTGCTGGCTATTTTGCTCTCGATGCAGGGACAAATAAGCCAGGTACAACAGCAGATACCAGAACAGGCGACACGGGTGGATAAAATGTACTCGCTTTTGCACAGCAATTGGAGAAATCATTCACCAAACACTAGAGGGAACCTACTGTTCAATGTTGAGTACAGGTTAGATTTGAAGGCAACTGATAGCCCGTCTTACCCAAGAACAGGCTCCTACTTGGATCTTTTACTTTTCGACGAACGGTTAGAACTGACTGACGTGGACCGATAAACGACAAACTGTCTAAAAACATTTGTGTATGACAATGAACCTTGCGGATTTAGTGCCGCAATTACTATTCCTAACGAGATTGCGGAGTTGGAGGAGTTTGTTCAAACGTATTCTTACAACTATAGTAGGACGCGTTGGACGCACTTCTCTCGATTTTTAACCAGAGCACTCTCCTCGAACTTGCTCAACACACCATCTAATAGAAATCTGTCGAACGAGGAGATCGACGATACCATTAAACAAACGATGGACAGAACAATTCCGAAATACGAACAAACTGACAGTGTTAATATTTACCGCAATGCAACTATCGACTCGCTACACCGACAAAAAAGTCGGCTACTGACGAGACTTAAACTACTATACAGACGCTTCACTGACCCACAAGACTCGGAAGTTAGGACACTGAAGTCCGAGCTCAGAAACCTACAGCAGTTAATCAAGCAAAACTACCGAGCTTCAATTAATACGCACGGGAATACCAAAATTCGGGCAATTAAAGCTAGCAACCGTAGCATGTTCCCGAAAATCAATAAATTTTTTAGAAGGAAAAATCAGAACGAGCTTCCGTGTCTTAAGCTCCCCCGAACTACGAACAACGAACAAATACTTCTTACAGCAGGCATTGATCCAGTAGAAGCGATTGAAGATGATAACTTCTTTGTGATCGAAGATCGCTAGGAGAAAGTTGAAGTAATAGGCGTGAACTTTCAAGATGTGTATGGGATGAATGTTACTCACCCGAACCATGTCTTGGAAGATTGCGTCCTCGTACACAACTCCGACCTTCAAAATGATATTGAGAACTGGCTATCGGAGAACACTGGTTTTACCAGGTTCAGTGATGAAAATTTGGCAAATGATGTCGTCACCGATGAAGGGACACATCCTCCTTTTATATCAAAGGAAGATCTCTAGGTTATCTTCGGTTCACTTAGAAGTAAAAAATCCGTAGGAATCGACGGTATATCAAACATTGTTCTCAGACACCTCCCTTTAGAAGCGGTAAACATTTACACTACTCTGTTTAATAATTTGCTTAATAATGCACACTATCCAGCTCATTGGAAAACAGCGGTGGTGCGACCCATTCCAAACCGGAATAAAGACACATCCAATCCGACAAATCTTCGGTCGATAAGTCTTCTTCCAGACATCAGCAAAGTGTTTGAGAAAGTGATCAATAGAGCCCTGACCGAGTGGGTTGAGGACAAAAATATTATTCCGGATAATCAGTTCGGTTTCAGAGCGGGGCATGATTGCATACATGGCGCGTCTAAACTGGTATCGGATATCCAATGGAACAAAGGTATGTTGATTGACTTGGAGAAGGCCTTTGACACTGTAGGGGCTCTTTTCCAAGCTTGACCAGCTCGGCATAAGCACACCGCTGCTGTACATAATCTTTGATATGCTCACCAGCAGACAGTATATTATGAAAAATGGCAGTATGACGTCTGCTGGAACTTTTGAAATAAACAACCTTCTACAACAGCTTGTAGTTAATTAGACCGATTTTATTCACTATTTTCACGAGCGATCTTGTAGGCTCTCTTCACCACGCTATAGCATACGCAGATGACTTGATCGCGTACAGGTTAGGTCCAAAGATTGAGGGAATTGTAAGTCTTTTGTAGCGTGACTTCGATGAGATTAAGCGATATTGCGACGATTGGAAGTTGAAGATCAATTACAAAAAGTGCGAATCCATTTTGTTTAGGACGCCGTTGACTTCGATAAGATTAAGCGATATTGCGACGATTGGAAGCCACTGGCGAGTCGGAGTGTAGTCAGATATCTTGGGGTCTGGTTTGATCAGTATCTATATTTTAACAAACATATAGATGCTGCTCTGGCCAGAGCTAAAGCGGCCCATGCCATGACAAAGAGACTGTTTCACAGCAGCCAACTCGATTCCAGGGTAAAGGTGATCTGCTACGCGGCCCTCATTCGGCCTATGCTTACATATGGATGTCCCGTGTGGTTCAACGTGGGAGCAAGCTTGATGGAAAAGATTCGGGTTTTCGAGAGACGCTGCCTAAGGGCATGTCTCCATTTATATAGAACTCCAGAGTCTCAGTACAGAAAATTCTATTCTAATGAGGTCCTGTACAACGGGGCCAACCTAATCAGAGTGGATAACTTTCTTATTAAACTCATTCGGAGACACGGTGCAAGAGCAATGACCTCGAGCAATAACCTGATCTCTGGGGCTTACTACCCCAACTTTATGTACCACGAGACAGTTCGCCTTAACGGCTTTACCCCACCAGAGGCTTTCCTCTATTTTGATATTAACGGCCTGATTCAGGATAGAAATGCAGTTCCATTAATCTTCCATGTTGCCCGAAAGAGTGTGGACAGGCGACTTGCCTACATTGGAGATGCCGCTCGCGGCTCAGAGGAGAATCTTCGGTTCAGTAGGGCGGTATCAGTCCGTGACAAGGAGGATGTTATTAGACAGCACCAACTATTTTGGTGGTTAAATGACGTAGAGGATACTTCGTAGTTGTCGTCTTGGTCATTGAACTTACACTATTACTGTTAAGAAATTGTTCTTAAATGCCTAGCCAGCTTACATAGATTTTAAGATTAGGTTTAGGTTAGTTTTAAGGTAAGTTTTAAGAACCAAAAAAAAACAAAAAAAAAAACAAAACAAAATAATAAAATCATAGCACAGCACAAAAACACAAAAAAAATATCGTACATACATATTTGTTATGTATCTAGGTTAAGTTATTTTTAAGTAATTTAGTAGTGAAAAATTAAGTTAAGTTATTTTTAAGTTAGTTGTAGTTATATATAATTTTTTTTTTAAAAAACCATATATATATATCAAGTTTTTCTTTCGTATACAATTTTTCTTGATAATTAGATCGTAACGTAATATTAATTGAAGTATATTAACACAATATTTAATTTTAGTTCAAGTCGTCGAAAGACATAGGTTAAGCATTTGGTTTAGCTTAGAGCGTCCGCATAGGGCCAGTAAGTAAAATGTTAAAATGTTAATGGTTATTTAGGCTAGTTTAAGCATTTTTATGTCTAGCATGTAAGTAAATATGAATTCTAATAAAAATGCAATAAAAAAAAAAATTAAACAAGTTGATGTGAAGCTTAATGGAAACGCGTTTTCTCGTATACAAGCCATCGAGTCGCAAACAAAATAGGTAAATTAAACGAAATGAAATAAAAATGTATTAACTGGCACAGAACAATGTATTAACTGGCACAGAACTGGGAGGAAAAAAAATGTAATGACATTTCATAGCGCATTTTTTTTTTTTTTACAATGCTTTTTTATTTGTAATTCAGAATACCTTAATTGCTTGACAAAAATGCTTAAAACTAGCTTAAATAAATGTACCTATTTTAGTTACTTTAATTACTTACTGACATTATACGGGCGCTCTAAGCTTAACCTTATTCTTATATTTTGTCTTTTGACGTAATCGGGCTTTATGTGATAATAAAAAAAAGAGAAACGTAAAAAATATTACTTTTGCGAACTAAGAAAAAATATACAAGAAAACTTAGTAAATAAATAATTGTTAAACAAGAATAAATTTAACTTAAAAACTACCTTAATATAAACCTTAGCGTACTAGCTTAATCTATTTCTAAACATATTCTACTATAAATATTCTACTATAAATATATATACTACTTTAACTAAGAACTTAATATACCTTATAAACTATGTAAGCCGGCCAGGCTTTAATTTACTTGCACTTTAAGACACCATGACCTTGGAGAAAAAGAAGAAAAAAATGGGTGAGTTCAACAACGACGGCGTTTCCTCTCCTTCTTTAAGCCACCAAAAATGTTTGTGTTGTCTTAAAACATCATTCTTGTCGTGGGTTGATACCGCCCTACTGAACCGGAGACTCCCCGCTGAGCAGCGAGCGACGCCTCCGTTGTATACAAGTCGCCTATCCACACCTTTCCGGGAAAAGTGGAAAGCGCACTGACGCGTGGTACATGTAGTTGGGGTAATAAGCCCCAAAGATCAGGTTGTTGCCCGAGCTTATTGCTCTTACAACATGTCTCCAAATAAGTTTAATCAGAAAGATATCTATTCTTAATAAGTTTGGCCTCATTGTTCAGGATCTCATTAGGGTAGAATTTTTTTTAATGAGACTCTGGAGTTCTATATAACTGCAGACAAGCCCTAAGACATCGTCTCTCGAAAACCCGTATCTTTTCCATTAAGCTTGCTCCCACGTTGAACCTTACAGCACAGGGCGGATGAGGGCCATGTAGTAGATCACCTTCACCCTGGCATCGAGTTGACTGCTGTGAAACAGTCTCTTTGTCAAGGCATAGGCTGCTTTGGCCCTGGCCAGAGCAGCATCTATATGTTTGTTAAAATATAGATACTGATCTAGCCAGACCCCAAGATATCTAACTACACTTCGATTTGCAAGTGGCTGCCCATGATGTCCTGCGATAGAGAACTTTCGCCAATTCTTTCTGGTATCCGTAGAGGCCCAAGACAATGGTGTCCTGTATAAAATAGTTTCGCACTTTTGAAAGTTGATTTTCAACTTCCAATCGTCGCAATAAAGTTTGGCCTCATTGTACAGGATCTCATTAGGGTAGAATTTTTTTTACTGAGACTCTGGAGTTCTACATAACTGCAGACAAGCCCTAAGACATCGTCTCTCGAAAACCCGTATCTTTTCCATTAAGCTTGCTCCCACATTGAACCATACAGCACAGGGCGGATGAGGGCCATGTAGCAGATCTTCTTCACCCTGGCATCGAGTTGACTGCTGTGAAACAGTTTCTTTGTCAAGGCATAGGCTGCTTTGGCCCTGGCCAGAGCAGCATCTATATGTTTGTTAAAATATAGATACTGATCTAGCCAGAACCCAAGATATCTAACTACACTTCAATTTGCAAGTGGCTGCCCATGATGTCCAGCGAAAGATAACTTTCGCCAATTCTTTCTGGTATCCGTAGAGGCCCAAGACAATGGTGTCCTGTATAAAATAGTTTCGCCCTTTTGAAAGTTGATTTTCAACTTCCAATCGTCGCAATAAAGCTGAATCTTATTGAAATCGCATTGTAAGAGGCTTACAATGGCCTCGATTTTCGGACCTGATCCGTACGCGGTCAAGTCATCTGCGTACGCTATAGCTTGGTGAAGAGAACCTACAAGATCACTCGTGAAAATAGTAAATAAAATCGGCGAATTTACGACACCCTGCTGCAGACCGTTGTTAATTTCAAAGTTTCCAGCAGAAGTTACATTGCCATTCTTCACAAAAAACTTTCTACCGGTGAGCATATAAAAGAGTATGTACAGCAGTGTTTTGCTTATGCCCAGCTGATCCAGCTTGAAAAAGAGCCCCTGCAACCATACAGTGTCAAAGGCCTTTTTCCAAGTCTATCAATAAGGCACCCGTGCATTGTTTCTTACCTTTGTTCCATTGGATATCCGATACCAGCTTAGACGCGGCATGTATGCAATCATGCCCCGCTCTGAAACCGAGTTGGTTATCCGGAATAATATTTTTGTCCTCAACCCACACGGTCAGGGCTCTATTGATAACTTTTTCAAATACCTTACTGATGTTGGGAAGAAGACTTACCGACCGGAGCTTTTCCGGAATGGATGTATCTTTATTCCGTTTAGGAATGGGTTGCACCGCCGCTGTCTTCCAATAAGCTGGATAATGTGCATTTTTCAGCAAATTGTTAAGCAGGGTAGTGTTAATGTCTACCACTTCTCTAGGGAGGTGTCTAAGAACAATGTTTGGTATTTGGTCGATTCCCACTGAACCAAAAATAACCAGGAGATCTTCCTTAGAAATAAATGGGGGAATAAATGGTGCCCTTACATCGGCCAAGACATCATTTGCCAAATTATCATCACTGAACATGGTAAAACCAGTGTTCTCCGATTGCTAACTTTCACTTTATACACATTTGAAAGGTCGCGCCTATTATCTCAACTTTCTCCTGAGAATCTTCGATCACGAAAAAGTTGTCGTCTTCGATTGCTTTTACTGGATCTATACCCGCGGTCAGAAGTATTCGTTTGTTATTTTTAGTTCGGAGGAGCTTAAGACACGGAAGCTCATTCTTATTTCTCATGCGGAAAAATTTATTGATTTTCGGGAACATACTAGGGTTGCTAGCCTTAACAGCCCGAATTTTATTATTCCAATGCAAATTGATGTAAGCTCTGTAATTTTGCTCAATAAATTGTTGAATATTTTTTAGCATAGACTTCAGTATCTTAACATCCGAATCTTGTAGGTCAGTGAAGCGTCTGTACAGTTGTTTAAGCCTTGTCAGTAGTCTGCTCTTTTGTCGGTGTAGAATGTCGATCGTAGCGTTGCGGTAAATTTTTTTTTTTTTTTTTTAAATAGTGCTCAAGTGCTAAAGGGATTTGAAGTACCCTTAAAGTGTTTTTTACACAGCACGAGCAGAAGCGGAAGGGAGAGAAAGGAGGTACCAGTGCACATTGGTTTTAAATTGTTGTAGGTTGCAGTGCAAAGGAAAAATAGAGCGAGGTAACGCATTCCACATGCGCATTGTGCGGCTTATAAAAGAATTTCTAAATTTCACAGAGCGCCCGAAAGTAGGCTTTAGGGTAAACTGATGAGCATTCGATGATGTACGGGTGTTGCGAGTGAATTTCTGGAGGGGCGGAATGCAATTAGCTATTTCGACGGAGCATTGGTGGTAGAAATAGCGATAAAACAAAGTCAAGCAAGACACATTTCGACGGTGTTCCAGCGAGTGAATTGTTTTCGATATGTTGTCATCGTCTATGAGTTTTATCGCTCGCTTTTGAACCCTATCTAGGAGTTGCAAGGTGGTCTTGGGTGCACCTGCCCAGATGTGAGCGTTGTACTCCATTTTAGGCCGAATAAAAGCCTTATAAATTATGGCTAAATCAGAGGGGGTAAAAAACTTTTTGCACCGGTTTAGAAAACCTAAGCATTTCGCTGCATTCTTGGCTATATCGAATATGTGGTCATTCCAACGTAGGCTAGAATTGACGCACATACCGAGCATTGAAAGCTTTTCGGTTTCTTCGACGCAAATGCCATTCATGGACAATGGCTGGGTGTTTGGGTTTCGCTTTAATGACATAAGACAGCATTGGGTTTTGGAAGCATTAAATTCTACTCTATTGGCTTGTCCCCATTTGGTTATGCTGTCAATATCAGAATTTAATGAGTTAAGCATACGTTGTCGTTCGATGTCCACGTCCGAAGAGCAGGGGCGCGAATCATTTAACGCATATGAGAAACTGAGGGTACTGTCATCTGCGAAGGAATATATTGGATTAGATGTGATAGACAAGAGATCGTTAGTGAAAATTAAAAAGAGAGTCGGAGACAAAACTGAGCCTTGGGGAACACCAGCATTTATATGGTGAATTTAAGACTTGAAACCGTCCAATACAACTTGTATTGTACGATTCGAAAGGTAGTTTCTAATCCATCGAAGAAGAGACTCACCGATCCCATATGCACGCATTTTCGACAAAAGAGCCGGATGCCAGACTCTGTCAAATGCCTTTGAAATATCGAGTGCAACTATCTTTGTTTCACCGAAATTATGTATAGATTGGTTCCACTTTTCAGTGAGACAAGTCATCAAATCACCAGTGGACCTGTTGCTACGAAAACCGTACTGCCGGTCATTAAGAAGTTTTCGTGACTCAAGATATTTCATAAGCTGACGATTAATCAGCGTTTCCATGACCTTAGAAAGAAGGGACGTAAGTGCTATGGGTCTGTAGTTGGAGGGAGAAGAAGAAACGCCTTTTTTAGGGACAGGCTGGACAAATGCAGTTTTCCATCTGCTCGGAAAGAGACCTGAGGAGTAGGAAAGATGAAAAAGCTTACGCAATGGTTTTGCCAGCGTGGAAGAACACCTCTTCAGAACTATAGGGGAAATACCATCTGGACCAGCGGATTTGTGTATGTCTAAATCTTTCAATACTCTTGCGACTGTGCGAGTGCGAAAATATAATTGTCCCATAGAATGTTCAACGCCCTCGAGCACTGGTGGTGGTAAAGTACAATCTGGAAGTGTGGAACTGGCCGCGAATTGTGCAGCAAGCAGATTGGCTTTGTCAAGATTATTTACAACAGGAGTATCATTCGAAATGAGCGTCGGAATCGATGACGAAGTAGAGTTCTTAATATTTTTGACGAAGGACCAAAATTGTTTACTACCACTGGGACAACGTAGTATTTTTTGCCTTAATTTTTGTCCATGGGAGAACTTCGTACGTCGTAGAAGAGCATTACAGTCATTACGGACTCGTCGAAACTTTTTCCGGTTTTCCTCTGTAGGGTTGGCTTTATCAGACCGAAAACTCAGCTCTCTCAACCTAACAGTCTCTTTACAGCTCAAGTCGAACCATGAATTCTCTTTTGGCCTAATTGTCTTCACCTTGTTCGGGATGAAGTCATTCATGCCTTGGAGAATAATATTTGTGACCATATCAGCGGCGGCGTCCACGTCACTATCGAGGAAACATAGTGACCAGTTAAAACTCCTAAAAAAGTTATTGAGGCCGCCCCAATCGGCTTTTTCATATTGCCAAAGAAGTCTTTTAGGAGTTTTTTCCTTAACTGGGTGGTTTGAAGAAGCGAAGTTGGCTGATATGACACAATGGTCTGACGAACCTAGGGGCGCCAATACATCAATGGAGTATTTGTCAGGGTGAGAGGTGAGGAACAAGTCCAAAGTGTTGGCTTTGTGACATGCAATGTCTGGGATTCTTGTTTGCTCATTTACTAGCTGAGTTTAATTGTTTAACTCGGCGAAGATTTCAACATACCTTCCTTCGGGTGTTGTCTGACCAGAATGTCGAAGCCAGTTAGAATTGTGTATATTGAAATCGCCCGCAACGACAATTTCAGTAAGAGGATATAGGGATACAATTCTTAAAATGGAGTTAGACAGCTCATCAAACTCGTTAAAAGTAGATGAACTGTTCAGGTTTGGACTTCTATAAATGAAACAGTAATGAATTGTTTGCTTATAGACGTAGAATTTGAACCACATGAAATTGAATTCCGGATTGGAACATTGACCGTATTGTGATGTGAGAAGAATAATGGCACTAAGCTATATCCAGGTAGGTCAAAACCAGAGTTTTCGCAAACCTGTGTTTCGCAAAGTGCCAAAACAGCTGGTCTAAATTGATGTATGTGGGCGTACACAGCAAAAAAATTCTTTATGAGCCCGCGGATATTGCAAATGTCGACTCTAAAATTCCCACACATTGCAACCATCAGCAGCTTAAAACTCAATTATCTCTAAGCAGAGTTGTAACGTAAACATCCAATTCCGAGTTTCCAAAACATCCACCACAGGTGTTATGCCCATGTGCTGGAGTGTATCAGTTACCCGGCTTGGTGTTTACTTACAAAACCGCTTTGCGCGAGATGTTTTCTATTCTCAGTCGTTGCCTAGCCGAATGTTGACATACGGCAACGGCAACGACCAAGAGCACACGCTGGCGAAGGAGTAAGAAAGAGGAAATGGAAAAAACGGGATGTGGGAGGCTCGCGTGAGTTACAATCACAACTCCCTCTTCAACAACAACAACAACTGCAACCCATTCCACAACACCTTACACAGCAACAACAGCAACCTCAGTTCACCAAAACAATGTCATCAAATTTCATCATACGCCGAAACTAAAATAGCAGAGCAAACAAAACAATTCCATGTAATTGCACAGGTGATCGAACTAAATTTAATTATTCAGCGTCTGCTGCATTTCCGTTCCCAAGATCACCTTTGCAAAACGAAGTAATAAATAGACACATGTAAATTAGAATTAAGTAGTTGGAAGTTGATTGTCAGACGATATTGTTCAATAAAATTTATTTTTTTTGGTAAACGTTGGAGAGTAATCATAATTGGCGCAGTCGGGTAGTTCGATCGATGAGTTTGTAAACGCGAAAAAGTAATAATATAACGGCGGATTACGGGTATTCGAATTATTTAACGTGTGAAAAATTCAGCGAGTGTTGACTCCTAACGATCGAAGAACCACTTCAACTTATCCAAAGGAATATTGGAACCACTTCAACTTATCCAAAGGAATATTGGAACCACTTCAACTTATCCAAAGGAATATTGGAACTACTTCAACTTATCCAAAGGAATATTGGAACACCAACTCATCCAAAGGAACATTGGAAATCAAGATTTATTACAAATGAAGGCAATTCTTTTGATATTCTGGTATGTCATTTAAGTCAAATTATTTTAATTAAGAAGTGAATTTTTAATGTAAAAGAAATATAATATTTAAAAAAAAAAATAATCAAAAATTGACAAGATCAATAATTTTTCAAGAATTTTATAACTTATAAAAGTGAAATAACGGATAGTAACGTTATTATAGTTAAGTGAAGAAATAATTATTGTCACTCATAATCATTGAATGTAAACAATTAGTTAAGTGAAAAGAAAAATTATATATGTATTCCCCTTACCTTTCTCATTAATGCCTTCTGGAAGAAAATCTACTAAGAGAACATCCTCTCCTTATCCCAAATTATCAAGATTTTTTAGAAGCCTTAGCTCAATTCCCGAATCGATTCATAACGAAATTGCTTCAAGTAGTCTTCAGTCAATCCCAGTTGTTTTCAATATCGAACAACCACAAACAATTAACGATCTTAATCACTCTACATTTGAATACGTTAATATGATTCCTGCCACTAACCCCATCCCTGCCAGCACCCGTGACGTTTTCGATTCCCTTAGAATCCCGGACGCAGTAAAAGATTTACCGCGTTTCGATGGAAATCCCCGCCTTTTATACGACTTTATTAATAATGTAGAAGAAATTTTAATGCATATTAGAGGTATTGAAGGTACTCCTTACTATCAAACCATAATAAGAGCCATTAGAAACAAGATCGAAGGACAAGCTAGTGAAGTTTTAAATATGTACGGAACTTCGTTATTATGGGATGATATTAAATCCAATCTAATATTGCATTATTCCGATAAAAGGAACGAAACATCCTTGATAAGAGACCTACATCTTTTAAAGCAAGATGCGAAAACAGTTGAAGAATTTCACAGCGAAGTTGTAGAGATCCAAGCCACAATGAATAATAACATCCTAATTCATGAAACCGACCAAAACGTAATAAAAGCTAAAAAGGATTTATTCGCAGAAATGTGCTTGAACACTTTCCTCTCTGGTCTTAAAGAACCTCTTGGCTCCAGTATAAGATCAATGAAACCTACATCTCTAGCATTAGCTTTATCTTATTGCATTCAGGAACAGAACATGTTTTACATGAAACATAGCTACCATTCTCAAAATCAAGTCAAAAAACCATCTTATAACCGACTTCCTATCAACACGCAACGCTTTACTAGACCAAACTACAACCCTAATCCAACCTTCAGGCAACATACCTTCCTTCCTCAAACATCAAACCATCATAATACCTACAAATACCCACAGAACACACCAAACCCGAGATTTACATTTAATACAACCAACCCAAGACCCATTCCTTTTAACTCATTCAACTCAAGGAACAACTATCAATATCAACAAACACAAACTCCACAGCATAACCCAAAGCCCTTACCACCTCCAGAACCAATGGACTTAGGATCAGGACATTCGCACCTTCGACAACCAACGATACACACAAATAGACAACCCGGCCTTAGCAATCAAACTAGACGCAGTAATGCACCCCGCTACTTCATCGAAGAGGTACATAATGTCAATACACAAAACATCCTAAACCACCAACCACCAGCTCACTTACCCGATTTAGACCAATATTACAATCCCGACCCTTATAACCCAGATCCAGAAATGTTAGACCAACTAGCACTTCAAGCGATGCATGAATTAGACGACGAAAATTTTCAAGTACATGCCTCGACAACGCCGTCGGATACATAGACGTCAATAAACACGGTTCGATTTTGCCCTATATACACATCTCATCCCCATTCGGTCGTCCCCTAAAATTCCTTATTGATACCGGAGCATCAGCTTCATTCATCAATCCCGAGTTTACTCGCCACCTTAATCCCGAAAAATGTACACCTATCAACATATCCACAATCCTTAATAACCATCAGCTCAGTGAAAAAGTCTGTATACCCGCATTTATCGAATTCTACGAACCTGGAGAATTCAAGTTCCTGCTATTTAAATTCCACGAATATTTTGATGGCCTTCTAGGTCTTGACATTCTTACTCAACTCCGAGCGAAAATAGACTTGGAAAATAGAACCCTTATAACGAAGAAAATCACAATACCACTCCTATTTAAACCAAATTTCAATTCAGGTAAACATATAATTCCTCAAAATACAAAAGTAATAGCCAAAATCCCAGTTGACATTAGAAATGGTGATATTTATATAAAACGAACCACTATCAAACCCAACCTCACCATCTCTGAAGGCATATATAATGCTAAAGAATGGTACTGCCCTGTAGAAATCTACAACAGTTCTTCCAATGATCAAACCCTTTTAATTGAACAGCCACTAAAAGTAACACCATATTCATCCTCAGAATATGTCGAAGTTAATAACTTCAATATAAACTACAGTCAAACTCCAACAGAATTTGGTATCACAGAACTTTTACGATTGTCTCACCTTAATCAAGAGGAAAAAAAAGGTCTTATGAAGATCTGCAAAGAGTTCGAAGAAATATTTTTTAAAGAAGGACAGAATTTGACCTTTTCTAACCAGGTAAAACACCGAATTCATACGACGGATGACATTCCCATTTTCACCAGAACCTACCGTTACCCTTATTGCCACAAAGAGGAAATAAGGCAACAAATCAACAAAATGCTGGAACAAGGCATAATTCGCAATAGTTATTCCCCCTGGAGCTCACCAGTATGGATCGTCCCGAAAAAAATGGACGCCAGCGGTAAGCAAAAGTGGCGATTAGTAATTGATTATAGAAAGTTGAACGAGAAGACAACTTCAGACAGATACCCTTTACCAAATATAACCGAAATCCTCGATAAATTAGGCAAATGCATGTATTTTTCAACCCTGGATCTTGCTAGCGGTTTTCACCAAATTGAAATGGATCCACGGGACGTAGCAAAAACAGCTTTTTCCGTTGATGGCGGACATTATGAATATTTGCGTATGCCATTCGGCCTTAAAAATGCCCCATCTACTTTCCAAAGGGTAATGGATAACATCCTTAACGACCTGATTGGAACATCCTCCCTCGTTTATCTCGATGACATTATCGTCTACTCCACATCCTTACAAGAGCATTTAGAAAATTTAAAAAAAGTCTTTACAAAATTAAAAGCATCAAATTTAAAAGTCCAATTAGATAAATCCGATTTCCTCAGAAAAGAAATTGGTTTTCTAGGTCACATAGTTTCCACAGAGGGCGTCAAACCCAACCCGGACAAAATACACGCCATTAAACAATTTCCCCTTCCTAAAACACAGAAAGAAATTAGAGGCTTCCTAGGACTCCTGGGTTACTATCGCAAGTTCATAAAGGACTTTGCCAAGTTAGTAAAACCACTGACTGAATGCCTTAAAAAAGACCGCAAGATGGAAATCAATGAGCAATACATCAAAACTTTCGAAATCTGTAAAAACATATTAACCAACGACCCTATCCTCCAGTACCCCGATTTCTCCAAACCCTTTAACTTAACAACTGATGCGAGTAATTTAGCAGTATGAGCGATTTTATCACAAGGCCCTATCGGAAGTGACAAGCCAGTTTGTTTTGCCAGCAGGACACTTACAACTTCAGAAATCAATTATTCCACAATTGAAAAAGAGTTGTTGGCAATTGTGTGGGCAACAAAATACTTCAGGCCTTATCTCTATGGTCGAAAATTTAAGATCATCACTGACCACAAACCCCTCACTCGGATAATGAACCTCAAAGACACGAATTCGAAACTGCTACGTTGGCGCTTAAAACTGGAAGAGTACGACTACGAGATAGTCTATAAAAAAGGAAAAGCTAATACGAACGCCGATGCTCTTAGCAGAGTTAAAATCGATCACCCAAAACAATTTCAAAATATCGACATCAACGTCAATGACACCCTCTCAGTTCAAGGTACAAGTGGAACAACTATTCACTCCGCAACCGAAAACTTAAACGACGGAATACATATTTCAGAAAGACCTCTTAATGAGTTCAGCCTCCAAGTTATCCTCCAAAAATCAGACAAAGGTTCCCCCATGACCCTAGAAACCGTATTTAAAAACAAACAACGTAGAACGATACGGAACCCAAACTTTGATGAAAACACAACAATAGACATCTTCAAAAAATTTATAGCACCAAACAGACTTAATGCCATTTATACCGATGACGATACGTTTCGAACAGTCCAATCCGTTTATTCAAAATATTTTTGCAATAATAAATCCCTCCGCTTAATTCGATGTGTTGACCTATTAACAGACGTAAGACATGACGAAGAACAAGAAGAACTCATTAAAAACTACCACTTAAACCACAACCACAGAGGCATAGAAGAAACGCTTCTCCATCTCAAAAGAACCCACTACTTTCCGTACATGAAAAGCAAAATCACTAAAACAATCAACAATTGTGACAAGTGTCAATTATTAAAATACGACAGGAACCCACAAAAAGTAATATACATTAAGCCTGAAACACCCCTAAAGCCACTCGATATCCTACACATTGATATTTATACAATTAACAACAAACCCATTTTAACTATTCTGGACAAATTTTCAAAATTTGCAGCAGGCTACACATTACTCTCCCGCAACAGCATAACTATTTTAAGATCCCTTAAACACTATATAAGCCTACACGGCATACCCTCGAAAATTGTATGTGATCAAGGCACCGAGTTCACCTCAAATATCTTTAAAGACAAACGCTATCAAATACAGCTTCATGTTACATCGTTCCAACAAACGAGCAGCAATTCCCCCGTGGAACGCCTCCATTCCACCCTAACAGAAATTTACCGTATAATTTTAACAACAGCTAAAGAAAATAAAACGGAAATAGATCATGACGAAATCTTCTCTGAAACTATATTTACTTATAATAATGCTATTCACTCTGCTACAAAGCACACACCTTTTGAAATATTTTATGGACGAACGCTTAAGTTCACCAAAAATTTAGATTATAATGATGAACACGAATACATAACCAAATTAACTAAATTCCAAGACGAACTTTTCCCTAAAATAAAAGATATGTTAGAACAATCCACAAATAAAAGAATAGAAAAACTTAATATAAATAGGGATGAACCCGAAGATGTAAATTCTAACGATACAGTCTATAGGAAAGAATGTAGAAGAAATAAGTTAACACCAAGATTCTCTAAACATAAAGTTAAGGCAAATCATAGAGTAACACTTTTAACAGTAGATAATAGGAAATTTCATAAGTCTAGAATTAAGAAGAAAAAGAAACAAACAATATAATCTTATCCAAATTAAAATATTTTTTTTATAAACCCCACCCAACTTTAGGCTAACATGGTCGAACGCCCAAAAATTGGAGATTCGAGATCTCACGAAACTAGAAGGAGTACTTCCACTTCAATTAGGAACTGCTAAAACGATTAAAACATATTATAACATAATCCATATAGTAAACCTCGAAGAATACATGACAAACGTTGAAAACCTTGAACAAATTTTACCAAATTTTAAATATCTTGTAAACTTCAAACCTTCCTTGGAAACAACTGCACATAAACTTAAAAACCTCCGTAGTCCTACTTATGCCAATAGTTAGACAAAAAAGAGGACTTATCAATGGACTAGGCACAACTATTAAGTTTATAACTGGAAATATGGACGCAGAGGACGCCACAAACATAAATAAAGAAATAGAAATTTTAAACCAAAAACAAAATTATCTTCTTAGTGAAATATCTACAAAATCAAGATTAAATACACAAATGATCGAAAGATTTAGGAACATAACTACACACATTAACCGCCAACAAAACGAAATTAAACAATATCTTGACTATTCCCAAAATCGAACAGCTAACCTTATACGTACTAATTCTGATACGCTTACATATATTCAATACCTTAACCAATTTAATTTCAACGTAGACCTCCTTACAGACCATATAAGAGACATTTCCGAAGCCATCATCCTAGCCAAAGTCAATATCGTACCAAAAATGATCCTTAATCCCGAAGAACTCATATTTATCCAAGAATCTTTTAACAATACAATCGAAATCAAATCAAACGAACATCTGTATGAGATGTTGGAATTGCAAGCATACTATAACGGCTCTAAAATAATCTTTAACATCCGCATCCCTATCCTATCACAAGAAAACTTTTCCTTTTTCCACTTAATACCACTACCGATAAATAAGACAAAAGAAATAATTGTAAAACCATTTATGCTATTTAATGAAAACAATATTCAATACTTTGACTTTAAATGTCCCAGAATAGAGAATACCTTTATTTGTAAGGAATCTTCACATCAAGAATCAACAAGAAACTCCATATGCATCGGAAATATAATGAAAAATCATCTAGCAAGCTGTCCTATCAACGATGTCGGTGTAACAGCATCAATAGCCCAACCAGAAAACAACTACATCCTCCTCATTAACACATCTCCAACTTTTATCAACTCAACGTGCAACAATTTTAAACAAACTCTGAATGGCTCATTTCTAATATATTATGAGAACTGCGAAATTAACATCAATGGAATCACTTACAGACATAAACTGAACACATATTGGGACAAAACTCACGTCTTTCCGGCTTCATATAACCTTACATCTCCAACATATACAATACAAACACTTAATATTGATAAATTAAACGATTTCCAATTTTCACAGGAAAAAGAAATGGACATCCTTATATGGGAAACAAAACTCAGAGATGGCTACATTTTGTTCATAATCATTACATTAGCATCTACCATATTCATCGTTATTCTGCATTTTCACAGAAAATTCCTAGTACGCTCGAGTCCAACCAACATTGAGTTACCTGGCCCTCGCTTTACACCTAGGGGGAGGAGTTACAATCACAACTCCCTCTTCAACAACAACAACAACTGCAACCCATTCCACAACACCTTACACAGCAACAACAGCAACCTCAGTTCACCAAAACAATGTCATCAAATTTCATCATACGCCGAAACTAAAATAGCAGAGCAAACAAAACAATTCCATGTAATTGCACAGGTGATCGAACTAAATTTAATTATTCAGCGTCTGCTGCATTTCCGTTCCCAAGATCACCTTTGCAAAACGAAGTAATAAATAGACACATGTAAATTAGAATTAAGTAGTTGGAAGTTGATTGTCAGACGATATTGTTCAATAAAATTTATTTTTTTTGGTAAACGTTGGAGAGTAATCATAATTCGTGTGATGGACTTTGTTTTTTTGTTTTTGTAGCACTTCACGATCACTGCACCGACACTGCACTTTTCATTTTCATTTAGATTTGATTTATTATTGCTTTTTTTATTTTTTTTTCTTTCTTTCTTTTATTTTTATTTTTTTTTTTTTTATATTTTTTTTTTTAAAAACACAATAAACATATATGACGAAAACGAGAAGAGGGCGGCAGGGAATCACTGGTACAACATTTAACAATTAGACGCGACTGGGGTCTTACGCGTGCGCGCGCGTCAAGAGATAACACTGTCAGTTATTTGGTACTTAGGAATTGTTCTGTCCATTGTTTGTTTTATTGTGTCGTCCATCCGTTTGAGGTAAGCGACAGTTTCCTATTGGATGGTGGGTTGAGCGAGTTCGAGGAGAGTGCTCTTGTCAGTGTTCGGGAGAATTGTGTCCAACGCGTCTTACTGTAATTGAAAGAATGTGTTTGAACATACTCCTCCAACTACGCAATTTCATTAGGAATAGTAATTTCGGCACTTAATCCGCAATGGTCACTGTCATAAACGAATGTTTTTAGAAAGTTTATCGTTTGTCGGCTTATGTCAGTCAATTGTAACTGGTCGTCGAAAAGCATAAGGTCCAGAGAGGAGCCCGTTCTTGAATAAGACGGGCTATCAGTTGCCTTCAAATCTAGCCTATACTCAATATTATTCTGACCCCACCAATTGAACAGAAGGTATCCTCTAGTGTTTGGTGAATGATTTCTCCAATTGCTATGTTTGGCGTTTAGATCTCCGGCCATGAGGTAATAATTCTCCTCCGAACCCAGATGTAAGTAATGAAAAAGTTTCTCGAGCTCTGAGCTAAAACAGGATTGTTGAGTAGTTTCAGTTGCATAGGCTGCGAACATATACAGCCTCTTCCCACTACGGAGGGTGATGCATATGACACATGCCTCAAGTACCTGGAACCTACGCACTTATAACGCATGTTTTTATTAATAAAAATAGCGACCCTACCTGCTCGATCTGATTTAGGTCGGTCTCTTCTTATAATATTATATTTATTGTGCCTCTGAGAAAGCTTGGTTTCGTTAACCAGAAGAACATCAGTGATTTGGTCTTCTAACAACTTTAAAAGTACGCCTCTTTAATTAGTGAATTCACATTCACCGAAAGGATCTTTAAGGCCTCCCCGCCAGCGTACACATTACGACTGGAGGCGCGTTAGGTTCGGCAAAAGCGAGTAAATACGATCCACCCGTGTCGCCTGCTCATGTATCTGCTGTTGCAGCTGGCTAATTTGTTCCTGGATCGAAAGAAAAATAGCCAACAGATCAGCTTCAGCCTTAGGTGCTCTAGACGCTGGCACCTTTGAAACACCCTTTGGCAATTGCTGTACCGTATTCCCTTGGCCTGCCGCCATTTGAGCGTAGGTCACATTGGGAGTCACGGCTGGTATTTGAATGCGAACGGGAGGGCGTTTGACTACGACCTTCTGCTGACGAGCCATGTTTATTTTCTTTATGTATTGCTATTTTTGGCAACACCGATAACTTGCGGTGTGGCCTGAGTTCTCACATAAAACGCACTTGAGTTGGATCCTATCTGACGAGTTTTACGAGCCAAGTAAATATTCCTCCGCTTTGTGGTTCCTTGCGCACTTCACACACCGAGCCTGCATTTCACAGTTCGACGCGGCGTGCCCGAACCTTTGACATCGAACACATTGTAAGATGTTATCGAGTCGTTTTACTTTCCCCCATTTTACGCACTTGTAGTCTAAGACTGTCCAATTTACTTTCTGGACTTAACTGAACCAAGAAGAACGGTAATGTCCGTTTCTCCCTTTTAGCCCTAGGTGTGGAATATGGCTTGACTAATGCGAACTGAAGATTGTCACCAGCCTTTTATTTAAGCTCCTGCAAGATCTCCTGTGGATCAGAAGATGGTTCCAGTCCCCTGAGGAGCATGGTTTGGAGCCTTTCTCCTTTGGGGGTGAAAGAGAAGAACTCCGTCGTCGTATCTTTCAATAAATTCTTGACTATGCAATATTGCTCCAAAGTAAAACAATGTATGGAATGCTTGCTACTACTTAATCTCTAAACAAAAAAATTGTTACTAATGGCCGACTTGCATAATTCAATTGTGTCCTTTAATTCCATCTGGAAGATATTTATTGGAGGTACTTTGTTCCGCGTCGTCTTCTGTTTCTTTTGCTTTTGTATTCGTTGTTGTTGTTGCTGCTGTTGTTGTTGTTGCTGCTGTTGTTGTTGTTTTTGTTGTTGTGATTGTTGTTGCTGTTGCCTCTGATATTTTTGTTGCTGTGTAGCTGAAAAATGCTGTTGTAGTTGTTGTCTCTTTGGGAGCTGTTGCTTTTGTTGATCCTGTGGTTGCTGAACGCCTTGCTGTGGATGCTCTGAACGCTGTAATTTCGGCTGTTGCAACTGGATCCTCGCCTGTCGGTCCTTCTCCCGACGTGAAATTTGCTTAGCTTTCATTTCCAGCTTTGCTTGTAAATGCTTGATACTGGAGTTCAGTTCAAGCATTTCCTCTTCTTCATCATCTGACTGTGATGGAGTCTCTTTACTGATTTCAAGATCTGCTGTCCTGATGTGGTTGGCCTCGCCTCCACTTGATCAGATGATCAGATCCCATTTGTTTGCCCGATACTCCCGTTTGTTGGGGTACGGACCGTTTGGTGTTTTCCATGCCGGCTCGCCGACTATGGACTATTTATTTTATATTCGATTTTTGAATTGTTGTTGAACAAAGAAATAAACAAATAAAACATTATAGTACATGTCTACGGGAATTGAACCGGGCACATGCAGGCTGGCAATGCACTACTCTATTTCAATTTTTCAATTTCAATGCATTTTTTTTTCATTCATTTTATAATCTTACATGCTAGACACAAAAATGCTAGCTTAGTTAACTTAACTATGTCTTAAATAACTTACTGGCCCTATACGGGCGCTCTAAGCTAAAACTAACAATTAAACCTATGTCTTTCGACTAACTAATATTTATAATATATAAATTTAAAGAACTAATAATAAAACTAAGAAAAGAAAGATTAATTTTAACAAAAACTTAGTATTTGAACATTTATGTTTTTTATTAAAATAAGATTTAAATGCTAAACTTAAAACTAATCTAAGCTAAAATCTAAATCTAACCTAACCCCATTAAAAACTACTTATACTAGATAAAACATAAATAAGCAGGCCAAGGGTGACAGGACATGCTATTTTTGCCATAAGGGCACCCAAGATACATAACGCAACGAAGTTCATTCTTCGCCCGATGTCGATGTTGCCTTACGACATCAGCTCTGTCGCGGTTTGATACCGCCCTATTGAACCGAAGAGTTCACGGTGAGCCACTTGCGACGTCTTGTTCGTAGTTGACTCGCCCGTCCACAGCTTTTCGGCATACGTGGACGATTATCGGTACCGCTAATCTATCCTGAACCAGACCCATTCTATCGAGATAGAGAAATGCTTCATGGGGAATAAAGCCGTTAAGGCGCACTGTCTCTTGGTGCATGTCATTCGGGTAAAAAGCCACTGAGATCAAGTTGTTGGTCGAAGTCATTGCTCTTGCAATGTGACTTCGAATAAGTTTAATCAGAAAGTTGTCCACTTAATTACTATAGAATTTTTTGTACTCAGACTCTGGAGCTCTATATAAATGGAGACCAGCCCTAAGACATCGTCTCTCGAAACCAAACGGGACAGCCATAGGCAAGGACAGGGGTGGTGTAGCAGATCAGTTTTGCCTTGGCATCGAGTGGACTGCTGTGAAACAGGCTCTTTGTCAATACAAAGGCCGCTTTGGCTCTGGCCAGAGCAGCATCCATATGTTTGTCAAAATATAGATATTGATCTAGCCAGATCCCAAGGTATCTGACAACACTTCGATTCGCTGATGGCTGTCCGTTTTGTCCAACAATAGAGAACATTCGCCACTTCATTCTTGTATTTCTAGAAGCCCCAACGGAGTCCTGAACAGAATGGTCTCGCACTTTTGAAAATTGATTTTCAACTTCCAATCATCGCAATATCCCTGAACCTTTTCGAAATCACGTTGCAAGAGACTTACAATGACCTCGATTTTCGGACTTGACCTGTACGCGATCAAGTCATCTGCGTACGCTATGGATTGGCGGAGAGATCCTACAAGATCACTTGTGAAGATCGTAAATAAAATCGTCGAAATAACTACACCCTGTTGTAGACCGTTTTTAATTTCAAAAGTCCCAGCAGACGTCACACTGCCATTTTCACAATAAACTGTCTTCTGGTGAGCATATCTTAGATTATGTACAGCGGCGGTTTGCTTTTGCCGAGCTGGTCAAGCTTGAAAAAGAGCCCCTGCAACCATACAGTGTCGAAGGCGCATTGTTTCTTACCTTTGTTCCATTGGATATCCGATACCAGTTTAGACGCGGCATGTATGTAATCATGCCCCGCTCTGAAACCGAATTGGTTATCCGGAATAATATTTTTGTCCTCAACCCACTCGGTCAGGGCTCTGTTGGTCACTTTTTCAAACACTTTGCTGATGTTGGGAAGCAGACTTATCAACCGGAGCTTTGCCGGATTGGATGTGTCTTTGTTCCGTTTAGGAATTGGTTGCACCACCGCTGTCTTCCAATAAGCTGAATAATGTGCATTTAATGTGCAGATTTCTTACTTCTCAGTGAACCGAAAATAACCAGGAGATCTTCCTTTGATATGAATGGTGGATGTGTCCCTTCAATAGCGATGACATCATTTGCCAAATTCTCGTCATTGAACATGGTAAAACCAGTATTCTCCGATCGCCAGTGCTCAATGTCATATCGCAAGTAGAAGTTAGGACACGATTTTCCAAGATATGGTTCGGGCGAGTGCTAACATTCACCTTATACACATCCTGAAACGTCGCACCTATTACTTCAACTTTCTCCTGAGGATCTTCGATCACAAAAAAGTTGTCATCTTCGATCGCTTCTATTTGATCAATGCCTGCTGTCACAAGTACTTGTTCGTTGTCTGTAGTTCGGGGGAGCTTAAGACACGAAAGCTCATTCTGATTTTTTCTTCGAAAGAATTTATTTATTTCCGTGAACATACTAGGATTGCTAGCTTTAACAGCCCGGATTTTGTTATTCCAATGCAATTAATTGCAGCATGGTAATTTTGCTGAATTAATTGCTGTAGGTTTTTAAGCTGAGATTTCAGTGTCATATCCTCCGAGTTTTGTGTGTCGGTAAAACATCTGTACAGGAGTTTAAGTCTCGTCAGTAGCCTACTCTTTTGTCGGTGTAGAGCGTCGATCGTAGCGTTGCGATAAATGTTAACATTGTATGTAAGTTCGTTTTTAGGAATTGTTCTGTCCATTGTTTGTTTTATCGTGTGGTCCATCCGTTTGAGGTAGATGTCGGTCTCCTCGTTCGACAAATTCCTTATGGTGGGTTGAGCGAGTTAGAGGAGAGTACCCTTGTCATTGTTCGGGAGAAGCGTGTCCACCGCGTCCTACTGTAATTGTAAGAATGCGTTTGAACATACTCCTCCAGTTCCAGGTTTATTTTCCTAGCATCTTGGTACTTGGAACAACCCCGATAGTTAGCGGTGTGTCCCGAGTTACCACATAGAATACACTTTAAAGACTGGTATCATCAGCCCTATCCTTATCTAGAGGACATTCCTCCGCTTTGTGGTTCTATGCACACTTTACGCACCGAAACTGCATATGACAGTTCGCAGCGGCGTGTCCGAACCTTTGACAGCGAACACATTGTAAAATGTTGTCGCTGCGATTTAATTTTTCCCAACTTATGCATTGATAGTCTAGGACTTTAATTTTCCTCAGACTATCTAGTTTGCTGTTGGGAGTTAGCTGGACCAGGAAGAACTGCAATTTACGATTCTCCCTTCGGGCCTTTGCTGTAGTGAAAAGCATGAGACTGGCGAACTTAAGATCGTCACATTCCATCGCTCGAAGCTCCTGAATGGTGCTCCACTGTGAAGCAGTGTCTTTACTGAGTCGTTTAATAATAAAATTATCGCCTATGGCTGACTTACATATTTTGATGGTGTCTTGTAGCTCCATATTGTAGGTATTGATTGGAGGTACCTTCGGCCTCGCTGTCGTCTGCTGCTGCTGTTGTTTCTGCTGCTGTTGTTTTTGCAGCTGCTGCTTTTGCTCCTGCGGTTGCTGCGTTGGCAACTCTGGATATTGCTGCTGTTGCTTTGGCAGCTTTGTTTGTTGCTGCTGCTTGGGCAGCTTTGGTTGTTGTTGTTTGGCTGGCGCTGGTTTTTGGCTTATTTCTGCCAGTTGCTGTACATTTTTTTGCGCGCTTGTACTTTCTACTGCCTTTCGCTTCCTTTCACGTTGAGCCGTTTGTTTGGCCTTTACGTTTTTTAACAACAACTCGAGTTGGCAGATCTCGTCGTCTTCGTCTTCAGTTTCCGATGCCGTTAGAGACATGAAATTATTGCTGTCTCCAGTGTAGTGGCACTCGCCGCTGTCGAAGGCATACGGAAGATCTTCTGTTATTGTTGTCGATTTTTCTGCTGCGACTTTTAATTCTGCTGCTGCTATTGCTGCTGCTGCTGTTGTTGTTGTTGTTACTGCTGCTACTGTTGTTGATGGCGCCCGATTCCCCGCTCCAGTCGGCAGCTTTTCAGCTGAGCCGATACTGACGGGCTCTTTACTAGATTTGGAGTCGGTCTGACCATCCTCCTCCTCTTTCCAGTCATTGATGATGATGACAATGGTGGCGGCGGCTTTTGTTCAGGCATTGCCTTCCCCGTTCCTCCAACAGGTTGGTGAGGCGACGGCTGTCGCCCACTCATTTTTATTATGTTTTTCGCTTTATTTAATTTACTTAATATATATATATAACAATTAAAATTTATTGGCCCTGGCAGGGAATTGAACCCTAACGTGCGGATCAAAGAGTCCGACACACAACTACTGCACCGGCTGGTTAATTATAAGTGCAGTAGCAGAGAGAACACTTGAAAAAAAACTGTGGATGTGCTTTCACTATCAAAACAAAAGCACTTGTTGTTCCTCGGAAGGTTCGTGAACGAATGCAATGCACTACTCTACCACTTGCGCCACCGCGGCACTTCAAGGTGAAGCACTGTGATATATTATTTACAATTTTTCAATACTGTGTGAAGCCGAGACATGTCTTTATACTTCAGGGTTCTGTGAACGACTCGCGCATTTTGTTTCTAAGCTCTCAATGGACCACAGTTACATGGAGAAGCAAAAACTTTTTGTCTTAAGAACCCCGAAAATTTTAAAATTTTCAATTCAACAACGTAATCACACTGATCATATCATGTGTAATCACAAAAAAAAAAATCGAGAATATTTACATTTTAATTTCATCCGCTGAAAATGTTTATAAAACATCAAGAACTTCAATTCCGGAGGATGATAGTGGACGATATTGTAGTTTTCATCGAACTTTACCCTTGCTGATGATGAGTTTCTCGTATCTTGAAGAACTTATCTTTTACAAACGAAATTTCGAAGCTGACAGCTGTTTATTTTAAAATGTTATGCACTCTATACTTGCATTCTATCACCATTTCATTGAAATATGTATATACATTAAAAAATACATTTTAACATTTCTTATGAGGAACAATGGCTATCAATAGGAGATAGAGTACGTGCTTGACAATGTATTCTATCTCTGTTTCTACATTGGCCATCATGAAAGGTCTTCATTTGTCCCGAGTAGGATGGATAGCATAAGTTTAAGGTATAGACCACATGTAGGTGAGAGGTATAGACCACATGTAGGTGATATATTGTCATTTCAAATTGACATTTAGTCTTGGCTTAATATAATAATTACCTTCGAAGATCGTAGATTTAAACCATGCCAAACAGTATTACTCAACATTATCTGGTCCATTAACGATAATGCTTGTGTTTATGTTTCCTAGAGTTCGACCGGAATCATTGGATTAATTTGTTCACACTATTTCTCAATAGGTGAACCAAATGCATTGGTTTACTTCCTTTGTTTACGTAATTCAGTCACTACATGTTAATATAAATAATATCAAAGGAACGGAGAAGATATAGAAGTGATGACGTTAAGAAAAAAAACGGTATGAAATTAAATAATTGAAACGTTTAAAGTATGTAGGGTGATACCTTTTACTGGGCGTGGATTTACGACCCATAATTTGCTCCTCCTTCCTTATATTACACATTCTGCCAAAGGCTCTCACGTTTTTGAGGCTCTGTTTCAAACCAATTTACTTTAATCTTCATCTTCTCCGTTCCTTTGATATTATTTCAAATTATGAACACTTTGGTAACTATTAATATGGTCGCTATTAACTTAAGTGTACCTGGGAATACATTTGTTTGGTATTTATGTCTTTGATCAATTTATTGTACATTTTTAATTTTTTCGTACATTGTATTTACTGTCACATTGTCTTTTAATATTTCCTCGTAATACAATTAAAATATATAATTTGTTTCTTTATTTTCTATCACAGCATCCTTCACTTTAGTGTCACAATTTTGAATATTTACAATATAGTTAATACCCTTGAAGAGTTATATTTCTAGAATCGACATGCTTTTGAATTGTTACATTTTCAACGTTTTTTACAACAAATATGAATTCATTTAATTTAATTTAATTTTATATCAACATTTTTACAATTCCTAAGCGAACAAGTGTGTTTAAGGATGCAATCATTCACTCTTTTCCGTTGAAAGTTACTTCTTTCTATGTCAATTTCTGTTTTTTTTTAATTCGGAATAGGTAGAATTATTTTAGTGGGGAGGATTATGATCCGTTCTGGTATGTTTAGAGCTATGATAATAGCATTATTAACTTCCCATCAGGAAGTTCTTGTAATCGGTCTGATTTTCGAAATTCAAAATTTTTACATTTCTCCACGTTTGGCGGTCCCAGTAGTCGGATTCCATGATTTTTAGAAAGATGTCTGTGTGTGTGTGTGTACGTACGTACGTACGTTTGTGCGGATTCTTTCGTACAGACTAACTCGAGAACAAATCAAGCTATCGAAGCCCAATTGGTTTCATTCGAAGCGTGTGTGCATAAAGATCACCTGAAAAGCTTTTGGTTAAATTTCACAGGGTGGTTTGAATTTTGTGACGAAAAAACTGTCAAAAAAAGGGACAATTTGACATCTTCAATTAAAATCAATTTAGTTTTCCAATTAAAAAAGTTCAAAATCAATCAGATTTATAGTTTATAGCTACCTTATCAGATAAAAAAATATGCATAAATATATACACTGCCGTTCATAAGTTTCCGGACAAATTCATATAAATTTTTTTTTGTTCAATTTTAATGCCAAAAGTTTCATCAATATTATGTATATTTAGCCAATTGACTAAACTAAGTAACTTTCTAACTATAGAGACTACCAAAAAGACTAAAATAGTATTAAGTTGAGGCCATTTCATACATTGATGTGACCCTTTCTCTATTTCCTGACCCAAATTTTCACGGAAGTTCTTTGAAAATTGTTTCAGAAATGTGAATCCTGTAGGTCTTTCCCATTTTTCAAGACTCAGAGTGACGTCTGCAATACTGACACATGAAAGAAAATTATAAAGCCACCAGTTTTTTTGTTCAAAACCTGCTCGGCTGTAGCTTGACGCTATTTTATAGTTATAATATATAAGCAAAAAGAAGCTTATGGCGCAAATTACATGAGGCAATTAAATTTAAAGTAAAAGCATCGAGAGAAACCTAAATGACACTGTTTAAACACATGGATAGAAGAAGACCATAACATCCGATTTAGTTTGTTTTTAACCGTTGTGGTTTCTTATCAAGAACCCAATCGTAGAGGTCTTTCAAGAAAATGACACAGAGATGAAAAAAAATCTCTCGGAATCGGCGTGGAAAATCCTATCAAAATCTGCAAAGAAAACTGGACTGAATGTGATCCTCTTTAAGCGTGGAAAATCCTATCAAAATCTGCAAAGAAAACTGGACTGAATGTGATCCTCTTTAAGCCATATATTTACAAGACAGTAAAAGATCTTTTGCTGAGCAGTTACCAGCTCGGAAGGAAGAGGTGTTGGAAATCTCTGGATTGAAACTATGCACTTTTGAACCCTTTCAAAAAGGACATAAAGTTAATCACGCCTTAATATTCCGACAGTGGTTAATATCTTCCAAAGAAAAGCAATCAAACAAATAATTCCAAAAATACATGAAGTTGAGATAAGCAGTTGGTCCTCAAAATTTTAAAATATGAATCCCTATAAACAGAGTTCTTACAAAATGTAATACTTTTGAAACTAAGCTATAGAATATTTGATAATTGTGGCTGTCTGATATATTATATAACACTTTATTGAAGACGTTGAAAAACAACTGCCAAAAGTAAGTGCAAATTCAACTTCCAATGTTAAAGTTGTTATAAAATCGATTTTCGCAACTCTAAATTTAAAATATCTTATCTTCACATTGAGTTGGATACTCTTAGAGGGATGACTGACTAAGATTCTGGGTCGTTGGTCCTTTATTACAGTCGAAAATACTTTCATTGAGTCGTTTAATGCAAGCCTTGGACAGCCAGCCAGCAAAAACAATTATCTCAAGGTTACACACCCCAAACCGAAGCCTGCAAAATTCGAAATGGAAATATCATAGTAGAATTGCAGTCAATGCTGAGGACATGGAAGAACCAACAATTCCATCTACCTGACCTAGATGAAGTACAGATAGCAAGATAGAACTTTTAAAAGCGGCGGCGATGACTTAGTTGGGAGTATGCACCAACTCGTCTGCAAATATGGTTAGAAGAAAGCATGCGAGATGAATGGAATCTCATTATTGGTTGCCCAATCCTGAAGGAAGGAAGCCAATTATAGAGGTATCAATCTCCTCAAAATTGCCTTTAAGATATTTTCTGCCGTATGATGTGAACGTCTGAAGCCGTTCGTCAACAACCTGAAAGGTCCGTATCAATGTGGTTTTCGACCGGAAAAGTCCACCATAGACCAAATATTTACATAATGGCAGATCTTGAAAAAAACCCAGGAGCGCCAAGTTGGTACGCACAACCTTTTCGTCAATTTCAAGATTGGTTTTGGTGTCTGTTTCGCCCACAGAGACTAGATTTATGAAGTCATGTCTAGGTTTGGCATCCCTGCCAAGCTCGTACTTTTGTGCAGGATGGCGATGGAGAAATCAAGCTGCTCCATTGAGGTCGGCAAAGACGTCATCGACACACTTGATGTCAAACAACATTTTAGATAAGGTGATGCACTGTCATGCGATTTCTTCAACATCATACTTGGGACAATAGTGCAAAAGAACCTTGTCAACGCCAGAAGGCAAAACGAGGCATATGCTGTCATAAAGAAAGACCAAACCCTGATCAGAACGTTATCATAAACAGCTATAACTTTGAGGTAGTTGGGGCTTTGTCTATCTTGGCTCCGCTATAAATACAGATAAAAACATCAGCGCTGAGATCAAACGAAGAATACCTCTAACTATTAAAGCTAAGTTTTCTTTCGAAGAACTGAAGTGTCGCTCTATGAGACCAATATCATCCCCGTCCTACTATATGGTGTAGAAGCATGGATACTTTCAAAAGCGGATGAAGGCCCCGTTGTTTCGAGAGAAAAGTGTGATCTTTTGTCCCATCTTCATTGACACTGAGTGGAGGAGGAGATTCAACAACCAATTGACTTAGCCAAAAGGATAAAGTACCAATGCTACGTGGACTGTAACGCCACCTCAAGTTAATAATTAAATGATTTATGACAAAAAAAGTCCAACCAGCTAACATGTTTAAAAAACACGGTAAAAATTAAATTATTTCTGCGGTCAAACTAAAAATCTAATTTTCTTTTAGTATCATAGAAAGGTAACTAAATCAGAAAAAAAAGTATTTCCAAATTGAAATATATTAATTTATCAAACTTTTCAATCTTGTGCACAACATTCGATAAATGTAACTAAATCAAAAACGATTATTTCCAAATTGTTGTCCTGATCACTTAAAAGAATACTTTCGTAAGTAAGTAAATACCGAAATGTTGAATTAAAATTAATATTGAATACTCAACTTTACCTTTATAGCAGCTTACCATTCCCCTACTTATCCGCATTTCAAGTAATAAATGTTATAGAATTTTAACTGAACTAGATAAATTTGCTAATGATTCAACTTAATTATTATAACCTCAAAGCTTATATTTCAACATGAATTTGTTTTAATTTAGATTTAATTATTAATTTATTTTTAATTTATTAGTCTAATATGTTTTAATTCAATTTAACCAACGTATTCTTTACATCGCTAATCTTTCACAGATTTATAAGTATTTCTTACTGTGTTAGCATGTACATAATAAGTATACCCTTTAATCTATACTTTCGACGCAAATCGTATTTTATATGATTCAAAGATGCGAAAACAAATATAAACTTACGGGGAGCTCAAAAAATGAGTATCTTAAAGTTGATGTTGGGAGCAAATTAAATAGCACCTTAATGTTTTTGTTTTTATCATGAGATGGGAAGTTCATGGTATGGGCAGGTCTACTCGCACCCAAACCAATTTTTTTGATAATGCATTACACCTGCATTAATGCCATTAGGCTCATTTTGGTCACTACGAGTTATTCTTTGGTTAGCAAACTGGGGTGGGTGATGCCTACCAGAATGGAGTCCGAAACCTAGTTAAACTTTCTGTCCATTCACGGTTCAGTACCGTCTCCTCTCATTGTTGACTTTCATTCTGATAGCGTTATATTTCCTGTCTGAGTTAAATAACTATCTCTCGAAATTTTTTCATATTTTCTTCTGTTTTTTCATCCGAATTTGTTTGTGTACCTCTTGTACTACATTATTTATGATGTGTAAGATGTAAGTGTTTGGTTGATGATTTCTCCTTCAATTGGCGTTATTACCACCATTGCTTGTGCTAGTGTTGTTTTTTATAACTGAGTGTTGTTACTTGTGTTACCATATTCATATATTGATCCTGTTCTGGGGACATGCCAATTGTTGAGTGGCATCGTTTATTGTATAAATTTACTTAAACACTTCTGTTTTCAGTTAAAGGTTAATACGATCTGCTTCATTTTTCGGAAACTTAAAATAAACTTAAATCCAAACAAATTTCGCCCTGGCAACAGTTGCCGATTCATGCTCACAGGAGCTCGATGTCGTGGTGTTGTTTTCGTCATTTCGCCCATTCAGCATAGCTGTTACCGCCACTAATGAATCCACAACATTATTATTAAATATTTTACAAATTGCAGTAATTTTCATGTTCATTAAATTTTTGCTTTATGACATTTCTAAGAAAAAAGATGGCGGTTTTTCCGTAGTAGAACCTGCCACGAGTTGTACTTTAAAGAAAGAAAATATAAAATAAAATACTTTCTGCCTTAAAACATAAGAATTTTAGCCGCGATTATAAAATAGAATTGGAAACTTTAAACTGTTGTTTATCTGGAATGCGGATTTAAACCATTAAAACAGTGGCTCAAAGAATCACGTGCCAATTCTGCATTCAACAAAATTAAAAATCTTATGTAACAAACGGGCTACAGAAACTGTTTGGAAATATTTGTGACTAAATGCTTATGTTCAAAATGTATTGTCTTTAATTTCTAATTCCTAAATATTGGTTATATTTCAAGAGTAGAATTTGCCAAACATTCACAATATACGTTATTATTTTCAATCTCGTTATACAGTTGCAAATTAATTTCAAGTTCAAGATTTTCATACCTAGCTGTAGCACTCACTCTCGGCATGTATGCAATCATGCCCCGCTCTGAAACCGAATTGGTTATCCGGAATAACATTTTTGTCCTCAACCCACTCGGTCAGGGCTCTATTGATCACTTTTTCAAACACTTTGCTGATGTTGGAAAGGAGACTTATCAACCGGAGATTTGCCGGATTGGATGTGTCTTTGTTCCGTTTAGGAATTGGTTGCAGCACCGCTGTCTTCCTATAAGCTGAAAATGTGCATTATTCAGCAAATTGTTAAACAGGGTAGTGTTAATGTTTACCGCTTCAAGAAGAAGGTGTTTAAGAACAATGTTTGGTATTTCGTCGATTCCCAGATTTCTTACTTCTCAGTGAACCGAAAATAACCAGGAGATCTTTCTTTGGTATGAATGGTGGATGTGTCCCTTCAATTTGCCAAATTATCGTCATTGAACATGGTAAAACCAGTATTCTTCGATCGCCAGTACTCAATGTCATATCGCAAGTAGAAGTTGTGCAATAGGACACGATTTTCCAAGATATGGTTCGGGCGAGTGCTAACATTCACCTTATAAACATCCTGAAACGTCGCACCTATTACTTCAACTTTCTCCTGAGAATCTTCGATCACAAAAAAGTTGTCATCTTCGATCGCTTCTATTGGATCAATGCCTGCTGTCACAAGTACTTGTTCGTTGTCTGTAGTTCGGGGGAGCTTAAGACACGGAAGCTCATTCTGATATTTTCATCGAAAGAATTTATTTATTTCCGGGAACATATTAGGATTGCTAGCTTTAACAGCCCGGATTTTGTTATTCCAATGCAATTAATTGCAGCACGGTAATTTCTGCAATTCTGCATTTAACAAAATAAAAATTCTTATGTAACCAACGGGCTACAGAAACTGTTTGGAAATATTTGTGACTAAATGCTTATGTTCAAAATGTATTGTCTTTAATTTCTTTGAATTTTATGTTTCCATTTAATTTACTTTAACTTATTCCTTAATATTGGTTATATTTCAAGAGTAGAATTTGCCAAACATTCACAATATACGTTATTATTTTCATTCTCGTTATACAGTTGCAAATTAATTTCAAGTTCAAGATTTTCATACCTAGTTGTAACACTCACTCTCTTATTTCTCTTGCGTACGATTCTATTGTTTTCAAATTGTATAACAGTTAAGCTTATCACTTGCTTCAAAAATTCTTATTAGCTTCTTGTTCACTTGGATTTGAGCCATCAACGAGATTAGTACAAAGTTAATCTAACTTGTTGTGGCTTCGTTATTATTCCCGTTTCGAATTTCTGGCCTTCTAATCTGGCAACTTTTTCGGGACATGTTTTCTAGCACGGTACATAATAATATAAAACAAATTTTTCACCCACTCAGAAGTTTTTTTCCTGCGTTCAAATCTTCGCGGAGAAGCCCTGAATATATTTCCTCACATCTTAATCTCCAACGTATCTTATGAGCAAGCATGGGACGGACTTGAAAAAAGATATGAGAGACCGCGTTATATTGTCGATAGCTTTATAGAAATTTTCATGCAGCTACCCTCAGACACTAGCTCAAATGTAACGATCTTGTGTAAAATATCGGATCGAGCTGATGAGGTTTTAAGAGGTCTTAATTCCTTCGGTTCAAATGACAGGAATGTTTGGATGATCTACACTTTATTGCGAAAGATGGATGTTGACACACAACAGGCTTGGGCGGCTGATAAGATAAACGTTGACTATCCGGCGATTAAACAATTTTATAGTTTTTAAAAAACGGTGTGAAGCGTTGAAATCGTGTAGGCCACATTTTCTTGAGACAAGTAAAACAAAACCAGTTTCTATGCGCACCTTACATGTCTCGAGGGTTCCGCAGTGTCCGAAATGCACTGCTGCGTATCAGATTACACAATGAGATTCTTTTAAGTCACCTAAACTCTGCTTCAACTGTTTGCGCAGTGGTCACAAATCTGATCAGTGTTTATCAATGTTAAAATGTAGAATTTGTAACTCACGACACCATTCTATTGTTCACTTCGCAACGACAAACACACCTTGAGGTTCATCTTGGCAGTCGCAGAGACAATCAATGTCTTATAATACACCAACTGCAACATCGGACTCTTCATCGATATCAACAACATCGATAACACCTTAAACTCGTCCTCCGTCCGACGAAAGATTACTTTCGAAAGTAAACCAAGTCGTAAACAACCACTCTGTTGACGATTCGAGTATCAGCGCCAAGTGTAGAATTCCAAAGGCAGCATGGAATGCGCCCACAACATTAAATATCGCTTTAGGGAAATTTCCCAAGGGATCACATTGATCATATGTTGCATTAATAACGGCCTCACAAATAAATGATTTTTTATAACGTGAAATTGTCTGTGTGTTTAACTGCTTTCTAAGTCGCGTGATAAATTACTTAGTTTTTTCTCAAGTTTGATTTGCTATATCCCGCAACACACTCCATCAACCTTTGTCTGTCGCCTCCTCAAACTCTGTTACCTACAGCAATCGCTAAAGTTTAAAATCAACACGGTTTTTACCAAGACGTTCGTATCCTAATTGACTCCGGTTCCCAAGTTTCCTTCGTCACCGAATCTTGTGTTCAAGGACTCGGACTTAGTGCCGGTATTTTCGAGGTCTCGTCTCAATGGTGCTCGCTTCCCGTTTTGATGAAGTCAGTATCTCGTTTGATGTCAAGGAGTGGGATCACACCACATACAGTTGGATTTAGCTGATCCCTTCTTTTATGAATCCAATCGAATCGATATCTTGCTTGGTGCGGACAGAGCTTATTTTAAAAAGGCGAAATTTAGTTGAGTTCTAGTGGTCATCCCATCGCTCAAAATACCATGTTTGGGTGGGTTTTGGCAGGCCAACATCCCGTTGCTCAATCAAATCATACCCTTGTCGATATCGATGCCTCGCTGTAGGCATTTGGACCATAGAAATGGTTGATCCGAAGCAGTTTGCCTCTTCAGAGGACAAGGCAATTGAGGATCAGTTCCTCAAACATCATCGAGTGATAAATTTGGGAACTATATTGTTAAGTTGCCCTTTGGATCGACTCCTAGTTTCGCTAGACTCTCGGGGGTGCGCTTTCGTGGTTAAAATCTATGGAAGTTAAATTTTTTAAAAAACCCTGCGCTATTCAATTCAATTCAATTTTAACTTTGGGATATATGCAGAGGATTCATCCTAGTCAAATTACTAAAGAAAATGTATTTGATTTGCTACATAATGCTGTGTTAAAGCTGACAAGTACAACAACGAAATTTAGCGTTGTATTCGACGGTTCGTTTAAAGATTCAAGCGGAAACTCTGTGAATGAATCTTTTATGATAGGCCCACGCATTCAGCGCAACTTATTTTCGGTATGTCTTCGGTTTTAGCGACACAAATATGTCTTACCGCGGATACTGTGAAAATGTTTCGCCTAATTTGGATCGCTAACGAAGAATTGTTTGGCGAAAATCGCCTACAGATCCTTTGGAACATTATCTGCTATGCACTGTAACGTATGGAACCTCATGTGCACCTTATCTCTCGGTACGCGTCTTACAACAATTAGCGTTAGAATATCAGGAGTTTCCCGTCGCGTCTGTAACTATCCTTAACAACTTTTATGTACTATAGATGATGTTGTGTTGGGTGGAGAAACGATCCCTGACACAAAATTTAAAAAACAGTGTCTGGTTGAATTTTTGTCAAAGGAGGGCTTAAAATTACAGAGTAATTGTTCTGAACTTCTAGACGAACAGCTCATATTAGTACATTTGCGTTCAATTGTGACTCAGATTCATGGATTAGAGTACTAGGAGTCTATTGGAACTCTTAAATTGACAACAGAACCAATTTTCGCGGGTCAGCAAAAAGGTTATTCGAAATGCACGAACTCACCCAGTCTGAACACCATAGCTCTGTTGTTGCGGAATCTCTTGCCGGTGACACCATGACATGGCATATTATCCCACCTTCACCCCACATTTCGGTGGTTTGTGGGGGGCGGGAGTAAAATCTGTTAATCAGCGCCTCAGACGTGTAATTGGCCTAGACACCCTTACCTTCGAAGGGTTATACACCCTTTTAACACATATCGAAGCCATTCTCAATTGTAATCCTCTTTGTCAAGCACCCGATAATGAACTAGACCCACTGACCCTTCTCATTTTCTTATAGGTGAATCCTACTCGGCGGTCCCCGAGCCATCAACGGATATACCTCGAAACAAGCTCCTACACTGGCAAGGAATCCAAGCGTAGCTACAGGGTTTTTGGAGGCGCTGGAGTACGGAGTATTTTATCTCCCTACAACAACGGTCACGATGGTCTCAACCTCAACGGAACTTTCGCATAGACGACGTGGTGATTATCAAGGACTCCAATTTACCACCAGGAAAATGGGCTATGGGACGTATAACCGCGGCTCATCCCGGCGAAGACGGAAACGTCCGTGTAGCAACACTTCGGACGGCTAGCGGAAGTCTTCTTAGGCCAGTACATTAGATGGCCCTTCTACCGATAGACTGGAACTCCGTTCCAGGGGCGGGGGAATGTTTGGAAATAATTGTGACGAAATGCTTATGTTCAAAATGTATTGTCTTGAATTTCATTGAATTTCATTTTTATGATTCCATTTAATTAATTTGAACTTATTACTTAAAATTGGTTATAATTCAAGAGTAGAATTTGCAAAACGTTTACAATGTACGTTATTATTTTCATTCTTGTTATATAGTTGCAAATTAATTTCAAGTTCAAGATTTTCATACCTACGTATAACACTCATACTCTTATTTCTCTTGCTTACGATTCTATTATTTTCAATAAGCTTCTTATAAGCTTCTCGTTCACTTGGATTTGAGCCATTAACGAGATAAGTACATACAAAATAAATTATATCTAACTTGTTGTCGCTTCGTTATTATTACCGTTTCGAATTTCTGGCCTTTTAATCTGAATGCTGATCATTCATTGAATTTAAAAACAAATCGATTCGTGCAATCATCGTCAAATTTATTCATTCATTTAATAAATAATTATAACAGGTAGCAACCCGGTATTCGTATTGAGTCACACACCCGCCAGTTTGCAAAATGAGCACGTACAGTACGAACATGGACATGATCTGTTGCATACAGTCCGGATTGGCGCTACCAATTCGGCCATTTTACTAATCCACAGAGAGTATCAAATTCTAGTCGATGAATACGAGCAGGAAGATGCAAGAATTAGTCAATCCCCATCGGTGAGAGAATGTTTAGATCGAAGACCAGAACCTGACTTTGGCATAGTAGCGCGACTATGTTTTAAAACAACACTTATAGTCACAGTTCTGTACAATATAGCCAAAATTTAAATATGAATAAGGCAACTCTTCCTAGCGATAGCGTTCGCTTTTCTCTACCGCAAATTTCACACGCAATGTAACAGCCTCTCCACTGCTCTAAAACAAATCTGCCTGCAATCACAGTAGTGCGCCCACCCCCATCAAACTTCATACATCCACAGACAATAGCAACAGGTTCAAACACAACAAATATAGGAAGTAGCGCACGTAACCATGCTAACAGTTTCTTCAGAACCTCAATGCTTCGCAGTGCACCAACTGCAGTGATTGACTTAGCTCGCCAGAAGCAATAAAGCGAATCTACTCAACCGCGAGATAGTGATGTGTCAAGTGCGGCATCAACCTAATTTTATATCTATAACAACATAAATACATTCTCAACTGAGCTAAATCCGTCACAAGTACTTTGCCCTAGGTTTACAACAGAACAAGTTCAGGCATGCCAATCAGTTGTAAGAGACTTGCCCATATTCTCTGGCCATCCGGAAGAGTAGCCAGTTTTCAGCTCAACATACGATTGGTCCACAACTGTATGCGAACTCACACATGTAAAAAATCTTAAACACCTTCGACGTTCATTTCGAGGGTATGCACTCCGAGCAGTGCAACATATCCTAGTTCATCCGTCGAGTTTCCAGCAGTCATATAAAAACTGCAGCTGTTTGTTACCCTTCTGCACCAGCGTAGGTCTTGACAAAGGAAGAGAAAAGACAAAGTGTAAGTAACAAAAGATATAGAATAATTAAGAAAACGGAGTAAAGATTGGTTCCGACGTGTTGCGGTCGGCGGCCAAGAAATTAAGGAAGTTCTTTTTCTTAAGCAGCTATGACAGCCAATATGTATTGCCGATTAGCATGATCGATTCTGAAGTTGCCGGAGTGCCAACATCTAACTTGTATTTATTCTGGAACATTGTCCTTGAGATCCCCACGGGATCTTATAGGTTCCGTCTCCGGTGTTATAAAAACTTCACTGTTTGCTGAATCTGATTGTTCAATCTGTTGTTGAATCTGTTGTTCATCAAAAGACTGTTCCAAACACTCCCGAACAGAATGGAAATGCAGAGCGCGAAATGAGGACAATTGTTGAAGCTGCATGCCCAATGGTCCATGCAAAGAATTTGGATACACAATTTTGGGCTGAGGCTGCAAATGCAGCAGTAAATATTCTTAATCGAATCGGAGCCAGTAAGGTTAAAGGTAAATCGCCATTTGAACTTTGTTTTGAGAAAGAAGCGGATATTAGAACATAGAAGTGTTTGGCTGTGAGGTATTTACCAGAGCATTGTTCAACATTTATAAAAGTGGGCGTGTTGAACAGATTTCGTTTTATTTGCAGCTGAGCCTTGAGTTTTGAACATACACCAGGTTCATCCTTAAACAGTCCAGAATGTTAGCAATTGCAACATTTCTGTCAGTTGATGAGTTCAATTGGCAGCCATAACTTGAACTTGTCACACAAATCAATACCTAGGATATTTAAATTATTAATTTTTGTTACACATGTTATTGCTAAAGTACCATTTAATTTTAACAATAAAAACAACAAAAATTAAATTCAAATAATACACAACAAAAGCTTCATTCAAAAGCAACAAAACAAGAGAAAAAAATAAGGCCAATACATAAGTAATACATTTTGTTTCTTATTAAAACTAACCGTACTGCATATTTTACGCGTCAAAAGTGAGTAAACATTCGGAGTTTTTTTTTAAAGAATTTGCATATATTAAATCTTAAAAAGAAGATTCAATATTTTGTTGGGCCACCTTTGGACTTAACAACTTCTTTAAGTCGACGTGGCATAGACATAACAAGTTTATTTGTTTCTAAATATTTCGGTCTAAATGATCCCATAAATGTTCTATTGGGTTCAAGTCTGGAGATTGCGGGGGGTGATCGAGCTGTTTCGGTGTCCTATAAAGCAACCACTCCTTAACGAGTCGCGAGGTATGTTTAGGATCATTGTCTTGCTGAAAGATCCAATTCCTAGTCAACCCTAATTTGTCAACGCTCGGTTGCATATTATTCTTAAGGATGTCTAGATAGTCTTGTTTATTAATTGTGCTTTCAATGAAGACAAGATTCCCGACTCCAGATGCTGCCATACACCCCCACACCATCACTGAACTTCCCCCATGTTTCAAAGTGCTCCTTATATTTTGTTCACTGAATTCTTTATTTTTTTCTCTCCAAATTTTTTTATTTGTGTGACTTTTAAAAATTTCGAATTTACTTTCGTCAGTAAATAAAATGTTTTTCCAGAACGAAATATCATTATTTTAGTATTTTTTTGCAAAATTTAAACGTTTTCTTTTATTTACTTTTGATATCAATGGTTTCCTTCTTGCACTTCTACCATGTAAACCCGATTGATACAATGTTCGTCGTACTGTACTCGCACTAACTGATTTTTCAGATGTTTTTGAAATATTTTCCGCAATTTTGACGGCACTTGAACTTGGTTTTTTTCTCACTTCAGCCACAATTTCTCTTTCCTCTCGTGCATTGAGCTTTCTCGGCCTCCCCGTCCGTTTAAAGTTTTCCAAAGTTTTAAATCGTTCAAACTTATCAATAATTTTTTTTACAGAAACATGTTTCCTATTAACAATTTGGCCAATATCGCGGTATGATTTTCCCTTTTTCCTCAAATCCACAATAATCCAGCGTTCACTCTGCAGTGATGTAGAAACAAAGACTTACCTCCGCAATAATTTCTATGAAAAATTTTAACGGTAAAAACAACTGGTTCACATTAACGGTAAAAACAACTGGTTCACATTAAACGTGAGCAGATTGCATGTTGTTTACTTACTTTTGACGCGTAAAATATGCAGTACGGTTAGTTTTAATAAGAAACAAAATGTATTACTGATGTATTGGCCTTATTTTTTTCTCTTGTTTTGTTGCTTTTGAATGAAGCTTTTGTTGTGTATTATTTGAATTTAATTTTTGTTGTTTTTATTGTTAAAATTAAATGGTACTTTAGCAATAACATGTGTGTTTACTCACTTTTGACGCTCACAGTATATTAAATTTGAATGAATAGTACTTCCACGTTTAGCTTAATATCCGATTGAAATTTTGCGATGATTTAATTTTTGTGCTTAGAAGGGCTTCTAGGATGAATGCCCGGCCATTGTTGAATTTCGTGGTCTACCTAGTTTTTGCCGCATTTCCGAAATAATGGTCACGTCCGATGCCATATCGATTTGCTTTCGTAGAGGTACCCATTCAAATTCAAATTCACTGATATGAACCAATGCAAATTTCCTTGATCTCTCGTAGCCAACTTGATTGATATTGCTATGATGAATGTATTCTGCTGATGAATTCTTTTTACTTGAGTTCTTGTGTGAACGTTGATTGCTTTTATTTGAATTTTGTTTTGCTTCTTTTCTTGCAAAGCAGGCATAGTAGCCTTCTTTGTGACCTGTCTTATGACACAAATTTCATTTATGTTCTCTATACGAGCAATCTTTTATGAAATATGTTTTCGGTTTATTGGCTGTGTTGACTAAGTTACCTGGTAAAATATTTTTCCTAGTGGCGCTTCGCTGTTGAATTACTTACACTACTGGTTGTCTCGCCGTTTGCAGGATAAGCACTGTATCTTCTTAAAGTTAAAGTTCCTGTTGCGCCTCTATAACCAACTTCCCTATGGTCGTAAGATAGTTTCCTTTTTCCAATTTCGTTAGTAGGCGCGTGTGTCCCTATGTCAGCCCAGAAGGTTTGTTGATCCATCAACGCCAGTTCATTGCACTTATTTACTTTTCTTTTTCCATTCGCAATTGAACACATAAACCTTTTGTGCTGATGAATTAAGTAGTTCACTAAATTTTTGTTAGATAGGTTAAAAATAATTTGAAAAAATAAAGTTAGTCTTAAGGCACCCACAACAAGTAAAGCTCCGTTATTTTATTCATTATTCTATACATTATACAGTGTAAATAATATTCAATAAGAAAATATTTGCTCTAGTCAGAAAACAAAAGTTTAAAAGTTTATAAACCGTTTTTATATAACTGATGATTATGGCTACCGTAAACGACCTGAAAGAAAGGATCGATGTCCTGCAACGAATAATCCACCTGCAGGAGGAGCAGTTAGGATAACAAGCAACGCAACGACAACAGCAAACAGAAAACCAACAACAAGGTGAAGCTCATCGACTACTGTTTTGAAAGGAAAAGGCAAATCAAGTTCTTTAAAACGTTTATTATTTTTATATACAATACGTATTACGTATTTTTTTTTCTAAATAACCTTATCCACAATGTGATGCCCGATGTACCCTTCAATAACCAAGTCCCTTTGGTTTTCTTCGAGCTCGAGTGACGAACCATGCACAGTCCAGATGCACACAAGTAAGGTAACCAGGAACCCACACGCATTAATGGCAGTGTAAGTGCATCAGGCGATATTTTGTGCTTGCGATTGGGTAAGTGCATCAGGCGACAATTGTGCGTGCTGGTGGAGAAATTCATCAGCCGATAAGGGTGATTGCCTGTTGAATTTGATACGATATATGATGGTACAGTGAGGCAAACGAATTCCATATAATTTAACATTGAGTCACAATGTTGAACAAAAAGGTCATAATTCAACAATAACAAACAAAAAAATATAAACTTACTTTACGATATAAAGATAACAAATAGTATCAAGCAAAAGAGCAAAGTAAACGATCAAAAAATAATTTTGATATAATACGTTATTAAACAACAACCAAAACAAATCCAAAATTACGAGGGATTCGCGCTGAGTAACAATAAGGTACTCCAATAATTTCGGCATCTTAAGCCCTTCGGCGGAAAAGAGGATTACCGTCTTTCCTCATTTATCAAGTCAATCGAGTCGAGAGCACTTTTATGCGGCGAAAACCAACATCTGTACCAATTTGCGATGAACATCGTCAACAAGGAGAACAAGGAGAAGCGGCGAGATGTTTGAAGCAACTGGGAAACAACATCAATTGGCAAAACATTAAAATTATTAGATGATGAAAGAACATAAAAAATGTACAACAGAAATATGATATTTCAAAATAACCCTATTCAAAGAAACTGGGACATTAATTCGAATCGATCGGCTAATAAAAACCACAGTAAAAATATATCCGATAGGATATATTGTAGGCATTATCAGTCTATAACCCATTTCCCCCCTAACTCTACACAGTGTTCAAGCCAAAAACCATATAAGTTTTTTAACCCAGGTCAGTCATTCCAAAATTCAAACAACTCTAATGAAGTGAATGAAAATTTTCAAGTTCGGCCTCAAAACAGAACCGACCGATAGTTAAATATTTTACGTATTTATAAGGAAGAAACATTAACCGAACCAGAATATGATTCTACCTTAAATGGTCATAGTGTGGTATCTGCAAGAGTTATTTCCCCTGTTCCCTTAGAATTCAGAACTCCAGGAACTATAATTCGGAATATTTTGAATTTAGATGGTAGGGACTATGATGCAATTCAAGGGCTTGAAATTATTGTCCCTTTCCAAATTAATGTTAACTTGAGACAGAAATGTATCGAAATACATGAAGAAAGCATAAGTTTAAATAACAATGATTGTCCCATTGATCCAAATAATCTTTGTTCGTTAGAGCCCATAGTACAGCTACTATACCATGTAAATCTTGAACAACTTAACCAAGAAGACAAATCCGGGGTAAGTAAACTGCTTTAAGAATACAGGGACCTATTTTATATAGAAGGAGATTACTTGAAATTTACTCATGAGATTGCTCATGAAATTATAACAACAACGAATAATCCCATATAATCGAAAATATATTGGTATCCTAAAGTCCACGAAAAAAAAATTCAACGCCAAATAAATTAAATGCTGGAACAGGGTTTTATTGTTGAGAGCAATTCTCCATACAATAGTCCGCTTTGGGTCGTACCAAAAACAAGCGGTAAAAAAGGAAAAGGAATCTTTATCGACTATAGGAAATTAAATGAGGTCACGGTCAATGATAAATTCCCAATAAATAATATCGACACTATATTGGATAAATTGGAAAAGTCATATTACTTTACTACGCTCGACATGGCTAAGTCTTTTCACCATCTTTAATTTTCTAGCTAAAGAAATGGAATACTTAGGACACTTACTTAAAAAGGAGTAAGGCCCAATGCCGCTAAAATCACTGCAATTCGAAACTTTAAACTTCCAAGAACCCAAAGGCAAATCAAATCTTTTCTCAGACCAACAGGCTTTTATAGAAAATTTATCAGGGATTAGGCTAAATTCCCTTACCCTGCGGTAAGCTACTTCAAAAAAATTAAAATATAAACCTCAACGCCCGGAACTTTGTTTCTGCATTCGAAAAACTTAAATTATTACCGATTATCCAATCCTTAAATACCCTGACGCAAGCAATTATGCTCGAGATTATGCTCAAGATGGAAGATGGACACCCTATTTCATTTGCCTCTCTTAATGACAATGAAAAACACTATTCCACATTTGAGGAGTTGCTGGCGATTGTTGTACTGACCACAAATATAGGGAAAGATTTGAACCCACGGCTTCAACGTTGGCTTGTACAATTAGGGGAATATGAAGCAAAAATGGATTATGTAAAAGGCAAGGAAAATAAACTGGCTGATTTTCTTAGTAGAATTAATCCAAGCACTAATGAAATCAACCTAGTGGAGTCAAATACTAGTATTCAAATTCCGATATAAGATACTTTAGTAATTCGCTTTAAGACCCAGTTGATATTATGTGAATCAAAGGAAAAAGAGTATCAAAACATTTTCAAAACGAAAAAAATCTTCATAGAAAGGAATGACATATCAAACCAAATTGTCCGAAGAGAATCACTAAAAGAAAAATAGGCATATATTCAGAACTGAATAATGATACATACAACCAAATTCAACTCAAACTTATCGAACTATTTCTGGATAATTCTGTTATCAAGTTCGTTAAGTGTAAACATTTTGCTAGAGATCTTGCTTACGAAGACGAAGCTCTTACACAAATATCGCTTTACCACAAAATAGAATCAGGCAATTCTGGTATAATTGCCAATTACGAAGGAATGAAACACAAAGCTTTTTTTCAATACTCAAATTGCTAATCCATAAAGTTGTAAATAATTGCGATAATAGAACCGCTGGAATATATGATAGGAACCCAATTAAAAAGAAGTTCGAGATAACTGAAACTCCCACTGATATTTACCAAATAATTCATGTAGACACATATAGTATGTCAATTCCAAACACTCATCAATTCTCAAAACATGTGGTAAATCTTTATTTAGAAGATAGAAATAGCAGAACCCTTATAGAAAAAATACGTCTTGATATCTCCATCAAAGGAAAAATTAAAAAAGTAATATGCGACATCGAATTTAATAACGTAAATTTAAAAAGCTTTTTAAGAGAGGAACAAATAGAAGTTCAGTTTATGAAGCCAAATAGCCACACTGGAAATGCAGATGTGAAACGCTTAAACAACACTTTTACAAAACGAATACGGGTTTTTTAATATGGAAAATCATATGCCAATAAAAGACCTAATGGCTAAGGCAGTCGAATTGTAAAATTCGTTCTTTCACTCTTCAATTAAAGTTACACCACTTGAATGAATGTGTAGACATTCAGAATAAATAGAAATAAAAGAAACGTAATAACAAAACGAAATGAAAACGGCGAAGAATACGTCGAAAATCGACACCACAGTTTTATAAAAAATTATACTAGTGTAAGGCCAAAATTTAGAAAATATGTATATTGGTCTTAATTCCAACGTCACACCAAATACTGCGAATTGAAAAAAATTTACTCGAAATTGGAAATTTTACTTTACTAAATTTATAGGTATAGAGAAAATAGTCCATAAGTACGATATTATTTTACACGTAATAGACCACAACGAAATATTTGCTACCCTTACTCAATTTACAAAATTCATAGAGTATTTGATGTTGATAATGAACGAAAGGATCTTTTGACAGAAGAAATTACGGATGTCAAAAGTTAAATCATAACTGTCGTTCCAGATAGGTATAGGAGGGGTCTCTTTAATTTTATGGGTAAGACTTTCAAATGGTTATATGGAACTCTCGATGACGATGACAGACAAGACAAAGAAAAACATTTTTTAGTTGTCGATCACAACCATCACTCATTAAAATAATTGATCAACAAATCAAAATAAATGCATATTTTAACGACAGCATTTCCAAACTTAAGCAAAGAATTGAAACAAATACGGAAAGGCTATTGTGAACGTTTAATGAAATTGAGGGATTATCCAAAAAACTCCATTCAGAAACCTTTTTTATTGAACAAATGTTTAAACCAAGGAGGGTTAAGAAAAAAGTTGAAAAAATTCAACCTAACATAGCTTCAATGAGGAAATATTTACTTACAACATCGATTTCAAGAAACACTTCAATATTCGGACAGGAGCTACTACTTTTGATAACAATTAAATAATTTTTGCCAGTAAATTACCGGACGATATTATCAAGGCTAGTAAGAAACTTTTAGTGCCAATGCCGAATGAGAACAATATTTACATAGTTTCCGATTTCTAGGTTTTAGTCGAAAAGGTCAAATATTCTACAGATTTGTGAAACAACTGTCTTTATAAATTAAAAAGAAGTAAAAATTGTGTCTTTAAAGGAAACTGTTCATCAAAGAAAAACACTTTAGAACAAATTATAAAAATTGATAGCACGACGTTAAACCTTAAAGGCAAACCATTTCGTAGTACCTGTGACGAAAGAAATCTGACTTTATATGGAAATTATTTATTTTCTTTCAATAGCTGCACCATCTCAATTAATAAAATTCTGTTTTCCAACAAAGTTCCTGAATATAAAGACAGTTTAATCGTCCCCAATAAAAAGGAAACATTCCAAACTGAAAAAATATTAACTATCGACGATATTGTCTTGAAACAAGAGTCTAATATTTAAGACATCGATGAGTTAAATTTCCACAACACCCAAACTATAGCTTTGTAAACCTGACAGTTTTAATATTAATTGCCATAATGTTATTTTTAATAAAAAATTGAAAAGAAAAAAAACAAGATTAAAGATACTTGTAAACAACAATCCGAAATAAGTTAAAATGTTCCACCGACACAATAAAGAAAATGTATGGATTATAAAAAACATAAACAATAACAGATTATGCATACATTGAAGAAGTTTATATTATAAATATGATAAATGATATAATTATGTTATTTTACAATATATACTATGTACTATAATTGCACTTTTTCCTTTCCTTTTCCTTTCGCAATTGAACACAGAAACCTTTTGTGCTGACGAACAAGATATAAACGTAGAATTTACCTGTTCCGCATTATATTGTATTGCATAGACGTGTCAATTCTTCGGTCTTTCTCTTCTCACTTATCGGGCCCGATCTTTGTGTTTGAACGCATACCTATAACGTCTTTCTTAAAGATCGTATTTTATCTTCCAACCCGAGACGGACTTTTTTACCCAGTGTTTCTTTTATTTGCTAATATTCTATCAAAAATAAAACTCTGAGTGATCTTTAAGTTGTAGTGAGTGTGAATCTTGTGTGTTTTCTCATCTCGCCGCTTTCATTGTACCGGTCGATATCACTTCCATCTCATCTGGAGTGCCGTTGGCAAACTACACACTTCCCTTGCGTACACACTTTAATCATCACCTTGAGTTGTTTCAACGTAAAATTGGATGACAAACCACCATCTTGAGTAAAAATTATGGACAACAGATATTATATATATATTGAATTGTATATATATTTATGTTCCATATATTTTCTGGATTTTTAAGCGTTTGTATTTATTTTTTTATTTATACATACATAGTTTTAAGTGTATATTCTAAGTAATTTTATTGTAGTTTTGAGCTTTAGATATAGAATTAAAAATGTCCGACCACTAAGTTTTTTTTTTAAATTTTTCTTAGTTTAATAGTTGTAAGTATAATGAAATTAATAAAATTATTTTGTTTAAGTCGAAAGACATAGAATATAGTACTAGGTTTAGCTTAGAGCGCCCGCAAAGGGCCAGTAAGCTAGTTAAATAAATAAAATTAAGTTATGTAAGTTAGTTTAAGCGTTTTGTATAGTGTCTAAAAAGAAAATAAAAAAAATGCATTCAAAAAGGAAAAAAAGTAAAAGTCACGGACAAAAGCTCGCGGTATCACTTCAACTGAATTCCCCAACGTTTTTGCACGTGTGAGTACATTTTTAGAATATGTTCTGCCTTTTTTAGCAAGTAGAGACTCACACCAGCAAACCTTTTTTCTTCGTTTCTTTCACGCCATCAATCGACAATTTACAATCAAGGTTTCAGACCTTATCTCGTCATGGCTAACCACGAATGTACGGTCTACAAGAAAAACTTTTGCGAAAAGTATTGCAAAATATCCACGGACGAACTTCACTGGAAGATTATTAAACTGCAAAGAACAGTTAAAAGCACTTTTTCAATTTTTTCTGAACTACAAGACCTCTTCGACTTTGATGCATCCAATGCACAAAAATTAACTGAGGGTTTTAATCCTATTGAACATCAGCTTAACTCCGAGCTGCAAAATCAACAGACAGATATGTCCTATCGACAACTGCAAATAAATAAAATACAGCAACATTTGACCCATTTTCGACAGGAACAATCGCAACAGTTGCTTGCGCAAACGCAGCAACAACAGCATCAACATAAGCTGCAACAACATAAGCGATTAGAACATCTCCCTCTCAAACAAAGAAAAAAACAATGGTTGCATTATGAAAATGATCAGCTACAACTTCAACATCAGCAAGAAGCTCAACAAGAACCGACCCTGTGGATATAAACACCCACCAACATGAACCTCAACAACAACTACAACTCCAACAAACTGACCGAACTTTACGGTCCAACTAAAAAAACAATTGATGTAACTATTTCTTCCGAAAATCCTCCACTTTCTGGCGCTTAACCTTCCCCATCGAGCTTGCATCCCTGTTTATCTCCAGAGATTCCTCCTATCACGTCTCACCCAAACTCGCTTTTGCCTGAGCACACACACCTAAGGGAAAGTTGCTCTCGCCGAGTCGTCCCTCCGACATTTAAAGCTATATCTCAGGCAAAGGCTTCGACAACTCTAGGATAAGACGGCAATGCTTAGCGGCAGAAAACTTGCCAAACCAGATGTCTGCTTCCCTTAAACCCTAACCATTGGCCGAATAATATGCTGTAAAAAAGTTTGCGAGTTTACCTTAATTTGCAGAACATTCCCTTTGATATCTGGGCACTAACCGAGACTAACCTAACTGCAGATTTTCGAGACCAAGAATTATTTCCTTCCGAATATAACGTTTTTCGAGACGACGGTCTCTAAAAACAAGACGAAACCTCTGGTCGTAGAGTTCTTCTGGCTCTACAAAATCGATTCGACTCGAGTTTCGTTAAGTCCTCTCATACCGGCAACTTTGAGTACATATGTACCAAAACGACCATCTCGAATCGCAATCTATATATCATATATTGTGCTGTTACATCCGCCCTTCCCAATGATTAAAGCGATTGAATAGCTATTTGAAATAACTAACGCCTGTGATGTGGTCCTTATACTTGGAGACTTCAACTTACGTTACCTTATTGGATTAAGTCTGAAGACGAATCGCATTTGCTTGTTTACAACCCTATTTCAGAGATCCTTTTCACTGATAGTCTTTCCAATTCTAACCTGTTTCAAAAAAGTGATGTTGTTAACAACCTCAACAGACAATTTGACTTAGTCTTCTATTCCGATCCGGAAAACACTACCTTGTCAGAGTGCAGCTACTGGCTTTCTTTTCTTTACCGGTTTCACCCACCACTGCCACCACTGACGATCCCTATCTAGTAACGCTAAAGGAAGACTCACTTTCTCCACGGGGCGGCCACCAGAAACGGCGCTCGGAACACTGACTGTCTCAATCGACAAAATCAAGTAACGGTGAGTTACTGGTTTTGTGGTCCGACTACAGATAGTGCTCTGTACGCTGGCAAATGTGAGCAACGAGGGGAGTAAACCATAAGCATAGGCCGAGGGATGCATGGCTAAGAGGACGCTTAGTCTCTAGCCTTCCCTTGGCACCGGGCTCTACTTTGGGTGACCTTTCCCTTTACCCGTGGACTCGTGGGATTTAAAATAGAAAATAACTCACTAAACACAGAGAGTGAAGTCTCTCCGATGACTTTAATGGTTGTATTCGCTGATGAGCGAGCAACCTGGCTGGTAACATCTTTATTACCGACAGCCGATTTAAGCGTGGCAACTGTGCCCGCATCGGCCTCCCTCCATCACTCCATTGGGATGATGCAGAACCTTGATAGTAGGAATGGCATCACATGGGTACATCCTGCCCCCGTCAGGGATAAAAAAACGTCTAAGGATGATATGGTATCCTCAGATTCTTACACATCCATACTGGTCTGAGGAATCTGACTTTGATGAAATGCACATTAATTCCAGTGCTTTTGTCAAATTCAACTCTGCGGAACACAGACGCTTCAAAAATGCCTTGCACAGAGGCGAAAGTCGTGAAAGGGATAAAATTCTGGCAACTCTGGAGGCTCAAAACGATGACCTGAAGGCGAAGTCTTGGAGGGTCAAAGCCTCATACCGCTTTGGTCAGATCAAACTGATTCTTGAAACAAGAGCAAAAGGTCCGGCCTTGGCACCTTAATCCAGTAGTGGCGCCACAGGGCACAATGCCAGACATCCGACCGGTGGGCCAACAGCTATCAAACCGTCGCTGAAAAACACGAGGGCAGCGAAGCCAAAGGGCATGCCCAAAATCAACAACAACAACAGCCAGCTCTCTCCCCTAAGAGATATGAGTGTCCTTAAGGCACTACAGGCGAACCTGCATCAAGCTAAGGGTGCGTCCGCCACCCTCAATGAATGAACACTAGCCAAACCCCCAGGGCGGCCTTGTCCACAAAAATATTTACTTTCTTATAATTCGAAAGTTTTTGACGAAGGACCTCGTTGCCCTAGTTTTTGCTGATATGTGCCTCAGCCTACTTCCCCGATGATGACAACAACATACCACCAACTGAAATCTTCATTCGGTACTGCCGGGCTATTGAATCCATTGGGAGATAAGACGAGACAGCCAATCGACTTAACGAGATACTATTGTCCTCATATCACGAGAGCAGTGTCGCGTAAAGTACCATGGTGGGATGAAAAACTCACTCTAATCAGGTGGAAAGCTAGGAAACTCTTCAATCGTGCCAAGAAAACCAAAAAGTGGTACGTATATAGATCGATTCTCACGGAGTACAACTCTGAGTTGAAAAGATCCAAGCGTGTTGCGTGGAAAAAGTGCTGCAATGACATTGCTGATATGCCAACTGCAGCACGTATCCACAAAACCATTAGTAAGGAGCATGTAAATAATATAGGTCTTCTCAGGAAAATCAAATCGATCCAACACGACGGACCATGCGTATACTCTTGATACGCTGTTGAGCGTTCACTTCCCAGGTTCGTCTAGCACTGCAGGTGACTCACCAGTTGAAAGCTACCAAAGGGCACGCTGTTCTAACAGTGTTAGAAGTCTATCCGGAAAAATTTTCAGTAGTGACCCAGTAGTAACCTAAGATGCTTTATTGGCTGTACATCATGATGGTTAGACCCATTATTACCTTCGGAGCCATAATTTGGTGGCCTAAAACTTTAGAAGTAACAACTGCTTAAAAGCAAGGCAAGGTCCATTGTTTAGATTGTTTGGGCATCACCGGTGCTATGAGCACCTGCCCTATGGCAGCACTGGAAGCTATCATTGTCTGTCTCCTCTTCACATTTTCAAAACAAAAATAGACTCCAGAAATTTCCTAAGAAACCAGGTGACCAAAGGGGACACTTGGAAATAATCGATTTCATCACGGATAAAGACATGTTCTGCTTGATCCCAGATTGGGTGAATGCAACATACTACTTTGGGCGTCTCTTTGAGGTAGACATTTCTAACCGTGATCAATGGTCGAGCAACAAACTTGCCCCCGACCCCAGAAACTTAATCTGGTATACTGAAGGCTCAAAAATGGAGTAGGTGCCGGTGTCTAAGGACCCAACCATAAAATCTCTATGCCCATGGGAAAACATTGAATCCTGTGCCAAAGAAAACCTTGCAAAAAGCCATAAAGGGGCCAGAATTCTAATATATTCAGACTGCCAAGCAGCGCTTAAGGCACTATCATCCAATCAATATGTGTCAAAAGCTGCTACGAAGCCTCACAATCCCAGGCCCGACGTAACAAAGTTAGGTTAGGATGGGTTCCAGGTCGTCATGAAATCGAAGGCAATGAAATTGAGGACGAACTAGCCAGGGGTGGTTCTTAAGCCACGATCACTGGTCCGGAGCCTTTCTGTGGCATAAGCTGGACTACGGCCAGGTCTGACCAATATGTGGGAAAACAAGCTACGCATTGCCCACTGGAGAAATTTACCGGGACTCAGACAATCAAGGAGAACATTAGAAAGCTGGTGAGCTTCCTCTCAGGCCATTACCGCTTGAGATCACATATAACCAAACTACGGTTCAGTACAACCACCGAATGCCGACTCTGCTTGGAAGACGACGAAACGGCTGTACACATTCTTTGTGAATGTCCAGCTCTTATTTAGTTAAAAAGGCGTATCTTCCTTATTGTACATTAAACAATCTAATGCTAAAGACATTAGTTGTTCACAGAACCTCGCGGTGTTAAGACGTGTTTCAACTTTAATAGTGAAAACCAGTGTTAGATTTCTTTCAAATTGTTCTTTTGCCACTGGACTGATAACAAGCCAGCCGGTGCAGTGGGTGCATTGCGGACTCTTCGATCCGCACGTTAGTGGTTCGAGTCCCAGCCGGGAAAAATAAAAGTTATTTTAACAAAAAATTGAAATAAACAATAATAATAAATATACATAAGAAAAAACAAAACCGGTCGAAATATGAGTGGCCGACAACGGTCCCCACTCCAACATGGTATAGATATGGGAAAGGCACCGCCTGACCCAAAGCCACCGTTGGCTTCGTCATCGGATCAAAGTGGAAAGAGGAGGAGGAGGGTGTTGAAACCAACTCCAAACCTCGTAAAGCGCCCGTCCATATCGGCTTCAGCTGAAAAGCTGCCGACTGGAGGCGGGGATCGGGCGCCATCAACAACAGCAGCGGCAGAAACAACAACAACAACAACAGCAGCAGCAGCAAAAGCAGCAGCAGAATTCATAGTCGCAGCAGAAAAATCGACAACAACAGAAGAAGATTTTCCGTATGTCTCCGACGGTGGCGAACACCGCTATACTGGAGACAGTAACACCTTCATGTCGTTGGCGGCCTCGGAGACCGACGGAGAAGATGACGAAATTTGCCAACTATAGGCGATTATACGGGCCGTGAAGGCAAAACAATTGGCACGGCGCGCAAAAGAGCGCCAGCAACAACAACAGCAGCTGGCAAATATAAGCCGAAATACGGCACCAGCTGAGCAGCAACAAGCACAGCTGCCTAAGCAGCAACAACAACAACCAAAACTGCCAACGCAGCAGCAACAACAACAACCAAAACTGCCAACGCAGCAACAAGCGTTGCCAAAGCAGCAGCAACTATCAGAGCTGCCAAAGCAGCAAAAACAGCAGCAGCAAAAACAGCAACAACAAACCAACAGCAGCCGCAGCCGGCAGCGAGGCCAAAGGTGCCTCCGATTAACACCTACAAGATGGGAGCTTCAAGACACTATCAAATTAAGTAAGTCGGCCATAGGCGATAATTTTATAATTAAACGTTTAAACAAAGGCAGGCATGCTATACATTGCTTCACAGTGGAGCATCACAAAACAATTAAAAATCTATTAGAGAAAACGACTACGGAGTTCTTCTCATTCACCCCCAAAAGTGAGCGTTTGCAGACAATGCTCCTTCGTGGTTTAGATTCGTCCACAGATCCCGAGGAGCTCCTTCAGGAGCTTCAAGCGAAGGAATGTGACGATCTTAAGTTCGTCAATGTTAAGCCTTTCACTACAGCAAAGGTCCGAAGGGAGAATCGGAAATTACCGTTCTTCCTGGTCCAGATAACTCCCAACAGCAAACTAGATAGTCTGAGGAAAATTAAAGTCCCAGATTATCAATGCATAAGATGGGAAAAATTAAATCGCAGCGATAACATTTTACAATGTGTTCGTTGTCAGAGGTTCGGGCACGCCGCTGCGAACTGTCAAATGCAGTTTCGGTGCGTTAAGTGGTTGCTCCTCAGGCCTCAAGGCCTGGAGCACCTAGTGGTGATGCTGATCTGCTGGCTATTTTGCTTTCTACTCAGGGGCAAATTAGTCAGCTGCAACAGCAAATACAGGAACAGGCGACACGCGTAGATCGTATTTACACTCTGGTGCCTAGTCTAACGCGCCTCCAGTCGTAATGTGTTCGCTGGTGGAGAAACCCTTAAAGATCCTTTCAGTGAATGTAAATTCGCTAATAAATATCGAACGAAGAGCTCTACTCTTCAAGTTGTTAGAAGACCGAAGTACCGATGTTCTTCTGGTTAGCGAAACCAAGCTCTCTGAGAGGTACAAGTTGAGGCACAGTTAGTACCATATTATAAGAAGAGACAGACCCAACTCCAACGGAGCTGGTGGCGTTGCTATTTTTATTATAAAAAATCTGCATTATAAGGTTATGTACAGCGGTGAAGTGCGTAGATTCCAGGTGGTAGAAGCTTGCATCATATGCATCCCCCTCCGTAGTGGGAAGAGGCTGTATATGATCGCAGCCTATGCAACTGAAGCTACTCAACAAACCTGTTTTATCTCAGAGCTCGAGACACTTTTTCAATACTTACGTCTGGGTTCGGAGGAGAATTATAACCTCATGGCCAGAGATCTAAACGCCAAACATAGTAATTAGAGAAATCAATCACCAAACACTAGAGGGAACCTACTATTCAATTGGTGGGGTCAGAATAGTGTCGAGTATCGACTCGATTTAAAAACGACGGATAGTCCGTCTTATCCCAGATCAGGCTCGTATATAGATCTTATGCTGTTTGACGAACGGATACAGCTGACTGACATGGACCGACAGACAATAAACTGTCTTCACACATTCGTGTACGACAGTGACCATTGCAAATTTAGTGCCGTAATAACGATTCCAATTGCGGAACTGGAGGAGTACGTTCAAATGCATTCTTACAATTACAGTCGGACGCGGTGGACACGCTTCGCCCGAACAATGACAAGAGCACTCCTCGAACTCGCTCAGCCCACCATCCAATAGGAATTTGTCGAACGAGGAGATCGACACTTTCCTTAAAAGGATGGACGACACAATAAAACAAACAATGGACAGAAAAATTCCTAAGCACGAACTAACTGACAATGTCAATATATACCGCAATGCTACGATCGAGGCTCTACACAGACAAAAGAGTAGACTATTGACGAGACTTAAACTCCTGTACAGATGTTTCACCGACCCACAAAACTCGGAGGTAAGGACACTGAAATCACAACTCAAAAACCTACAGCAATTCAGCAAAATGATCGTGCTACAATTAATTCGCATTGGAATAACAAAATCCGGGCTGTTAAAACTAGCAATCCTAGTATGTTCCCGGAAATTAATAAAATCTTTCGAAGAAAAAATCAGAATGAGCTTCCGTGTCTTAAGCTCCCCCGAACTACAGACAACGAACAAGTACTTGTGACAGCAGGCATAGATCCAATAGAAGCGATCGAAGATGACAACTTTTTTGTGATCGAAGATCCTCAGGAGAAAGTTGAAGTAATAGGTGCGACGTTTCAGGATGTGTATAAGGTGAATGTTAGCACTCGCCCGAACCATATCTTGGAAAATCGTGTCCTATTGCACAACTTCTACTTGCGATATGACATTGAGCACTGGCGATCGGAGAACACTGGTTTTACCATGTTCAATGACGATAATTTGGCAAATGATGTCATCGCCAATGGAGAAGGGATTCACCCACCCTTCATTTCAAAGGAAGATCTCCTAGTTATTTTCGGTTCACTGAAAAGTAAGAAATCTGTGGGAATCGACGAAATACCAAACATTGTTCTTAAACACCTTCCTCTAGAAGCGGTAAACATTTACACTACCCTGTTTAGCAATTTGCTGAATAATATACATTATCCAGCTCATTGGAAGACAGCGGTGGTGCAACCAGTTCCTAAACGGAACAAAGACACATCCAATCCGGCAAATCTCCGGTCGATAAGTCTCCTTATCAACATCAGCAAAGTGTTTGAAAAAGTAATTAATAGAGCCCTGACCGAGTGGGTTGAGGACAAAAATATTATTCAGGATAACCAATTCGGTTTCAGAGCGGGGCATGATTGCATACATACCGCGTCTAAACTGGTATCGGATATCCAATGGAACAAAGGTAAGAAACAATGCACGGGTGCCTTGTTGATTGACTTGGAGAAGGCCTTTGACACTATATGGTTGCAGAGGCTCATTTTCAAGCTTGACCAGCTCGGCATAAGCAAACCGCTGCTGTACATAATCTTAGATACGCTCACCAGCAGACAGTTTATTGTGAAAAATGGCAGTGTGGTGTCTGCTGGGACTTTTGAAATTAAAAACGGTCTACAACAGTGTGTAGTAATTTCGCCGATTTTATTTACGATCTTCATAAGTGATCTTTTAGGATCTCTCCGCCAATCTATAGCGTACCCAGATGACTTGATCGGACTTGGTCAAGTCCGAAAATCGAGGTCACTGTAAGTCTCTTGCGCCGTGACTTCGAAAAAGTTCAGGGATATTGCGATGATTGGAAGTTGAAAATCAATTTTCAAAAGTGCGAGTCCATTCTGTTCAGGACTCCGTTGTCTGGGGCTTCTAGAAATGCTAGAAAGAAGTGGCGAATGTTCTCTATTGTTGGACAAAACGGACATCCATTAGCAAATCGAAGTGTTGTCAGATACCTTGGGATCTGGCTAGATCAATATCTATATTTTAACAAACATATAGATGCTGCTCTGGCCAGAGCCAAAGCGGGCTTTGCCTTGACAAAGAGGCTGTTTCACAGCAGTCAACTCGATGCCAAGGTAAATGTGATCTCTTATACGGCCCTTATTCGGCCTGTCCTTGCCTATGGCTGTCCCGTTTAGTTTAACGTGGGAACAAGCTTAATGGAAAAGATACGGGTTTTCGAGAGACGATTTCTCAGGGCTTGTCTCCATTTATATAGAACTCCAGAGTCTGAGTACAAAAAATTCTATAGTAATGAGGTCCTGTACAACGGGGCCAACCTGATCAGAGTGGACAATTTTCTGATAAAACTTATTCGAGGTCACATTGCAAAAGCAATGACTTCGACCAACAACTTGATCTCCGGGGCTTTTTACCCCAATGACATGCACCATGAGACAGTGCGCCTTAACGGCTTTATTCCCCCTGAAGCATTTCTCTATCTCGATAGAAAGGGTCTGGTTCAGGATAGATTAGCGGCACCGAAAATCTTCCACGTGTGCCGAAAAGCTGTGGACGGGCGAGTCACTTACGACCAAGACGTCGCAAGTATCTCACCGGAGACGCTCAGGTTTAGTAGGGCGGTATCAGACCGGGATAGAGCGGATGTCGGAAGGCAATATAAACACTTTTGGTGGCTGGATGGAGAATGATCTCCGTCCGTTGTATACTCTTAATCCTGAGTGCCCTTAAGGCAAGAAAAATAGCATGTACTGTCAGCCGTGGCCGGCTTACATATGTATATTTAAGGTAGTGTTAGTTGCTTAGGATAATTGTATTATAATAGTTAGTTTTAATATTATTAAGTTAGGTTAAGATTTTATATTTTAGAATAGTTTTTAGTTTAGTTTTAGGTTAAGTTATACAAAATAAAAGTCAATTTACTAAGTTTTTTCTAAATGTAAAATTTTTTCTTAGTTTTCTTATAAGTTAGAATAATTTTAAATAAAATAAATAGTATTAAGTCGAAAGACATATTTTAAGTTAAGTTTAGCTTAGAGCGCCCGCACAGGGCCAGTAAGTTAGTATATACATAGTAAAGTTAATTAAGCTAGCTTTAAGCGTGTTTGTCTAGCATGTAAGATTATGAATTGAAAAATAAAAATGCATTTTGAATTGAAAAAAAATTGCTAAAGACATTCTGACTTTCATCGGAAGGATGGATTGCTGATAGCCTAAACAAACTCCCCAAGATACAAAAGGTATTTTCCCTCCGACCGCAGTGTCCGCCACTCGGGCAAGGACAGATATATATAAAAAAAATACGACAATATCATAAGCAAATCCGACTCAGCGCTTGGCTTCGTCAAACGTTGTTCTAAGGAGTTTTCCAAGCCGTATGTTACTAATGCCTGTATATAACTTTCGTTCGACCAGTGCTTGAATATGACGGCCAAGTCTGGTCTTCGATTTACGACACTCATATTCTACAAATCGAAGCTGTTCAAAGACAATTTTTCCATTTTGCTTTAAGAGGTCTTCCTTGGAATGACCAATGCAACCTCCCTTTATATGTTCAACGCATACAATTCATCAAGCTGGAATCCCTTGATCTGCAACGCTGCATATTTATCAAAATATTTGTTCAACAATTATTATATGACAACCTTGACTGTAATTGTCTTCTTATGAAAATAAACCTAAACACGAATCCACTTGGTTTAAGAAATATTTCACTCATTAGTGTCCCCTCACATCGCACTAATTACGGAGCTCATGAACCCATGTCTAGAATGCTGCGCAGGACTGCTGGTGTCCAAAACGTGTTTGACTTTCAATTAAATAAGTAGTCCTCAAGAGACTCATTTTATCGCCTAGTTTCCTTCCTCATCCTTTCCTTAAACTCATTTCCCTATTTTTTTTTTTAAATGTTTTACTGTTCTTTTTTTTTTAATTTTAATTGTTGACCAGTGTTGTTCCAGTTAATTTCATCGCTTGTATTAAGCCTATCAAATAAATAAATTAAGTAGGTCACTAAATTATTGTAAGATAGGCTAAGAATAATTTGAAAAAATAAAGTTAGTCTTAAGACACCCAGCAACAAGTAAAGCTGTGTTTTTTATTTATTATTCTTGTCTAAACAAAAATATTAAACTCGCGGGCTCATAATAGTCTGAGATTGTAACTCACTAAAATACTTCATCGTCTTCCAAACTACGACTGTATTTCCTCAACAAGTACTTTCATATTCTGCAGGTCATCGCGTTTGTTGATTCTCGCACGGATTATGCAGATGATAACGCTAGTATATCGTCAGTCTCGGAACGTTCATCAGCAAGCATATCGGTGACAGCCAAGTAAAGTTTTTACTTAAATTTTTGAAGAGAGAAGTCGAATCGCTCGAAAAGGCGAATGAGGCGAAATCAAACATAAACACTCACCCAACCCGTGCGAATGTGCAGAATCAAAGAACTGTCAAAACAGCCGTTGGATTGTTTACTTCGGAGACGAAAGTTAGCTGTCTTGTTGGATTGTTGTACCAAAAGTCTCCTGGACAAAAAATTACTTTTAAAAATGGAAGGAAGATGTTATCGCTGCTGCAAGGTTGGACACAATTCTAGAACATGCAGGGTAATGTAAAACATGTAGTGGAAGGCATGCAACAAGTATGTGTGACCCTCTTTTTATAAAAAGTAAAATTGATTCTTCTTCGTCTTTAGGCGATCGGACCGAACAATCAGTAGCAACACAGTCTTCTTTAAATTTGTATGCAGCAAATTCGATGCAGCGAACTAATGTTTATTTAAAAACCGCCTGTGCCTTCGCATGCAGTGAATTATCTTCTGTACCGTTGTATGTTCGAGTTGTCATGGATGGGGGAAGTCAACTTTCCTTCGTGAAGTCATCATTGGCACGACGTCTAAATTTGCCAGTAATCGGCGTTAACAACCTCAGTGTGATTCCCTTTGGAACTGACCAACCTAAACCGAGTAAAAGTGCGTCTATTGCTACGTAGCCAGCATGATGATCAAACAGTGGTTATTGATGCAATAGAGGTCCCAGAAATATGCTTTGATGTGCTTTCGGTTCCAACCAACGATGCGACACCGTTCCGTGAATTGAAACTGGCCGATGCCAGAGTTCATGGACTACGACTCGAAGAAGGAATAAGTATTCTGATTGGATCTGATACATACTGGCAGTTCACTACGGGTAAGCATAGACGTCTAACGGACCGATTAGTTGCAGTGGAGACTATACTGGGATGGACTATTCAAGGCCCCTTAATAGTGCAATCAACAACTGCTAGTTCGAGTTACACAACAGCGAATTTGGAGTCTTGACATCATGGGCATATCGCGAGTATAATAAAAGGGTGAGTTATGATTTGTCATTACGCATCCGCAGAAATAGCAGTCGATATGAAGTTTCACTTCCTTGAAGAAATATGTCAACTGTTTTGATTGACAACCGATCTAGTGCTTTGATTCGAATGCAGTCACTTGTTCGAAAACTGTGCTCAGCTGGGAGAATCAATGAATATGGTGCAGTTATGAACGAAATGCTGTCCTCTGGCGTAGCTGAAATTGTTCCGGATATGACCGGGAGCGAGAACCGTAGATATTATTTACCTCTACTACTACCAAGCTTTGCATTGTTTTTGACGCTTCGGCACATGCACCTAACCATTTGTCATTGAATGATTGCCTGGAAGTGGGGCCGAATCTATTGCCTGAACTTCTGACTATTTTGTTGAATTTTCGCATTGGTTAAATTGGACTTATTGCTGACATCGAGAAAGCATTTCTGGAAATATTATTATAGGACAGAGACAGTCATCGATTCTTTTGGTTCTCTAACAAAATCAAAGATGAAAAGAACCTACTTACTGTGCAGATCTTTCGAATGACGCGTTTAACTTTTGGCGTCACCAGCAGTCCTTTTCTTCTTGCAGCGACGTTGCTGAAAATTATCGATGAGGCCGAGGCTAAATACCCGCGAACATGTGGAAAGTTGCGTAATGTGTTTTATAAGGACGATCTCGTGATAAGTGTCGACAACGAAGAAACTGCGAAGGAAATATATCGGAAAGCTAACCTTATCTTGAAGAGTGCGTCAATGACGCTACGAAAATGGAACTGCAACAGCAAAATTGTCCGACACTGTTTTCCAATGGAAAGATCGAGTTGCGAATACTCAAAAGGTTTAGGGTTTGCGCTGGGTAGTATCAACAGACCAGTTGGAAGTTGATCTTGACCCCGTCGTAGCATTATTTAAGAATGGATCTCTGCAGGCTACAAAACGAGGCATATTAAAGGTGATGGCTAAGGTGTTCGATCCCTTTGGTATGCTCGACCCTTGGACTGTACGTTTAAAGATACTCTTTTAAAATATCTGGCGACAAAATTTGGGCTGGGACGCGAAATTGCCCGAGGTTTGGCGTTTGGAATGCCTGTTGCAGTGAGATCGAACAACTCGACGAAATTGCCATACCTCGTCATTTTCTAACGGCGAAATACTCGGCCGAGGTACATATTTTTGCGGATGCAAGTCAGTTCGCCTTTGGAGCTGTTGCCTATGCTAGGACCGTCGATAACAGTGGACAGGTTTCGGTGCAACTTATATGTGCCAAAAACAGAGTAGCACCTCTTAAAAGTGACAATCAGAGTGAGTAGACCGTACCTAAGTTGGAGCTAACCGCAGCTCTAGTGGCTGCACGTCTACTGGCCTGTGTTCGAAATAATTTCCACGCTCAATTTAGTGCAGCGTACTTTGGTCTGACTCTCGGATTGGTCTATTTTGGATCCAGGGACTCCAGAAGCGTTGGAAGCCGTACATCGAGAGTCGAGCCAGAGAGATCAGGGCGTTGACAGATATTTCATCATGGCGACACTGTCCTGGTGCACATAATCCGGCAGACCTTCTTACCCGTGGGATCAGTGCAGCACCGCTTGTGAATTCATCGAATTCTTTTTAATGGACCTGCATGGCTGCTACAGGAGGAGATAAACTTGGCTACGACGAACGAAGAGATGGCTACTTCGCTGTGTGCTTTGTCATCTTATACCGAAGACGATGAAACAAGCTATCTTGAAGACGATACTTCAGCTATTCTTAACACTAAGAACTTCAGTGACTGGAGGCGCCTTTTGCGTGTGACAGTTTACTGCCTTAAGACTGTTGAAATTATGCGCAAATCCAATTGTTCAAATTATCTGTCAGCTGAAGGGATGCGGAGAAGTACTGGATTCGTATGGTGCAACGCCAGCATTATCCTGAGCAAATAACGGCTCTTCGAAAGAACACAGGTATACCTTCGAAATCAAAGTTAATAATGCTCTCTCCTTTTCTAGACGCTGGTGATGAATTTCTACGGGTAGGAGGTCGACTAAAATTTGTGGCTGCTAACTTTAACGAGGCCCACCCAATTATCCTACCAAAGTCATCCCACGTGACCGAGCTAATTATAACGGATGCTCACGAAAGAGCATTTCATTGTGGCACATCATCGACTCTTTCACGATTGCACTCTTCATACTGGATCGTAAAAGGGCGTTAGTTAATTAAAAATATCATCAAGGAGTGCTATATCTGCAAAGTTCTCCGAGCTATTCCAGCTACGCAGGTATTTGCACCGCTTCCTAGAGATCGAATCCTCTTATCTCGGCCATTTGAGGTAATTGGAATGGACTTTGCAGGCCCCTTGTATGTCGCAGACCAAGCCAGACAACACAAGAAGATATTGCTATTCACCTGCGCTACTGTCCGTGCTGTACATATAGAGAGCACCACAGACCTGACGACCGAATCCTGTCTTCTTGCTATCGGACGGTTTATAGCCAAGCGAGGAGTTCCTCGCTTAATCTACTCTGATAACGCCACTACGTTCAAAAAAGCGTCTTCGGAGTTGCGGAAAGTAAACGATATGTGGACAATCGAACGATTTATTGGATTCTTAAGTATCGCACGCATAAAGTGGAAGTTTATAGTCGACTGTGCCCCATGCTGGGGTGGTTTCTGGGAACGATTGATTGGGGTAGTTAAGTCAGCCCTTAGAGCAGCTATTGGTAAGACAACTTTAAATGCTGATCAGTTTCAAACTTTGTTGACAGAAGTCGAGAGTGTCGTCAACTTGAGACCACTTACCTACACTGGAGATGACCCGCTGGACCTTGCGCCGCTTACCCCGGCACATTTCTTAATTGGTGCAAAGGGAAATTCAATGGAGTCAACGTGCTAGCAACCATCAGGAAAATAACTACGACAGCAGTGGAAGGAGCGCTTACGTTTTTTGACAAGTTTCAAGAAGCGGTGGTATAAGGAATATTTACTACAATTGAGATCCCTACACCATACACAAAATCCATTGAGTTCCAGTAAACGAGTCGGAGATGTGGTGCTTTTGGAAGATTCATCGCTGCCAAAAACACTTTGGCAACTAGCAGTCATCGTGAAGTGCTTTCCTGGTAGAGACGGAAAGACCCGAGCTTGCGAAGTACGTTTGGCAAGTGGATCCATACTAAAAAGACCAATACAAATCCTGTATCCTTTGGAGATAGCTGAATAATCGAAAATCTTTGCTGGCGGGAGGATGTCGAAAATTTTTAATATATGCGTCATTTACTTACACCAATACATGTACTATACATTATTTATTTATCTATTGAGTCAGTTCCTTTTTTGCAACACGGGCTCGGTCAACTTTGTAAATTAAAATTTAAGAAAATTAAATAAAGTTATCATACTTAGTTTAACGACTCGTGTTTTGTATTTTTTTGAATTCGGGTGAACATTTTTAAAAAGGTCTATCTAATTTTTTATCGTTTGGACTGTTTCTTTGTTTCGGAACCATTATGACTTCTTCGACTTTCATTGCCTTGGGATGAAAAAAATTCTAAAGCAAGCATTTATAATATAAAAGCTTGACGAATGCTTAAGTCATATCGAGGAGCTTTGTTAATTTTAAAGAATTTTAAAGATAAAGAAGTCCACGGGATCAGGAACTTTATTTAAATCAGTGGGCCAATACGTTGGCAATTTTTTTTTGACAATTCAATCTTTAATGCGCAGTTATATTTTTGATTTACAATTTTTCAATAAATTTTGACTTATTACTTGTACAAATAAATTTCTGCGAGCGCAAGGGGCTCTACGTTGGCCTAAAGGCTTAAAATAATTACATTTTTTCTAAAATACGTCTGAATATTACGCCGTGCTGGAGCAGCGCCGACGATATATGATGATGATTGGGGAGGATTCTGCTTACTCTTGTCGAAGTCGTCTATGAAACCTTCTTCATGAGCTATTCTAAATCGATGGAAGGGACATTAATATAGTGATCTTCAATATGGGCTACCTGTAGTTATATTAATAATATTGTTGGGGTGGGAAGGGACTTTACGTAGCATTTTTGAGGACAGTAGATAGATACTTTTCTAAGGGTGGCTTGTTTGCCGCGTTGTATAGTATTTTATTACTGTAGAGCTGGCGGGTTTCGAGATTTCTGTGCAGACATGTGCAATGACAAAGTGCTTTTCGCTCCAAGATTTGAATTTTCATCATTAGGCTTGGACTTATCGTGAACCATATTGTGTAAAACAAGTCACAATGCTAAGAATTAGTTGCTTTTATAAGTGTTTGGTTCTTGTATCCAAACCGTTCCTTATTCTCTTCAGTGGAAGGATTACGGACAGCGCATGGTTATCCTACTTTTAGAGTGGCTGTCGCATTGGAATTGAACCTGAATCTTTCTTCGAAGTGAGTTCTTACATATTTGACCTTTTGTCTTGGTCGAATGATCGAGTTATCGGGTATGTTTAAGCAAGATTCTTGCACTTGGTGGCTGAACCATTGTATGAGGCAGATTCGTTCAGTTTTGGTCGTGTTTATTTTAATTTTCCATTTTCGATAGTAGTCCCAGAGTTTAAAGACATATGCCTCAACATTGCGGAGAGCTTGAGTCTTCCGCAAATAGCATTGTTGTTGTTTTCTCACAATTTCGGGATTGGTCATGGGTATGGAAATTGTATAGGGGCGGACCAAGCTTTGTACCATGCTTTACTCCTGCTTGAGATTCAAAGAGTGATGAAGAAAATGTTTCTAGCCGAATCTAGAATCTATTCAGTGTCTTTAATTTGTACAGATAAAGAATAATATATTACGAAATGTTTTAAATGAGAAAGTTAATACCGAGAAAATACTTTTTAAGTTCATTTTTGCGATTTTTTGTATTTGAAATATTTTTAAGACTTGCTGGTCTTGTATTATGAATTTTCGGTATTTCAAAGATAAAATGTTGTCTGCCATAGTTGTTGAAGATGTTTGGAACTACCGGAAGGCCTTGTGCTCGTCTTCTCGTGTTCACATTATGAGAAATTGGTTGCTGATATCTCGGGCCTTCATAATATTCAAGCAAAACACTCATTTTAACGTCTAGCACTCTGAAATTACAATTATTAATGTTTATAATTTCAGTATACGACCTTGTATATTTGAGCGCTTATCAAGGTGTGTTTTCGCCGCGTTGCCCCATGCGAGTATACCGTATCTTAACCGGAACTCCACCAGAGAGAAATATACTTGCTTTTGAACTTCTGTAGTGTACCTTTTGAGGTAAGTCATGGCAAAAAGAGCACTTTTGAGTTTGGATCTGGTGTTGTTGATTTGGCAGTGCCATAGGAAATGGTCATCTATTATTACTCCCAGGTACTTGATGGATTCGACTACTTCAATGACATGAATTTGGGTTGTTGCCGTACACTCATTTCTTAGTCTTTTTCTGGTTTATAATCAACCCGTTGTCGTGACACCATCTCGAAAAATTGTTAAACTCCTCTTGCATTATTTTTGTAGCGGTAGCAAGACATTTATGCTTAACGGCGATTGCAATATCATCCGCATATGCAAAGGCTGTACATCGTTCGAGGACGCGAAGTAGCTCGTTCGTAAATAATATGAATAGCAACGGTCCCAATTTTAAGCCTTGTGGTACCCCGAAGTGACTGTTTTTTTCATGGCTTGTGGCGTTGAACAATTTCACCTGTGCTTTTCTTCCTGTCAAATAACTTCTCAACCAGTTTCCAAGGGATTCTATTCAATACTTCAATAAGTTTTTCAGGGCTCAGAGTATCGAAAGCCTTGCGAAAATCGACGAACATTATGAGGACGTGATGATTTTTGTTCAGGCTCTTTGTCACTGTGCTCGACAATTCGCCTAGTAGTGGCCCTGTGCTTTTCCCCTTTTGGAAACCGTACTGGTTTTCTTTCAGAACTTTGTGCTTTTTAATAAAACTACTAATACGTCGCACTACAATTTCTTCCAGACATTTTTCAACCACAGGTAGTATGGCGATTGGTCTGTAGTTTTCATGCCTGTTCTTTACACTGCCCCTATAGACCGGTCGTATTAGAGACGTCTTTAATAAGGTTGGTACAGAACCTTGTCTTAAGCTGGAGTTGATTATTGATTGGATGACTGGGGCTAGCTTCGATGCCAGCTTCAACTTCAGGTCAATCGCTCTAATGTTGTCAGCACCTGGGCCTTTTTTTTCATTTAGAGCAGCAAGGATGTTTACAACTTCCAGCTCACTCGCTTCGTCTACATATATGGATGGTGAAATAAATCGGCCTTGGTGGTCACTTGTTTTGCTTTCACATATATGAACAGTGTTGGATACTTCAATGGTAAACTGTTCAGCAAATTCATCAGCAATTTTTTTTTCGGATCAGTGTGTACTGGAAAGTTCTTAGATATAGTTTCATCTATTGATCTTTTTTTCCTTCCTATAAGATCACTTATAATGTTCCAAGTTTTTCTGGGATCATTCTTGACACTGGTGAATTGCGTTTTGTAATACTCGGATTTCCTCATCTGAATATCTTTGCTTACTTTATTCCGATATTGTTTGTACTCCTCTTTATAGGTTTCGTTTTGTGGGTTGTTCTTCCACCTTCTGTAGAGCTCGTCTCTCCGTCTGCAATGTTCGATCATTTCGGATGTTATCCACGGTTTGTGTGAACGAGCTTTTCTAGGTGTTTTTATTTTTCTCGATTGTTCATAAATAATATTCATTCTTCGCATAAAGTTATTGTTAAGAGTTTCAACGTTACACAATTGTCGCCAGTTCGTCTGTTGAATTAGTTCATTGACTTTCTGTTGATCCAGCTTTGCTGACCTGTTTTCATCACGCGTACGTTCAGCGATTGTTGTACCATACAATGTCGCCAATGATCAGTCAAGTCAGTTTCTATTACCGCTGATTTTATGTCTTGCTTCGAAATCGTAACAAATATATGATCAATCAGAGATGATGATCCTGTGCTAATATCAACGCGAGTCGGCTGCATGACCACATTAGTTAAACCTTTCGTAGCCATAATTTCTAGGTGCTTTTGAACCCGTGTATTAAACAAGTCATTTAAGTTTATGTTCATGTCACCTAGAACAATCAGTTGTTTTTAATTTTTTATATTTTTGTCGATTTCTGATACGTTAAACTGTAGACAGCATGGATACATTTCTTTCCTTTCTCTTCTTTTATTTCGATGTTCAGACTTTCGTACGAAATTGAATTTGTGTACAATCTATCATAACGTAGACTATTTTTTATGAAAATGGCAATTCCTCCACCTTTATTTTCTTTTCTGTTAGAAAATTCTGCCCTGAAACCATCTATCTCATAAAACGCATTTTCTTCTTCCTTTATATTGATTTCTACTAAACATATGACATCCAAATAACATAAGACATTTTGTATTTCAGCTATAAAGCTATTCCAATTTTTACGCAACGATCTGACATTAAAACACAAACAACAAAAATTCATACTTTTAACATAATTAACGTCGATGCCAGTAAAGCCATGCATCACCCTACATTCGACATCAGCTTCACTATATGTGTCTTGCATCATCATAGTGTTGATATTTATGATCGTCTATCAACTCTTTAAATGAATTACCCTTGCGTAGACATTCTACTGACATCATTGATAGAGCCAATCTGTATTGCTTCCCAATTTTCAGCTCTTCGGGCGAATATTTTTCCCGTTGACTCCCAAACAAATCGCCAGTTACATTCTCTGGCTTTATTCTTGGCGAGCCAGAGTAAATGTTTATTTGTTGGAATTAACTGATTGTTGTTGTTTGCCAAGTTTTTTTTGATTGCACTTAGTAGCACTTTGCGATAATTGTTGATCTCTTTGGATCTTTTGTTTTTGTGCGGTATACGTCATTTATGTCGCTTGTATTTATTTCTGTGTTTGTCGCTTTCCCGACGGCTTTGACAATTTCAATAGGATCTTCGTTTGCCGCCGGTGGAATACTTTTTATTTCAATGTTATTTTTAATAATTTGCTGTTCAAGTATGATTATCTGCGTTTTAAGTGTTGTTATTTCCTCGTCTTTTTCTACGTTGGATATCTTCAGCTCTTTGATCTCGTTTGCCATTGTGCTTAAGAGTTCATTTTTTTTTAGCATACTACTGTGTGCAAAAAATAAGGTGACATATGAATTTAAACTGCGCGCGTCGAAGGATTTGGAAATTTTTCTTTCTTTTTAGGTTGGTAGTACTGTCAGTGACATCTATGTGAAATTTAATGTCAAAATATATTCATAGTGTTTGAGATACGCGTCGTTTTGTGAGCTGCTAAAAGTGAGTTTTTCGTTTTTTGCGATGTCGAAATTTGTTGAGCAAAGAATTTGCATTAAATTTTGTTTGCGGAATCAATTTTCTGCTGCGGATACGTTGAGGATGGTGCAGAAAGCCTTTGATGATGAGGCTATGTCTAAAAAAAATTTTTACAGGTGGTATAGTGATTTCCAAGCCGGCCGTGAACGTGTCGAATACAAAGAGCGTTCTGGGCGACCATCAACCTCAACCGATGAAGCTCACGTCCAACAAATCAAAGATTTGGTGTTGAAAAACCATCGATTAACGATTTGAGACCTTGCTGATGAAGTTGGCTTATCGAAAGGCTCAGTCAATACCATTTTGAAGGATGCTTTGGGCCTCAAGCGCGTCAAATCTCGACTGGTACCGAAAACATTGAATTTTTTGGAAAAAAGGCGTCGCGTTGAAGTGTGTGAAACAATGCTTTCCGACTACCAGGATGTCATGAAACGCATTATAACTGGCGATGAGACTTGGATCTATGCTTACGACCCCGAAACAACCGATCGAGCGAATATCGTGCCAAAGGAGAGCCGAGACCAAAAAAACCGCCAAAGTCGCTCAAAAATCAAAGGCATGTTGACTGTTTTCTTCGATTATTGTGGTGTTGTGCTTTATGAATTCCTTCCAACCGGCCAAACAGTTAACAAGGAATATTATTTGAACGTTATGCGTCGTTTGCGTAACGCTATCCGCCTAAAAAGGCCGGAATTGTGGAAAAACAATTCTTGGTTTTTACACCACGATAATGCACCATCCCATACCGCACTCGTAATTCGTGATCATTTCGCCAAAAACTCAACCCATATCGTTCCGCAACCACCGTATTCTTCTGGCTGTTCAACAAGCTCAAAAGACCGCTACGGGGACACCGTTTTGATACGATAGAGGAGATTCAAGCCGCAGCGAAGACGGAACTGAAGGCCATCCCGGAAAGTGACTACAACCAGTGTTTCAAAGATTGGAAAATCCGTTGGCATAAGTGCATAGCATCGGGAGGGGATTACTTTGAAGGGGATGAAATTGATTTGGAAGAATAAATAAAGAATTTTCAAATAAATACAATGTCACCTTATTTTTTGGACATAGTAGTATGTTGTTGAATTTCGTTATATCTGGCAGCAACAAATTCACAACTGGCTTTAATATCGACGATTTCATTTTTCAGCGATTTGAATTCATCCATTAATGCCGTGTTCATATTTTGCCGTGTTGTGTTGATATCCGGTGAACTTGTGCTTCGGATTCTCTTTGGTTGTGGTTGAGTCGGTGTTGTTGTTGCCGGAAGGGATGCCAGTTTTGTCGGATTTCTGGGCACCGAACCGGGATTAGAGATCTCCCTTCTCATGTAGCACATCTCCATTCCTTCTTTTTTGCGGCCGTCATTTTCCGATAGGAACTCTCGGAAACAGTTGTGCAACCGAAGTGCATTTTTCGTTCACAACGGTGACATGTACTGAAATCTCCTTCAGTGGGGAGAGAAATATCACACTCACTGCACACATTCATGTCTCAGGGTAGTGAAAGAGAACTATTATTTTATTTATAAAATGGAGATTATAATACCAAATTATAAAATGCTTCTGTTTTAAGCACTAATTTTATTATCAAAGTATAACTTTATGTTTCCGAAATTTAACTTTGTGTTTTTTCTCAATAAATAATATCGTATAATACCGTGCACTTTCCAAACTTCGATTGATCCATATTGAATCGAAAGCTTTTTCTATGTCAAGGAGGCAGGCGACTGTAGTTTCAATAAAGGGTGAACCCAAATTGATTTTTTTGGATCAAACCAATAAGTACACATACCGATTCGACTTTCCTTAGTATCAGCATTTCCAGAAGTTTGCTGAAGTTTGGAAGGATTGAGATCGGCCTTGTGAAATGCAGTTTGAGCTTGACTTTTTGGGGATGGTGAACATTTCAGCTGTTTTCCATTTGTTACTTACGTAGCTGTTATTATCGCATTTATTCAATATTATTGTAAGAAATGTGATACCAGTGGCAGGTAGTTTTCTTATAATGAAGTTAGAAATTTTATCGGATAGAGAGATCGGTTGGGTAAGTGAACTCATCTGGGGATATTGGCGAGACTAAGGTATTTGTTTCCGAAAATTGGGCTTAAGGTGGTACATTATCAACGGCTAGATGCAAGACTTCCGCGTTTACTACGTTCGCCAATACATTGGCTTTCTTCAAGAAAAGAAATCTACTCCACATTGCATGCTGGCCTTGTAGAGTAGTATGCCTCTTGTGGAATTTGCACAGATTGAAGCAAAAAAATTTAGAAAATGTTTCATAGTACGTACACCCAAATCAAATACTGGTATGGAAACCATCATGCAAAATATTTTAAAAAGGATGAAGAGCAGGATAAGATTATAAAGTTATAGTAGAAAGAATTTCGTTCCTTGAGAGAAATAGCGGAATTATAAAGGCTGCTCAAAAAAACATATATGATGAGTTGTTGCTCTTGCGGTTGAGTGTGTGTATGTGGGTCACGCTAAAGGCCTTGACGTGGATTTCTTATCAGTTTTTTGAGTCGTTGAACTTGAACATTGTTGTTCTTGCAGTTGAGTGTGTGTATGTGGGTCACGCTGAAGGCATTTGATTGTCATGTCGGTGGGGGAAAAAAAATAGGTCACGATGAAGGCCTTGAAGATAGATAAGGGGTATCATGTTTGCTTGAAAAGTGAATGTGGGTCAGTGGAGTAAAAATTAAAAAATAAATATTAAGACAATGTCGTGCGTGTGACTTTAGATAGCGAGTGTTTGATTGATATGTGAATGTGGGCTCGCTTTAAGTGTGAACTATGTATAGGTCGATGAACTTGTACATGGTGCGGTCATTTTGTCGGGATAGGATAGATAAGGGGTAGCATGTTTGCTTAAAAAGTGAATGTGGTCAGTGGAGTAAAAATAAAAAATAAATATTAAGACATTTTGTATGGGACGTCATCGAAAATAATAATAGAGTTAGTCTTGGCGTCACTTGGTGTTAGAACTTTTTCATTTTCTGTGCGGTCTTTAAAAATTGTAAGTAGATAATACTACAAGCAAAAAAAAAACTTGTATAAATAGCCACTAATAGATGACTTGAATTGAATCGCATATCACACAAAACGAGTAAGTGGATTTATTTATTTTTTTAAATTGATTGTGATGTAAGTTTTTTTATTTATTATGTTCATATAAAAAATTAAAAAAAGTCGGGTGACCCAAAAGTAATAAAAAGGAAATCATATCAGTCGTATTATTCCGCAAAGTGAGTGAAAATCTATTTTTTAAAAAAAGAAAAAATTTTTCGTTGTGAAGTGTGTAGTATGCAATTTTGGGAAAAATCATCATTCGTGAGACATTTAAAATCAAAAAGATGTATTAGAAAGAGGCAGTCTTCTCCAGATCCACAGTCAACAACATCTGGTTAAGTGTATACTAAAAAAAGAAAAATAAAGCCAAGTGTTAATAAACGATGTGTGGATTTGTGAAGAGGACGTTGAAGAAAGGTATTGGACTCAACACCAAAGGAAAAATAGTCATAAAAATAAGGCTAAGCAGGTTCTACGAGATAATGTTTGTTGTGTAGAGAGTGCTTTCAAAAGTAGGATTAAAACATTTTCAATTGAGAATAAAGATGAAACCATATTGAATGCAGAAGTATTATTTGAAAAAAATATTGATTTTATTACGGAATTGTTAATAAGTGAATTGGAAACAATGGATGCTTTCAAATTAAACATTGAATTATTTTGCGAATTTGTAAAACATTTAAATGATGATGACAATATGATCACAAGTACCAAAAGTATGCAGACGAGGATGTGTACAATCATGGGAAGCGATGATATATCGGAAAATTTGAACAATATGATCAGCGACATCAAGACAAAGTTAGAGGAATTCCAAGAAAGAGATAGCGGATGGGCTTTGTAATCATTTTCAAGAATTGAAATAAATGTAAATAAATACCAACCGGTTCGAGGTTCATCTGTTCATATGTTCCATTGCCAATGCTGATTCACATCAATCATGCATGTATTGATGTAAAAAACAGTGATAAATATTGTTTCAAGTGGGCCATCATCTCGGCTTTAGATAATAGAGTTAAATGTCATCCAGAGAGAATGGCAGCTTATAATATTAATGATATAACAAGTGAAACAATAATAGTTAATGAAGAAGAAATTCTAAGTTTTCGAAACATGTTATTTCCTCTTTTGGTAAAAGACGTCAAAATGTTCGAAGAAAAGAACCCCAGCATAAGTGTAAAAGTTTTTGGCTATGAAAAGAACAATAAACAATACGATATAATTGGACCCTATTATCATACACGTGCAGAACAGGTAAAACATATAAACATGCTCTTTTGTGAGAGTTTCGATGGAAGCCCAACTCATTATGTATACATCAAAAACTAGTCAAGTTTATTGAGAAACCAAATAACCAAGCACAACGGACAAATGTATATCTGTAATGCGTGTTTAATACGGTTTCCCAACGAATTCAATCTGCAGAAACACAAAAGCGAGTGCGACAAAATGGTAACAATATTGCCAGAAGACGGACAGAATATATTGGAGTTTGTTAAACAAGAAAGAAAGTTGCAAGCTCCCTTTATTGTGTACGCCGACTTTGAATCCATCCTAGGTCCTATGTGCCACTCTATACCGAATCCAGAAACTTCATCAACAAAAAATGTACAGCAACATTTACCATGTGCTTTTTCATATTATATTAAACGCTATCAGTACTGCTTATAAAACAAGCATTGTAAGTGACAGTGTTACTCATAGAGTAATACCCATCTTGTCACAGTCATCATTTAGCGTGGTGTTAGTTGTTAGTAGACAAAAACAAATAAAGCCTAACACCATACAAAAATACAAAGTTCAACAAATATTAAAAAAAGAATATATATTTTAATTACAAATGTAAATTATAAAATAAATACAAATAAAAACAAGAGTCCTGAAAAAATACGTAGCATGCACATTAAGAATTGACACGTCCAAAAAGTTTTTGTTTGAGTGCCAGTTTCCTGGATACAAAATCGAACATATGACAGTTTGCATTCTCTTCTATTGACATCCGAGTAATAGGTTCGTTGCATCCGTAATTCGTACGGTGGTATTTTATGTCAAAAATGTTTAAGTGTCTAAAATTGAAAGACTTTACACTAAAATTGACTTGGTTAAGAAGTGGTGGTGCGTCAATATTTCCAGCAACAAGCTGATTTAAAAACACAATATCACAGACTTCCCGACGTTTTTGTAATGAATCAAGGCCGATAAGTAGAAGACGGTCCTTATAAGGTGGAAGACGAAGAGGATCAGTCCATGATAAATGCCGAAGTGCGAAACGAACAAATTTGCGTTGAACAGACTCGATACGGTCAATTTGTGTTAAGTAGTACGGTGAACACACATTGGATGCATACTCAAGGTGTGGCCTTGTGTAGTGTACAGTGTACTCGTGATTAATGGACATGAAAATTCTTTACTCCACCGTTTGATGAAGCCGAGAAGGGTGTTGCTTTTGTTGACTATTTGCTCAACATGAATTGGGAAGTCAAGATTTGGAGCGAATTGTACACCTAAGTCCTTTGTCAGTTTTACTTTAGCCAATGTAGAACTATTTATGGTGTACATAGAGGAGAGAGCATTAAGTCTTCTCGTAAAGGACATACTAAAACATTTAGATATGTTTAATGATAAGCAATTATTGAAGCACCATTTTACAAAAGAATTAAGGTCATCCTGTAAAGCGCTGCAGTCGGATAGATTGTGGATACACTTAAATATCTTTATATCGTCGGCATAAATTAGAACATTTGAGTTCTTGATCACACTTATAACATCGTTAATGGCTAGAATGAATAAAAGAGGACCAAGGTGGCTACCTTGAGGCACACCTGAGGTAGCGTGTATTGTTTTCGAGGTCGATCCCCTAAACAAAACTTGATACGTTCTCCCGTCAAGATACGAGCATATCCACTCTACGAGAGATAAAGGGAAACCAAGGGATTTCATTTTAAAAGTAATTAGCTTATGGGAAAGCTTATCAAAGGCCTTACTGAAATCAGTGTACACGCAGTCGACTTGATTTCCTACTTCTAGGGTTTTATTTGTAAATGAAGTAAACTCTAACAAATTTGTTACTGTGGATTTGTTTTTAACAAATTAGTAACATCTCCCCGGAAGCCCTTTTTGTGCACAGGGATTATGAAACCATTTTTCCAAAATTTTGGAAAAACTTTTTGGTTAATAGAGGCTTGAAATAAAAAAGCCAAAGGAGCTGCAAGAGAGCTACAGCAATACTTAAAGATTATTGGAGGTATCCCATCAGGTCAGCAGGTGGTGTCAGTTCCAAGGCGAGCAAGATGGTATTCCACGTCACTAGGAGTTATTGATAGTTGACCCATTGAACTGAGGGAAAAGATCTCTAGATGAGCGAATTCTTTTGGGTCGGGTATAAAATTATCAGAATCATAGGCGGAACTGAAAAAAGAGAAAAAGGTATTACATATATCATCTGGTTTTTTACTTGAGTTATTTAAGTATGAAAGAGTGGAAGGATAACCATCAGATTTTCTCTTGCAGTTCATAAATTTCCAAAACAATTTAGGGTCGTTTAGAAGAGATAATCGCATTCTTTCAATATAGTTGTCATAAAGAGGACTTGAAAGTGACTGAAATTCCATATGAATGGAAAAGTAGCGATCATGATCTTTAGAATTATTAATTGAAAGGTACTTTTTCCATGCCCTATTCCGTCTAGTACGTAGACTTCGTAATTCATGATTGTACCATGGGACAGTTACTACCGAGCCCATTCGTGTTTGTTTAACGGGAACAGATGAAACGAAGCACTCGAACATTTTCACATAAAAGTTACCAACCATTTGGTCAACAGTTCCTATGAAGATACTGTTAAAGTTTATCTTAGAAACTAGTTCAACAGTTCATTAAGTGCTCATTTGATGATAATTTAAATAAACACAGAACGTTTGTCGGTGAGAAATTATATTAACCACTATATGTCAATAAATAAAATTAAATAATGAATATTTTTTTTAGGAGAAAACTCATCGGATAAATTTGTTGAGATGTTAGTTGAACATCTCAAATACCTTTATAGAGAAGTCATAGAGAACCCAAAGACGATGATACGATTGACGGACCTTGAGAATCACTTTCATCATACATCTCCTGCATGCAGTATATGTAAGAATAGTTTAAGTCAAACAGATATAAAAGTAAGAGATCATTGTCACTTCACTGGTAAATATAGAGGGCCTGCGCATTCACAGTGCAATTTAGATTTTCATATAAAGATTTTTTTCCCAATTTTTTTACATAATTTTTCGGGTTACGATTGTCATCTCTTTGTGAAAAGTTTGGGTAAAATTGATGGTGAAATAAAAATTATTCCAATAAATAAGGAAAACTTCATATCACTTTCGAAGCGGGTTAACAATGCGTTTGAAATGAGGTCTTTGGATTCATTCAATTTCTTCAATCTAGTATAGACTTGTAAGAGAAAAATTTATCGGCAAATGATTTCATTATTAACAAGAGAGTTTATAAAAATGATGAGTCATTCAATCTAACGCTTAGGAAAGGTGTATTCCCCTATGATTACCTTGATTCATGGGATCGTTTAGAAGACAGTTTTCTTCCACAAATTTCAAAGTTTTACAATAAAATTACAGATAAATATTGCTCAGAACAGGACAATAATTACGCTTTAAAAGTGTGGGAGCATTTCAATTGTAAAACTTTAAAAGATTACATGGATTTGTATCTACAGAGTGATGTTTTATTGTTGACTGATATTTTTGAGAATTTCCGTAAAGTTTGTTTAAAATTATACGAGTTAGATCCATGTCACTACTATACATCTCCTGGTTTATCTTGGGATGCAATGCTGAAGGTAACCAACATTAAATTAGAACTTTTGACAGATATTGACATGTTTAATTTCTTTAAAAAAGGTATTCTAGGTGGTTTATGTCAATGTAGAGCCAATAATAAGTATGTAGATAATTATGATGAAACGAAAAAAAGTGAATTTCTTATGTACTATATTTCGATGCAAATAACTTGTATGGTTGTGCAATATCGCAACCGCTTCCCAATGGAAATTTTGAATGGCAAGACCCTGAGTTTTACACTCAAGAATATATTTTAAATTTGAAAGCAAATAGTAATGTTGGTTGGGTATTGGAAGTAGATTTAGCTTACCCTGGAGATCTTCACGATTCTCATAACGATCTTCCATTTTGTTCAGAAAACATAATAACTCCGGGTAGTAAAATTCCCAAGTTAACAGCAAACCTAAATAATCCAACAAAATAAGTAATTCATCTCAGAAATTTACAGCAATTTCTGGAGAATGGATAAACTATTACTAAAGTACATAGAGTACTATCATTAACTCAATTGAAATGGTTACATAAATATATAGATCTAAATACTGAATTCAGGAAAAGAGCAAATAGCAAGTTTGAAAAAGACTTTTCTAAATTAGTGAATAACAGTGTTTACGGTAAAACTATGGAAAATGTAGAAAAGCGAAGAGATGTGAAGATAGTGACAAATTGCGATGTGAGTGGAAATTGTTTTAGTGCAAGAAAACTAATCGCAAACCCTAATTTCCATAATCGATCTATATTTGCTCCAGATATGTGTGCTATTGAAATGCTTAAGGGAAAGATAACATATAACATATCATAATGGCTTATGTACGACTTTCATTACGATTATATGAGGAAAAAGTTTAGAGAAACAATTCGATTAAACTATATGGATACAGACTCATTTATTTACTCAATAATGACAGATGATTTTTATTCCGATATATATAGTGACGTCATTAATCCGGAAAGATCAAGATTTGAAACCTCAGAATATCCCATAGATAATTTACACAATTTTCCCCAAACGAATGGTAAAATTCTTGGTGAATTTAAGGATGATAATAATTCTAATAAAATGATTGAGTTCGTGGGCCTTAGAGCAAAAATGTATTCTTTTAGTGTAGATACTGGTGAAGAGGTGAAAAAAGCAAAGGGGGTTAAAAAATCTGTCACCAAAAGTTAAAGTATCAGAGATTATCACAAATGTTTAGTTAAGAAAAAATTACTTTTCAAACCAATATTTATATTTAGAAGTAAGTTACATAACATTTATACTCAAGCTATTAATAAGTAAGCACTAAGTTATAATGACACCAAAAGATATATATGTGGTGATGGAGTAAGTACATATGCTTGGGGACATAATAAAATACCAATAAATGATATTTGATTTTAAACGCACACAGGAAAGTTGTTTTCTTTTTTATTATAAAAATTAGGCAACTGTACGTGTGGAACTTTCCATGTAATATTTAGAATATTTAACTGAAACTTTTCCTTTTCATCAGTTGAGTAGACAGCATTTTGATCAGATTTCGAACGTAATAGAATGAGTTCATGCTTAGAATTCAAAATTATTTTATTAAAGTCTTCTGCAAAGCCTAGAATCATTTCCGGATTTTTCAGCATTCTGCTCTAGCTATCGTTTAAGGAAACAACATTTTTTATCATAGTTGTTGTTCCTGTATATCGTGTACGATCTACTTCAATTCCATTGAGTTTATAACGGATTTCATCAAACTAGAATGCTACACAGTTGTTTTTCAATTTAATATTAGATGATTTTGTTCCATTCTCTAGAATTACGAATCCCTCAATGTAAATGTAGCTTTCACAAGGTAACAAATAGAGGTCTTGGTTCTGAATAGGTATTCTGATTTCATCGTTATTTTTAAATGATTGTAGGTACGGTATGTAACTGTGATATTCTTTTTTTATAATGCTCTCATCATAGATAGGTTTTTGTGAAACGTTTAAGACATCACTCATTTTTTTTCTTTGTTATTTAAGCTGGAATCCCAATGATTTTATTTACTTTTTGTTGCTTGGTGTCAATTGTGTTTTTCGTTTGTTATTTTGCGTCCCCCTTATCAATGTGTTTCGGTTGTATATTAACAAAGAAGTGATGGGAGACTCAATTTTTGTATTGTTTTTATTATAAATAATCATGACTCCTTTGGTCTTAGATGAACTCTAAGAGTTATTGTTTCTCCGTGGAAATTAATAACATCACCGTTTTGGTCAACAATTTCAACTGTAATTGAACCTATCTGTCGGACGATCACCGGCAAATAGATAACATTTTTCGGAATCTCATCTAATTTATGTCCGGGACAGACATTCAATAAAAATTCATGGAGTGTATGCGCCGGTGAATTGTTAATATATGATCCGCCTACAATATAACATTCCACACGTATTGCGTAGATATTTGATATATGGATAGGCATGTCTGATTCATGAGTATCCACTGCTCCTAACACTCTCTTACTAAAGCCCATTAATGAACCAATGCTTCGCTGTTGACTAAGATCTATAACATCATCACATGTAACTTCAGTTTTGAGTGTATTGTAATTAGCATCAATGTAAAGTTTTCCAATAGGGTTAATTTCTGCATACTTCATTTGCAAGTAATCAACGATATCTCCGAATTCATATGAACCTATGGCAAATTCAATGGCTTTATCTTTTATGTGAAATAAATTGTTTTCCAAATCAACTGAGTTATATGTATGAAAATCAACGAGACCACACTCATAATCCCTTTCCAAATTAATTGGTGGAAAATAATGCGTAGTGATACTTGATGTTTGTCCGGTTAAAGTTAATGTTATTGGCATTTCGACGACTAGTAAATGAATGAAATACGAAATACAAAAACAAAGCTTTTTATTTATATATATTTATATATATATATGTAACATTTATGTATATGGATAAGTTTAACAATATATATTATTTATTTATTTATTTTTTATCAATCCACAAGTTATGTTCGTTTCAAAATCCTAACCATTTAGTTAGTTTTGAGTGGTACAGCCCAAGCAAATTTGGAAAATGTGTCTATGATTGTCAGAAGAAAGCGGTAGCCTTTGTTGAACGATGAATAATAACCCATTTCTACTAAATCCGCTTGCCAAAGATCATCTATTCCTTTTGTTATTACTCCTCGTCTTTTAAAATGTTTACGGGCCTGTCTATGAAGCTCATCTACAATACCTCTCTTTTCATCAACGTTCATATTTTATGATTTTTCTCGAGCAACTTTATTGATTTCGGTTGCATAAATTGTTTGAAAATGTAATCTTCAATGTGTTTGAATCTTTCTTCGGTATATTTTACATGTGTAGCTATTGCACTTGATTAAGAACGCGCCAACAAAATTCAAATACTTTTTTTTTCTCAAACGTTAAAAATGTATTCTACTGGGTGACTTATCAAGACGATAAATTATCAAAGCTTACAGCTCTATGGCTCGACCGTCTGGTTTGGTGATTGCTACAAAAGTAAATTCATCATCATCTCGCATATTTTGAAAAAGCGGGAAAAGCCAACACACCACTTGGTAGAACCAGTATTTACCGACGTCATCAATGGTACGATAATCGGCATTGGGAGTTGCAGTCGCAATGGTCCCAACAGGTGTGTGTATGCAATGATGATGAAAGCAGAAAAAAAAAAAAATAAAGAAGGAAATCTAATTCAAGACGGTCGAGCCACAGGGTGTTTACAATTTTCAAATATTTTTTAAACTAAAATAACAATAACAATTTTAATTAAACAAAATTAACAAAAAGATAATAAACAAATAAATAGAAGCTGCGTTTCTCAACATGCCGCCCCCGCTGAAGAAATTTCAGGAACATGGCAAAATCGCTAGCTTCGTGATAGGGCGCTTGAACGTTCCACTTTTGGTGCGCAAGGTAACCACTCGTACATGTCCATCTTGGCCTGGATGAACTTCTGTGATTTTGCCTAGGAACCACTGTGAGGGTGGCAGGTTTGGTTCCTTGAGAATAACCACATCGCCAACTTGAAAATCTCTGGCAGGTGCTCTCCATTTTGGACGCTGCTGCAATGAGGTTAAATATTCGGTGTGCCACCTTTGCCAGAACCCTTGCATCATATTTTGCAGCAATTCCCATCTTCCCAATCGATTAACAGGTGTCTCCAGATAACTTGGCTCGGAGCTCGGAGTATATGGCCTTCCTATAAGAAAATGAGACGGTGTTAATGGGTCAAGATCTAAATCAAAAGAAGCACAAAGGGGCCTAGAATTTAAGTACACATTTCTTCGATGGTGAGAATGTTATTGCCAATGATGCGACGAAGATGTTGCTTTACGGATTTAACCCCCGCTTTCCAGAGCCCAACAAAGTGTGGGCTATGCGGAGGGATAAACTGCCAATCAATGTTTTCTCCAGACAGCATTTCAGCAACTTTCTTGACGTGCGCCTGCGATTGAAGCAACTTGTGCATCTCCGAGAGTACACGAGCTGCTCCTTGGAAGTTAGTCCCATTGTCTGAGTAAATTACCCTGCATATTCCGCGCCTCGCAATGAACCTTTTGAGCGCCGCCACAAAAGCATCTGTGGTTAAGTCCGAAACCAGTTCCAGATGCAGCGCCTTGGTGGTCATGCAGACAAATAACGATATATAGCCTTTCACCATCTTGGGCTTCCTTCCCTTGGACAAACGAAGTGTTATGGGGCCAGCATAGTCACATCCTGTGTGAGCGAAAGCAAAGCTTGGATTTACATGTGATGGTGGCAAACTCCTCATAAGCTGCGTAGACGTAGACTGTCGAAGACGAAAACATGTAGTGCAGTCGTGAACCAATTTTCGAATAAGGTTTCTGCTCCCCACGATCCAATATTCCTGACGAATCAGCGCGAATAGTCCCGATACTCCTATATGCAAGAAGTTTCTATGAGCAACCAAAAGAATCAGCTGGGTAAAACGATGATTTTTGGGCAAAATTACAGGATGTTTAATGTTATGCGGAACATCTCTAGCGTTTAAAATTCTACCGCCGACGCGTAACAATCCGAAGTCATCAAGAAAGGGCGAAAGCGGGATCAGCTTGGACTTCTTGGAAAGAAAACGATCGGTCTGGAGAGCAGTTACTTCAGCCTGGAACGAATTTTGTGACCACAGAAGACAGGCTTGTTTAGCAACACGAAGCTCTGAAAGTGAAAGATATCCACGTTTTCTATCCTGTTTAGGCAACCGACATAGCTTAACGAAACGAAAAATATACCCAACGATTCTAACAAGTCTTCTCCAAGCAGATATCTTTAGGGAAAGGTTTTCGAGAAAATGCTCAACCGGAACAGAAACGTGAACTTCAAATCCCTTCTTTCTTTCTTCAGGAACCTTTTCAAGTGCAATTTCAGGATTAATCGGCCAATGTTCTAACTCCTGAGAAAACCAAGCTGGTCCTTTCCACCACATTTCGAATTCCATTAGATCCTTGGGTGCAAGACCCCTGGAGGCACAATCAGCAGGATTTTCATTGGAGCGCACATAATTCCAAGAAGAGCGAGGCAACCACGACAATATTTCCGAAGTTCGATTAGCTATGAACGTATTCCATCTTCGTGGAGGGGAGGAGAGCCAGGACAAAACTATTTTAGAATCACAGAACGCAAAAACTCGAACTGATGTTTCATCTAACGATGACCGAATGAGCTCAAACAACCGACACAAGAGTAGGGCACCACAAAGTTCGAGTCTTGGAATCGTAAACTGTTTGACTGGAGCAACGCGAGTTTTAGCAGCAACCAATTGTACCTCAACAACAGCATCTTCTGAGCAACTACGACTATAAACTACCGCCGAATAAGCCTTCTCCGAAGCATCAGAGAATCCTATTAACTCCAAACTTTTAGAATTTAGGGTAAACCTTCGAGAAATCCTAAAGTTTTCAAAATAGGTCAAATTCTCCCGATACTGCTTCCATTTTTCTGCTACTTCAAAGGGCAAGGGGTCATCCCAATCTATTTTTGTTTTTGCAATCCACAGCTCCTGAAACAATATTTTCAACAAAATAGTGGAAGGAGCCAGGAAACCCAAGGGATCGAATATCTTTGCAACCTCCGAAAGTAGTTTTCGCTTCGTTGGATATAATTGCTCTGGTATGTGAATTTTGTATGTAAAGGTGTCCCGATGTGGGTTCCAAACCAACCCAAGCACCTTGGTGCACTGCGATGAACTATCCAAGTCAAGGGAAATATCTTTCCCACTATCAATATCTCTCAGGATCCCCCAACAATTTGAACTCCATTTGCTCAGCTCTAGACCACCGCAAGACAACATTTGGATGATTTGCTTCTTCAGTTCCAAAGTCTCCGACAACGAATCAGCCCCGGTTATAAGATCATCAACATACATATCATGCAAAATGGCATGCGACGCTAAAGGGAACTGGTGTTTGTAATCAAACGCTATTTGACGAAGAACTTTCATCGACAAATAAGGGGCTGGAGAGGTAACATATGTCACAGTACACAAACGAAAATGTAAAATTGGGCTATCAGACGAATTTCTCCAAACAATCCTTTGAAAATCCCGATGTTTAGGATGCATCCAAATTTGCCAAAACATTTTCACGATGTCAGCACAAAAAACAAAACGATGTAAACGAAATCTTATGCACACGTTAATTAAGTTGCGTTGAAGAGGGGTTCCAATATGAAGCATTTCATTGAGGCTGAAATTTTTGGTGTCCTTTTGCGAACCATCGAAGACGACGCGAATCTTGTTAGTAATGACGGCGTGGTGAGGCGAATAGAATACACTTCCCGATGTAGGCTCTATTTCGTCATCTGGAATACGCTCCATATGTCCTAAATCCAAATAAATTTTCATAAATTTGATATATTCCAATTTTAGGCTATCATCACGTGCAAATCGACGTTCCATAGCAAAAAGTCTAGACAAAGCCCCCTCATTATTTTTTCGAAATGGAAGTTCTACGATGTATTTGTTGTCCGACGAACGAGTAAGGGTTTTAGAAAAATGAACATCGACCTCAACTTCACTAAGCGACAAAGCAAACTTATGGGGAACCTCCCAATTTCAATTTCAACTGTAATTGAACCTATCTGTCGGACGATCACCGGCAAATAGATAACATTTTTCGGAATCTCATCTAATTTATGTCCGGGACAGACATTCAATAAAAATTCATGGAGTGTATGCGCCGGTGAATTGTTAATATATGATCCGCCTACAATATAACATTCCACACGTATTGCGTTGATATTTGATATATGGATAGGCATGTCTGATTCATGAGTATCCACTGCTCCTAACACTCTCTTACTAAAGCCCATTAATGAACCAATGCTTCGCTGTTGACTAAGATCTATAACATCATCACATGTAACTTCAGTTTTGAGTGTATTGTAATTAGCATCAATGTAAAGTTTTCCAATAGGGTAAATTTCTGCATACTTCATTTGCAAGTAATCAACGATATCTCCGAATTCATATGAACCTATGGCAATTTCAATGGCTTTATCTTTTATGTGAAATAAATTGTTTTCCAAATCAACTGAGTTATATGTATGAAAATCAACGAGACCACACTCATAATCCCTTTCCAAATTAATTGGTGGAAAATAATGCGTAGTGATACTTGATGTTTGTCCGGTTAAAGTTAATGTTATTGGCATTTCGACGACTAGTAAATGAATGAAATACGAAATACAAAAACAAAGCTTTTTATTTATATATATTTATATATATATATGTAACATTTATGTATATGGATAAGTTTAACAATATATATTATTTATTTATTTATTTTTTATCAATCCACGAGTTATGTTCGTTTCAAAATCCTAACCATTTATTAAGACTCTATTCCCTCCTGTACGTAAAATTTTTTCAACAAGGTATTTATCCGTATATTGTGTTTTCATCAGCTCATGTTCATAGAAGCCTCCCTTGATAGTATTTCCCTGATAATCTTCTAAAGTATATGTAACTGGATTTGTGTTTTGAAATGTTTTAATTTTGAAAATCTCTGTTGTCCAATTTGGTGTATAGCCTTTGTCAAGTGTGTTTATATTTACTGATTCGTACGTGATCGTAAACGAAATATTTAGGTTTATCATATATTTTTATGTTGTTGTAAACTGTGTCTAGGATTAGCTTCTCATTTGAAGAATTAACATTACTTGGAGGCATTCCAATGGTACGATGTTTTGTATTATTGTATTTCTCGATCAAGTCTTTGTATCCATTAATCCATCTATAAGGCCCACTATAGCTAAATTCCTTCCACATTAGACTCTTTAGGGTTCTATTAAAGCGCTCAACAATTAAAGCCTTCAAAACGCTGTTAGTTGAATAATAATTAATATCATACGTTCTCATTAGATTTTGAAACTCTTTGTTGAAAAACTCTTTTCCGTCATAGGTTTGTAAAATTGTTGGTGATCGCATCCCCTTAAGGAATACGCTTTTCATAACTTTTGTGACGTCAGAAGCACGTTTAGTTTTGAGTGGTACAGCCCAAGCAAATTTGGAAAATGTGTCTATGATTGTCAGAAGAAAGCGGTAGCCTTTGTTGAACGATGAATAATAACCCATTTCTACTAAATCCGCTTGCCAAAGATCATCTATTCCTTTTGTTATTACTCCTCGTCTTTTAAAATGTTTACGGGCCTGTCTATGAAGCTCATCTACAATACCTCTCTTTTCATCAACGTTCATATTTTATGATTTTTCTCGAGCAACTTTATGGATTTCGGTTGCATAAATTGTTTGAAAATGTAATCTTCAATGTGTTTGAATCTTTCTTCGGTATATTTTACATGTGTAGCTATTGCACTTGATTAAGAACGCGCCAAAAAAATTCAAATACTTTTTTTTTTTCAAACGTTAGAAATTTATTCTACTGGGTGACTAATCAAGACGATAAATTATCAAAGCTTACAGCTCTATGGCTCGACCGTCTGGTTTGGTGATTGCTACAAAAGTAAATTCATCATCATCTCGCATATTTTGAAAAAGCGGGAAAAGCCAACACACCACTTGGTAGAACCAGTATTTACCGACGTCATCAATGGTACGATAATCGGCATTGGGAGTTGCAGTCGCAATGGTCCCAACAGGTGTGTGTATGCAATGATGATGAAAGCAGAAAAAAAAATAAAGAAGGAAATCTAATTCAAGACGGTCGAGCCACAGGGTGTTTAAAATTTTCAAATATTTTTTAAACTAAAATAACAATAACAATTTTAATTAAACAAAATTAACAAAAAGATAATAAACAAATAAATAGAAGCTGCGTTCCTCAACATGCCGCCCCCGCTGAAGAAATTTCAGGAACATGGCAAAATCGCTAGCTTCGTGATAGGGCGCTTGAACGTTCCACTTTTGGTGCGCAAGGTAACCACTCGTACATGTTCATCTTGGCCTGGATGAACTTCTGTGATCTTGCCTAGGAACCACTGTGAGGGTGGCAGGTTTGGTTCCTTGAGAATAACCACATCGCCAACTTGAAAATCTCTGGCAGGTGTTCTCCATTTTGGACGCTGCTGCAATGAGGTTAAATATTCGGTGTGCCACCTTTGCCAGAACCCTTGCATCATATTTTGCAGCAATTCCCATCTTCCCAATCGATTAACAGGTGTCTCCAGATAACTTGGCTCGGAGCTCGGAGTATATGGCCTTCCTATAAGAAAATGAGACGGTGTTAATGGGTCAAGATCTAAATCAAAAGAAGCACAAAGGGGCCTAGAATTTAAGTACACATTTCTTCGATGGTGAGAATGTTATTGCCAATGATGCGACGAAGATGTTGCTTTACGGATTTAACCCCCGCTTCCCAGAGCCCAACAAAGTGCGGGCTATGCGGAGGGATAAACTGCCAATCAATGTTTTCTCCAGACAGCATTTCAGCAACTTTCTTGACGTGCGCCTGCGATTGAAGCAACTTGTGCATCTCCGAGAGTACACGAGCTGCTCCTTGGAAGTTAGTCCCATTGTCTGAGTAAATTACCCTGCATATTCCGCGCCTCGCAATGAACCTTTTGAGCGCCGCCACAAAAGCATCTGTGGTTAAGTCCGAAACCAGTTCCAGATGCAGCGCCTTGGTAGTCATGCAGACAAATAACGATATATAGCCTTTCACCATCTTGGGCTTCCTTCCCTTGGACAAACGAAGTGTTATGGGGCCAGCGTAGTCACATCCTGTGTGAGCGAAAGCAAAGCTTGGATTTACATGTGATGGTGGCAAATTCCTCATAAGCTGCGTAGACGTAGACTGTCGAAGACGAAAACATGTAGTGCAGTCGTGAACCAATTTTCGAATAAGGTTTCTGCTCCCCACGATCCAATATTCCTGACGAATCAGCGCGAATAGTCCCGATACTCCTATATGCAAGAAGTTTCTATGAGCAACCAAAAGAATCAGCTGGACGATGATTTTTGGGCAAAATTACAGGATGTTTAATGTTATGCGGAACATCTCTAGCGTTTAAAATTCTACCGCCGACGCGTAACAATCCGAAGTCATCAAGAAAGGGCGAAAGCGGGATCAGCTTGGACTTCTTGGAAAGAAAACGATCGGTCTGGAGAGCAGTTACTTCAGCCTGGAACGAATTTTGTGACCACAGAAGACAGGCTTGTTTAGCAACACGAAGCTCTGAAAGTGAAAGATATCCACGTTTTCTATCCTGTTTAGGCAACCGACATAGCTTAACGAAACGAAAAATATACCCAACGATTCTAACAAGTCTTCTCCAAGCAGATATCTTTAGGGAAAGGTTTTCGAGAAAATGCTCAACCGGAACAGAAACGTGAACTTCAAATCCCTTCTTTCTTTCTTCAGGAACCTTTTCAAGTGCAATTTCAGGATTAATCGGCCAATGTTCTAACTCCTGAGATAACCAAGCTGGTCCTTTCCACCACATTTCGAATTCCATTAGATCCTTGGGTGCAAGACCCCTGGAGGCACAATCAGCAGGATTTTCATTGGAGCGCACATAATTCCAAGAAGAGCGAGGCAACGACGACAATATTTCCGAAGTTCGATTAGCTATGAACGTATTCCATCTTCGTGGAGGGGAGGAGAGCCAGGACAAAACTATTTTAGAATCACAGAACGCAAAAACTCGAACTGATGTTTCATCTAACGATGACCGAATGAGCTCAAACAACCGACACAAGAGTAGGGCACCACAAAGTTCGAGTCTTGGAATCGTAATCTGTTTGACTGGAGCAACGCGAGTTTTAGCAGCAACCAATTGTACCTCAACAACAGCATCTTCTGAGCAACTACGACTATAAACTACCGCCGAATAAGCCTTCTCCGAAGCATCAGAGAATCCTATTAACTCCAAACTTTTAGAATTTAGGGTAAACCTTCGAGAAATCCTAAAGTTTTCAAAATAGGTCAAATTCTCCCGATACTGCTTCCATTTTTCTGCTACTTCAAAGGGCAAGGGGTCATCCAAATCTATTTTTGTTTTTGCAATCCACAGCTCCTGAAACAACATTTTCAACAAAATAGTGGAAGGAGCCAGGAAACCCAAGGGATCGAATATCTTTGCAACCTCCGAAAGTAGTTTTCGCTTCGTTGGATATAATTGCTCTGGTATGTGAATTTTGTATGTAAAGGTGTCCCGATGTGGGTTCCAAACCAACCCAAGCACCTTGGTGCACTGCGATGAACTATCCAAGTCAAGGGAAATATCTTTCCCACTATCAATATCTCTCAGGATCCCCCAACAATTTGAACTCCATTTGCTCAGCTCTAGACCACCGCAAGACAACATTTGGATGATTTGCTTCTTCAGTTCCAAAGTCTCCGACAACGAATCAGCCCCGGTTATAAGATCATCAACATACATATCATGCAAAATGGCATGCGACGCTAAAGGGAACTGGTGTTTGTAATCAAACGCTATTTGACGAAGAACTTTCATCGACAAATAAGGGGCTGGAGAGGTAACATATGTCACAGTACACAAACGAAAATGTAAAATTGGGCTATCAGACGAATTTCTCCAAACAATCCTTTGAAAATCCCGATGTTTAGGATGCATCCAAATTTGCCAAAACATTTTCACGATGTCAGCACAAAAAACAAAACGATGTAAACGAAATCTTATGCACACGTTAATTAAGTTGCGTTGAAGAGGGGTTCCAATATGAAGCATTTCATTGAGGCTGAAATTTTTGGTGTCCTTTTGCGAACCATCGAAGACGACGCGAATCTTGTTAGTAATGACGGCGTGGTGAGGCGAATAGAATACACTTCCCGATGTAGGCTCTATTTCGTCATCTGGAATACGCTCCATATGTCCTAAATCCAAATAAGTTTTCATAAATTTGATATATTCCAATTTTAGGCTATCATCACGTGCAAATCGACGTTCCATAGCAAAAAGTCTAGACAAAGCCCCCACATTATTTTTTCGAAATGGAAGTTCTACGATGTATTTGTTGTCCGCCGAACGAGTAAGGGTTTTAGAAAAATGAACATCGACCTCAACTTCACTAAGCGACAAAGCAAACTTATGGGGAACCTCCTGTATTTCCCAGAAAGACTTCAAAAGCACATCAAGGTCTACTCCTGCATGCAACGACTTAATGATTGGTTTTTCTGGCAAACAACATATTATAACCCATCCAAAAATAGTCTCATGCGCAACAACTCTTCCTTCTTCATCTGAACGATGACCGCCTCGCAGAAAACTCCAAGCCTTGTCAGCCCCTAGCAGTATATCAATGGGTCCTGGCGTATTAAATCCCACATCAGCTAATTGAATGTCCTCGAGAAAGGTGTAGTTGTTAAAGGCAAATGAAAGCGATGGAGTTTGTGAGGTTATTTTGCTCAAACTATAAGCTTCAATATCAACAAAATGCGAACTTATGCGAGACTTTAAAGTTAAGTTGACAACACCTTGGGTCACACCAGCTTCAACCGACGAAATTCCCGATATAGGCAACTGAGCATGAGAACGACGAAGGCCTAGTCATTTCACTAAACTATCGGCCACAAAAGACACCTGCGAACCGGTTTCCAATAAAACGCGCGCGAGATGAGTCTTTTCAAGAGCATCAAACACTTTTACGACAACGGTAGGTAGTATTCCCGAGGAACGCGATTCGTTTTTCATATGGTTGCTTACGACCGACACAACAGAGTTTTGATTTGCTTTAGCAGTGGGAGAACTGGTTGAAATAGGAGCTTCTTTAAGGCTATCTAAGCGTACTAAGCTATGATGACGAGTATAACGAAACGTACATCGCGCTTTAACTCGACATCGCATCGAGGAGTGCTTAGTCCCGAGACAATTGTAACATAACCGCTGATCCCTAGCGAAACTGCGACGCGAATTAACCGACATTGACAGGAATTCTGGGCACTGCGGAAGATAATGTTCACTTTTGCATTTCGGGCCTGACGCATTCACTACGTTTAAGCTTTTAATGTTCGCAGGATTTGAAGCGCGAGAGGTCTTTAATATACGAGTGGGCTTTGGATCACTAGGTTCTAAGGCACAAGAACGTTCTTCTAAGAACTCAAGAAGATCTTCGATGGTTGACGTGTCCGAAGTTTTGTTTTCTAGCGCCTACGCCTTTCGAGTTTCAGAGTCTGTTTTATTTATTAAAAGGTAAACGAGCCACGGATCCCTACCTATAGCCTTTATTGCTTTTAGACCACGAATTACCTCGCCCGCTTTATCAACAAGCTTACGCAAATGAGCACCATCCCTCGAACCGACGATGGGCAATTTAAGAAATTGTTCAATGAGCGCATTTAATGTGAAGAGGCTTATCGTACCGGCGTTCTAGTTTCTCCCAAGCAAGCAAATAGTTGGAGTCCGAAACATGTATACCATTTAACAAATTAAATGCATCGTCGCGTAACACTGATTTCAAGTACCGAAATTTTTGAGCACCGGAAAGTTTAGCAGTGCAGTCCACCGTTTTAACAAAAACATCACGAAAACCTGGCCAATCACGATAATCACCAGAAATTGGAGTTATATGCATGGGCTGTAACACTATCGTCGAAGCGTCTTTATTGCTAAAGCTTGAGGAAGCCGCTTACCCTAACCTATCCAAAAGTTCAGTTTGAGAAGCAACTAATTTTCTAAGCGACGTGTCTGGAGCTTCATCACGGACCGGAGCTACTTCCTTTATACGCTTCAAAAGCGCACATTTAGCTGTAATATATTTCGATTCGACGACCTCAAACTGAGCTTCAGGATCACCGTATCCCTCTTCAGCATGAAACTCAAAAAAAGTCGATTGACTTTCACAAATGTCTTTCCATGCTTTCTCAAGTCTTTCTAATCGCACTTCCAATTCTAGAACATGGATACTGTCGGGAATATTTTGCGAAAAAGTATAAACCCTAGTTATTGACCCTTTCTAATGATCGCGTGCTTGTTTCAAGGCTTCCATTATAATACAAACGATTAAGTTCAATTACCGATCACGTGAGTTCACAACGCAAAGTCTAACACAACCCGAACATTACCGAAATCAGAGAATATTCATACAGCTTTCACAAATTTGTATGGATTCCACCAGCAAAACCAAGCGACAATTTTCCTAAGATCGTAGCAGCAAATCGACTCCCAAATCATCCACAAACATCAAAAGATAGGAGCAACCAACAAAATTCAGATTTGCAGATAATACTTATCTGTGCAGGAATCCAAAGTCTAGCAATCAACCAAACCAGTAAACGAAAATCCGATCTCAAAATATCCGGCTCGTATGGACCAACTTTGATTAAGAGCGCGCCAACAAAATTCAAATACTTTTTTTTTGTCAAACGTTAAAAATTTATTCTACTGGGCGACTAATCAAGACGATAAATTATCAAAGCTTACAGCTCTATGGCTCGACCGTCTGGTTTGGTGATTGCTACAAAAGTAAATTCATCATCATCTCGCATATTTTGAAAAAGCGGGAAAAGCCAACACACCACTTGGTAGAACCAGTATTTACCGACGTCATCAATGGTACGATAATCGGCATTGGAAGTTGCAGTCGCAATGGTCCCAACAGGTGTGTGTATGCAATGATGATGAAAGCAGAAAAAAAAAATAAAGAAGGAAAACTTATTCAAGACGGTAGAGCCACAGGGTGTTTACAATTTTCAAATATTTTTTTAAACTAAAATAACAATAACAATTTTAATTAAACAAAATTAACAAAAAGATAATAAACAAATAAATAGAAGCTGCGTTCCTCAACAGCACTATTAATTTGTTCTTCCTCACTTTGAAGAGCATCAGCAATTTTTTTTCAATGCCGTTCTTCAGCAATATGTTGTCTTTTTGAGCTTTTAATGCCATCTACGCCTTTCGAGTTTCAGAGTCTGTTTTATTTATTAAAAGGTAAACGAGCCACGGATCCCTACCTACAGCCTTTATTGCTTTTAGACCACGAATTACCTCGCCCGCTTTATCAACAAGCTTACGCAAATGAGCACCATCCCTCGAACCGACGATGGGCAATTTAAGAAATTGTTCAATGAGCGCATTTAATGTGAAGAGGCTTATCGTACCGGCGTTCTAGTTTCTCCCAAGCAAGCAAATAGTTGGAGTCCGAAACATGTATACCATTTAACAAATTAAATGCATCGTCGCGTAACACTGATTTCAAGTACCGAAATTTTTGAGCACCGGAAAGTTTAGCATTGCAGTCCACCGTTTTAACAAAAACATCACGAAAACCTGGCCAATCACGATAATCACCAGAAATTGGAGTTATATGCATGGGCTGTAACACTATCGTCGAAGCGTCTTTATTGCTAAAGCTTGAGGAAGCCGCTTACCCTAACCTATCCAAAAGTTCAGTTTGAGAAGCAACTAATTTTCTAAGCGACGTGTCTGGAGCTTCATCACGGACCGGAGCTACTTCCTTTTTACGCTTCAAAAGCGCACATTTAGCTGTAATATATTTCGATTCGACGACCTCAAACTGAGCTTCAGGATCACCGTATCCCTCTTCAGCATGAAACTCAAAAAAAGTCGATTGACTTTCACAAATGTCTTTCCATGCTTTCTCAAGTCTTTCTAATCGCACTTCCAATTCTAGAACATGGATACTGTCGGGAATATTTTGCGAAAAAGTATAAACCCTAGTTATTGACCCTTTCTAATGATCGCGTGCTTGTTTCAAGGCTTCCATTATAATACAAACGATTAAGTTCAATTACCGATCACGTGAGTTCACAACGCAAAGTCTAACACAACCCGAACATTACCGAAATCAGAGAATATTCATACAGCTTTCACAAATTTGTATGGATTCCACCAGCAAAACCAAGCGACAATTTTCCTAAGATCGTAGCAGCAAATCGACTCCCAAATCATCCACAAACATCAAAAGATAGGAGCAACCAACAAAATTCAGATTTGCAGATAATACTTATCTGTGCAGGAATCCAAAGTCTAGCAATCAACCAAACCAGTAAACGAAAATCCGATCTCAAAATATCCGGCTCGTATGGACCAACTTTGATTAAGAGCGCGCCAACAAAATTCAAATACTTTTTTTTTGTCAAACGTTAAAAATTTATTCTACTGGGCGACTAATCAAGACGATAAATTATCAAAGCTTACAGCTCTATGGCTCGACCGTCTGGTTTGGTGATTGCTACAAAAGTAAATTCATCATCATCTCGCATATTTTGAAAAAGCGGGAAAAGCCAACACACCACTTGGTAGAACCAGTATTTACCGACGTCATCAATGGTACGATAATCGGCATTGGAAGTTGCAGTCGCAATGGTCCCAACAGGTGTGTGTATGCAATGATGATGAAAGCAGAAAAAAAAAATAAAGAAGGAAAACTTATTCAAGACGGTAGAGCCACAGGGTGTTTACAATTTTCAAATATTTTTTTAAACTAAAATAACAATAACAATTTTAATTAAACAAAATTAACAAAAAGATAATAAACAAATAAATAGAAGCTGCGTTCCTCAACAGCACTATTAATTTGTTCTTCCTCACTTTGAAGAGCATCAGCAATTTTTTTTCAATGCCGTTCTTCAGCAATATGTTGTCTTTTTGAGCTTTTAATGCCATCTGATTTACATTAGCTATTGCACTATTAATTTGTTCTTTCTCACTTTGAAGAGCATCAGCCATTTTTTTTTTCGATGTCGTTCTTCAGCAATGTGTTATCTTTTTGAGCTTTTAAACCTATCTGATTAACATTATCTACGACAAATACCTTTGGAGCTGCATCATTATCTTGAACTGGTAATGCCAAATTTGTTAATCGTTTAAATTGAAGATTAATATTCCTGTCACGATCCAAATTTAAGCCTAAGCTTTATCTCAGACGTTTGTCGCTATAATAAGATGTATTACCAAACTTGTCGACACTCATTTTGCTAGTGCTTAAGTAAACTGAAATCTATGCAATTATATTGCTTTCCTTCAATTCTTCAATGATGGAAATTATGTCATTGTTATGACCCATATGACCAGCTGATTGTGACGAAATTAGAAGTCGTAATCTCTCCACCAATTCATTCATGCTGACCAGATATCAGCTTTTTTTTATTGGAACAGATCGGATCAGATATAAGTTATCAGATCCGATATTACTGAACATGTTGAAAACAGATTATATACTAAATGAAATAGTCTGAAGAGTAAACATTTATAATCGAATGAAAACATCAAATCCTTTTCTGTAACGTCCGCAATTTATAGAAATCCATATTTATCCTTCCAACATTCATGACACATATTTAAAAACTCACTGAACTTCATATCTGCTCCAACATGATCGTTATATATACTATATGCCGTATGTTCATTTCATCTTGCTTGAACATTAAAATCATATTCGCATTATCTCGTATTAAATGCTTTGGAATCCGTGTACATGTCTGACATAAATAATGCGTCTATATTTTTCTGACGTACAAAAAAATGATTTTATATTATCTTGTTTCTCGCATGCAACATCATCGAAAATAATAATAGAGTTAGTCTTGGCTTCACTTGGTGAAAGAACTTTTTCATTTCCAGAAAATGTATAATATCCCATACCTCTTATAGGTTGTACTAATTGTTGCAAATACTTATATTTAGGCTGATGCAGTGATTTTGAATGTATTGTATATAAATATTTTAAATTTGACTCCATTGGGGCTCTCTTTAATTATTCTATTTCAGTTTGTTAAGTTGGTTAACATAGCTGAACGCATGATAAATATGGTCGTGCTTTATAGAAAGTCAATCAGTCGTAAAAGAAACAGTGTTGGAAAAGGGCTGGTAGACAATATAATTAATTCTCTACCAGTGGAACTTCATTTACCAGGTTATCAATTTTGTGGACCGGGTACAAAACTTAAAGAACGTCTAGCTAAAGGTGACAAAGGAATAAATCGATTGGATGCTGCATGTTAACAACACGACATTGCTTATTCTCAGTCAAAGGATATAAACAAACGCCACGAAGCAGATCGTATATTAGCCCATAACGATTGGGCAAGAGTCAAATCGAAAGACAGTAGTTTGGCTGAACGCACAAACGTGTGGTTAGTAACCAATACAATGAAGGCTAAAGTAAAATTCGGTATGGGTAGTATGAGCACAGTTATGAAAAAATCAAAGTCGCAACCAATTCGAAATAATAGAAAAAAACGCAAGTGTAGAAAAATTATCTTCAACGAAGCTATAAAAAAGACTAAAAAGATTTTACAAGAAAAGAAACCAGAAGACACAAAAAGTGCCATACAAATTGCACAGAAGATAATTGGCGATTCGTTTAAGGGAAAGAAAAAAGCTCTGCAAATTCCCCGTATAATACCTGTACCCAAGATTGGAGGTTTTCTGCATCTTATACCAATTTTGACAGTTCTCGGAGCAATTGGAGGCCTAACATCAGGTGGAAGTGCTATTGCAAGAGCAATAAATGAAACTTAATCTGCTAAAAAGCAATTGGAAGAGGCGAATCGTCATAATCAAACTATGGAAACCACTGACATGGGTAAAGGCTTATATCTTAAGCCATATAAAAAAGGCTATGGTTTATTTTACAATCCAGAGTCAAAAAACTTTTAAGAAACCTGCCCAAACGAGCTCTTACCGATAGGGATTTGATGAAATACACCAAGTTCTTACCACACTTCGGAGGTGTATTTATGTTGGACACTACAGAAAATACCCTATCAAACGGAATGTGGCATAGTCAATCTAGATTCTTCTAACGGTTCTGGAACACACTGGGTGGCTTATTTCAAGAAGAAAAATCACAAAGAATACTTTGATAGTTTCGAAAATCTACAGCCCCCTGAAGAGATTATCAAATATTTAGGAAAAAACAATCAATACAACTATACTCAACATCAAAAGTTTAACACATACAACTGTGGACACTTGTGCCTGAAATTTCAGTATAGTTTTTTAGAAATTATACAAACTCATAAATAAAGTACTTTTTTTATGTGTATTTGAAAATAATAAAGTTTAAATTGGATTGTACGAAAGAGACGACTATCAATTTTTTATGTATGGAAAGAAGTATAAATAAGGGGGAGACTTTGACTAGGGTTCATTATTTAATTGAAAGTTTGTGCTGACTCGTCATCTAACGTTATTAAATGTTTTGGATTAGAATAATAAAAGTGCATAATAAAAAAAATTGTACTTGCACTAACCCACGTTGTGTGCGTGTATATAAAAGAGTTTTTATGTAAAAAATGTTTGGGGTAGAAACAATCAAATCAGGGGATAAATATTGTGTTTGTAATTCACCTTGGAAACATTTTCGAATAGTGAATGTGGATGTAGTAAGCTCTATACTAACTGTTCGTATCACTGTCGAAAATGGATATGAATGTACATTGCTGAATCTGCGAAGAGGAGAATCACCACCTAACTTTTGGTCTTCAGTTTTGTTTGAATTTTGTGCTAATGATCATGCTAAAATAGAAGTAAAAGGTGGTTCAATAACTCTATTGGGTGTATTGTATGAAGGCGTAAGACATATAAACCATAAAAATCGGTTTCAAAAATCTTGTGTTTTTGATGATTTTGATGATAACTTAATATTAAGCGATTTTGAAGACGAAGATATAATACTTTTAGATAAATTTAGTGCACTTAAATTGAATTGAATCTAATAAGAGATGACAAACATAAGTTCTTTAGAGCTTTTGAAGCAAATTAAAACATTTCTTATAGATCATAAGGAACACTTATTTGATGAGCATTTAAAAGACATTCTAGCATGTCATTCAAAACTAAATCAATACAAATACATTACTATCAACACAACTAAACATGGACACCACTATTCTACATGCTGTTGTGCTGCAGAGAGCTGTCAAGATGGACCGGACACTTGTGGATGTTACATGTTGCAACAACAAGTTGCGCGGACAAAGAAATGCCACTTTATGAACGATTTAATAAAAAAGCATTGGTTTAAATAAATTTCATTTAGTTTTATTTCAACCCTTCAACCCAGCGTGTGCTGCTCACAGACGCTATTTAAATGATGGAAAAGTACACCCATATACTGATTTTTGTTTGCGTTATGGTGGGCTTTTTAAAAGCTAGTCCTATACCAATAAATATGAGGGATCATAGCAATAACAAAGGAAGCCTTGAGTTTAATGTAATACTACCTAATAATGACACTCTAAAAATCGATTTGGCCTTTCAAATGATGAAACTAAGTACATCTTTGGATAAACCTCATGCTGATAGTGAAGTAGCGATAACAACAACAACGACAGAAAAACCTAACGTTAAATATTTTACCGTTAAAGAGGCCATAGAAGCATTTAGGCAAGATTTGATTCGCAAAGAAAAAGGTATAGCTGGAATTATTGAAAGTGAAAACAAATTTTACCGTCACTTCAGATTGGAATATGCTGACATATATCTAACGATTCGATGTACCTATGACAGTCACTATAAAGACAGCATTTTAAATATAAATTGCTATGAGTATCGCGAGTATGAAAGCGAGCGAATTATGAGCAATGGTGACATAGAAGTTTTTACAACACAAGATGCAAAATACCGTTCGGATGTAGAGTTAATCAATATTGAAAACTATAAGCAAACTTATGAAATGACAATTTCTTAAGTTGTGCAACTGTAAAGAACATGCCCCGAAATTATCACTGAAACAGCGAACCACAGACAAAAAAATGCACTTCCTGTTTACAAAAGGTTTTTTTTTTGAATATAAACAGCAGTTTCTTCTTCGATTTCATTGATTGAATTCAGTTTCTTCTCGAGTTTGTGAAGACAACATGGATAGATAAAACCATCAACCGCAACAACAACAATAATCTCTCATACAAAAAATTTAAACAAGAACTTCCTGATGGGAAGTTAATAAAAATTATGTTTTAGAAAATTTTGAATAAAAATGCATATTTCAATGCACAATGAATATAGTAAATATGACACTCTAATTAAATGATTTGGTTACCCCACGATGCCTCTGAAACAAAAAAGAAAAGAAAAAAGAAACGATGCCTGGAGTAAAGAAAATAACCCAAAATACCTGTAAAGAAAATTTAAATATCTGAAACAAAAAAAGAAACAAAACCCACGATGCCTGTAAAAAATGTAGATAAAAAACGATTTTTATGTTTTATGTTTTTATTATTTTAAAAAAATAATAAGCCCTCTCGAAGAAGGGACTTAGAGGATACAATTCTGTCTCCTCCTGTATGGCTAAGCTCTCCAAAGCCAAGAGGAGCAGGACTATGCTCCTTAGTTTGCCCATTTCGGGCCTCATCTAGAGATCTCGAACCATGTCCCTTATCGTTTTGATAAAGTCCCCATGGTCCCAGTTCGTCTCTCGAACGACCCAAGATAATTGTTTATCTCTTCAACAATAAACATGTCTGTAAAGAAAGGAATATTAGAAAAAATATACAAATAAAAAAAAATAAATCCACTTACTCGTTTTGTGTGATATTTGATATTCAACTCAATTTACACGTTATAATTTTTTTTGCTTATAGTATTATCTACTTACAATTTTTAAGACCACACATTTTCTCAATAAAAGTAGATACTACTATCCCGACCAATCCAAACGCTCGCTATCTAAAATCACACGCACAAGATTGTCTTAACATTTATTTTTTTTATTTTTACTCCACTGACCACATTCACTTTTCAAGCAAACATGCTACCCCTTATCTATCTTCAAGGCCTTCATCGTGACCTATTTTTCTTTTCCCCACCGATATGTCAATCAAATGCTAATTTTGTTCTACCCTTATCTATCGTCAAGGCCTTCAGCGTGACTCACATACACAAACTCAACCGCAAGAACAACAAAGTTCAAGTTCAACGACTCAAACAACTGATAAGAAAACCACGTCAAGGCCTTCAGCGTGACCCACATACACACACTCAACCGCAAGAACAACAAAGTTCAAGTTCAACGACCCAAACAACTGATAAGAAAACCACAACCCACAACTGTCCCAGAACTCTCATAAACCCACTACTATGATGGATAATATAATAATCCTAGAATGGAAAGCTAATGGTATCGAGAATGATAAAGAAGAAATATAAGTAATTCTTGACATGAACCAAATAGATATACTATATAGTATGTCTTGTGTCGGAGACGCACTCTTGATTTCAAACAAACTTTAAAGTTCAAGGGTACGAATTATGTCATTCCCTTTATCCCTATAACCCGGCAAAATGCGAGGCAGCAGTCATTGTGAAAAATACGATGGATCACCAAACAGAAGCCCAATTCCAATCATGTGATATACAAGGAATATCTATTAATATAAAAACGAATAGTGGACAGATAATATCAGTTGCATCAATCTTCGGTTCTCCCAGTTATTACCTCAAGGAGCATGGTGGGTTGAGGTTGTTAAGTAAAACAAGAAATTTGCGGCAAATATCACTCAATGGGAAAACAGAAGAAAACCCCAGATGCGGAAACTGCAGAGCAGATGAACTTGCCTGAGAAGGTACAATGCACCCTCACAATATATTGTCATACCATTAGCTGCGGTGAAACTGAGCATAAAAAATAAATACATCAACCATCTTGCAACATCATCAGACAAACATGGAAACTCCTTCACACCAGAGAACCAGAAAGCTACTTAATCTTCCCAACGGATGTCCGGTCATAGCAATATCAAGACATAGAAAGCTATGTTCCCATTCCTTCACAGCTTTGCCCCAACTTGCTAAAGCAAACCAAAAAGACATCGCTCAGTTCATTTGAGAAGCAAACTAGTTCTCTCCACCTTCTCCCTCTTCACCGTCCGGGAGAAAGATTGAGTTTCGGCCGATTTTTAGCCGAAACCGAAACTGTGGCCGAAACCAATTTTTTGGCCGAATCTGGCCGAGAACGAAATCTAATGTTCGGTCGGTCACTAAAACCGAACTCCTGATGTACTTCTGGTTAGCGAAACTAAGCTTTCTCAGAGGCACAAGTTGAGGCGCAGCTGGTGCCGTCGTAGATTCCAGGTTGCATCATATGCAACCCCCTTCGTAGTGGAAAGAGGCTGTACGTGATCGCGTGATCAGAGCTCTAGACACTTTTTCAATACTTACGTCTGGGTTCGGAGGAGAATTGTTACCACATGGTCGGAGATCAAAACGCCGAACATAGCAATTGGAGAAATCATTGAGACCTACAGTTCATTTGCTGGGGTCAGAATATTGTCGATTGTCGACTCGATTTAAAAGCGACGGATATTCCTCTTATCGCAGATCAGCCTCTAACATACTATAGATCTCATGCTGTTTAACGAACGGATACAGCTAACTGACATGGACCGACAGTCAATTAACTGTCTTCACACTTTCGTATTTGATAGCGACCATTGCTTATTCAGTGCCGTAATTACGATCCCCAACGAGATTGCAGAGTTGGAGGAGTATTTTCAAACGCATTCTTAAAATAACAGTAGGACCCGGTGGATGCGCTTCTCCTGAACAATGACAAAATAACTCTCCTCGAACTCGCTCAACCCACCATATAATAGCAATTTGTCGAACGGGGGGATTGGCACTTACCTTAAACAGATGGACGACACCATAAAGCAAATAATGGACAGAACGATCGCAAAGTACGAACTGACTGATAATATCAATATTTACCGCAACGCTTCGATCGACGCTCTACACCGGGAAAAGAGTAGGCTTTTAAAAAGCTCAAACTACTGTGCAGACATTTTACTGACCCACAAAACAAGGAGGTTACAACACTGAAGCCACAACTTAAAAACCTACAGCAATTAATTCAGCAAAATCACCTCACCTTCTTTCAAAAAAAATCAGCTTCCGTGTCTTAAGCTCCCCCGAACTACAGACAACGAAGAGGTACTTGTGACAGCAGGTATAGATTCGGTAGAAGCGATTGAAGATGAAAACTCTTTTGTGATCGAAGATCCCCAGGAGAAAGTTGAAGTAAAAGGTGCGATCTCTCAAGATGTGTTTAATGTGAATGCTAACACTCGCCCGAACCATATCATGGAAAATCGTGTCCAATTGCACAACATCTGCCTTTTACCATGTTCAACGAAAATAATTTGGCAAATGATGTCATCGCGAATGAGGGGGTTCATCCTCTGTATATTTGAAATGAGGATCTCCTGGTTATTTTCGGTTATTTAAGAGGTAAAAAGACTATCTGTTATGATGATGATATATATTTATGACCTCTTACCGCTGGTGGGGGAAGTCAAAAAAAGAAAACGTTGTCTCCCACTGGAAACGCAAAAAGAAACACACACACACGATCAATATGAAGTTCTATTCTGTGGCCCGGCAGGATGTTGCAGCGCAACATCAAACATCTCCCTCCTCATCATTTTTGACGACGAGGTATCAAAAATTAATATGCTTATCGCCGTCGGCAAAACACTATTGAGAAGGACAGAGAAATAAAGAAGAATAAAGAAGAAGCTCGTAGAATTCGTACGAAGGTAATGATTGTTTAGGCATGCGGCAGCAAATAAAAAAATGGACAGTGCGTCTATTCAAAAGAATAGACGAATTCACCACTATATCAGGTGCATATAGCCGGTCGCTGAGGCTTCCCAAAAGGGCAACAATCACAATGTAATATTTTAGGATCGCCAAGTGATGTATTCTCACGAGAAGAACTAATGTCTCCTCCGTAGCCTACCCCCTAAGCTATATAAAGCGTAGCACGCTCTTCCGTGCTGTACAAAGTGCAGCTCGCTGTAAGTAAGGCAAATTACTGCCACAATAATGAGTCAAGTTGAGTTTCAAGACTGTCTTTATTCTTCCAAAACATTTCTATTTATACAAATTTTAAACCAATGATCCCTTTGTTCTAATCCAAAATTAGGTCAGTATATATAAGCAACCTGACCCCTTTTTTTCAATTTCAATGCATTTTTATTAATTCCTCTTTAAACTTACATGCTAGACAAAAAAATGCTTAAAACTAGCTTAATTAACTGAACTATGTACTATATATACTAACTTACTGGCCCTATATGGGCGCCCTAAGCTAAAATTAACAATTAAACCTATGTCTTTCGACTTATCATAAGAAACCATATTTAAATCTAAATAACTAATAATAAAACTAAGAGAAAAGATTAATTTTTATAAAAACTAAGTATATGGATTGGATTTTTTTTTATGTTTTTTGCTAAAATTAGACTTAAATACTAAACTAAAAACTTATCTTAATCTAAAAATCTAAACCTAACTTAACAATAACATCAAAACTACTAACACTACATAAAACATAAATAAGCCGGCAAAGGCTGACAGGACATGCTATTTTTCCCATAAGGGCACCCAAGATACATAAAGACGACGAAGTTCATTCTTCGCCCAGCCACCAATAATGTCGATGTTGCCTGACGACATCCGCTCTGTCGCGGTCTGATACCGCCCTACTAAACCAGAGGGTCTCCGGTGAGCTACTTGCGACGTCTTGGTCGTAGTTGACTCGCCCGTCCACAGCTTTTCGACCAACGTGAAAGATTAACGGTACCGCTGATCTATCCTGGACCTGACCTTTTCTGTCCAGATAGAGAAAAGCTTCAGAAAGAATAAGGCCGTTAAGGCGCGGTGGGGTCTCGTCTCGTGGTGTATTTCATTGGGGTAGAAAGCCCCGGAGATCAAGTTGTTGGTCGAAGTTATTGCTCTTGCAATGTGACTTCGAATAAGTTTTATCAGAAAGTTGTCCACTCTGATCAGGTTGGCCCCGTTGTACAGGACCTCATTACTATAGAATTTTTTGTACTCAGACTCTGGAGTTATATATAAATTTGTCCAACAATAGAGAACTTTCGCCACTTCTTTTTAGTATTTCTAGAAGAACCAGACAACGGAGTCCTGAACAGAATGGTCTCGCACTTTTGAAAATTGATTTTCAACTTCCAATCATCGCAATATCCCTGATCTTTTTCGAAATCACGTTGCAATAGACTTACAATGACCTCGATCTTCGGACTTGACCTGTACGCGATCAAATCATCTGCGTACGCTATGGATTAGCGGAGAGATCCTACAAGATCACTTGTGAGGATCGTAAATAAAATCGGAGAAATTACTACACCCTGTTGTAGATCGTTTTTAATTTCAAAAGTCCCAGCAGACACTACACTGCCATTTTTCACAATAAACTGTCTGCTGGTGAGCATATCTAAGATTATGTATAGCAGCGGTTTGCTTATGCCGAGCTGGTCAAGCTTGTAAAAGAGCCCCTGCAACCATACAGTGTCAAAGGCCTTCTCCAAGTCAACCAACAAGGCACCCGTGCATTGTTTCTTACCTTTGTTCCAGTGGATATCCGATACCAGTTTAGACGCGGCATGTATGCAGTCATGCCCCGCTCTGAAACCGAATTGGTTATCCGGTCAGGGCTCTATTGATCACTTTTTCAAACACTTTGCTGATGTTGGGAAGGAGACTTATCGACCGGAGATTTGCCGGATTGGATGTGTCTTTGTTCCATTTAGGAATTGGTTGCACCACCGCTGTCTTCCAATGAGCTGGATAATGTGCATTATTCAGCAAATTGTTAAACAGGGTAGTGCAATGTTTACCGCTTCTAGAGGAAGGTGTTTAAGAACAATGTTTGGTATTTCGTCGATTCCCACAGATTTCTTACTTCTCATTGAACCGAAAATGACCAGGAGATTTTCCTTTGATATGAATGGTGGATGTGTCCCTTCATTGGCGATGACAACATTTGCCAAATTCTCATCATTGAACTTCGTTAAACCAGTGTTCTCCGATCGCAAGTGCTCAATGTCATATTGCAAGTAGAAGTTGTGTAATAGGACACGATTTTCCAAGATGTGGTTCGGGACAGCATGCGACAGCAGAAGAATTCCCGTACGTCTCCGACGGTGGCGAAGGCCGCTACACGGGAGATAGTAACAGTTTCGTGTCTCTGGCGGCCTCGGAGACCGACGACGAGGATGACGAAATTTATCAACTTGAGGCATTGCTAAAGGCCGTGAAGGCAAAACAGTTGGCACGGCACGCCAAAGAACGCCAAATACAAAAGCAGCAGCAACAATCGGAGCTGCCGAAGCAGCAAAACCAGCAGCAGCAAAACCAACAGCAGCAGCAAAAACAGCAGCAGCGAAAACAACAGCAGCAGCAGAAACAACAGCAGCAGCAGAAGACAGCGAGGCCGAAGGTGCCTCCGATCAACACATATAAGATGGAGCTGAAGGACACGATACAGATATGTAAGTCGGCCATTGGCGAAAATTTTATAATAAAAAGATTGAGTAATGACAGGCATGCTATCCACTGCTTCACAGTGGAAGGCCACAAAAAAATTAAGAATCTATTAGAACAGACCACGACAGAGTTCTACTCCTTCACCCCAAAAAGTGAAAGACTGCAGACAATGCTCCTTCGAGGTCTCGATACGTCCACCGATCCTGAAGAGCTCCTTCAGGAGCTTAAGGCAAAGGAATCACATCAATCATCACAGCAAAGGCCAAAAGGGAGAATCGGAAATTACCGTACTTCTTAGTCCAGCTAACCCCCAACAGCAAAATAGATAGTCTGAGGAAAATAAAAGTCCTAGATTATCAATGCATAAGTTGGGAAAAATTAAATCGCAGCGATAACATTTTACAATGTGTTCGCTCTCAAAGGTTCGGGCACGCCGCTGCGAACTGTCAAATGCAGTTTCGGTGCGTTAAGTGTGCATTGAACCACAAAGCAGAGGAATGTCCGCTAGGGAAAGATAGGGTTGCTGATAGCACGACTCTCAAGTGCATTCTAACATCCGCACCGCTAACTATCGGGGTTGTTCCAGGTACCAATTTGTTGGGAAAATAAACCTGGCTCGCCAACAGAAGGTGGAGGTCAAGCGCCCACCTGTTCCCAAAACACCAGCCGTAACTCCCAATGTGACCTATGCCCAAATGGCGGCCGGTCAGAGGAGTGCGGTACAACAAGCACCAAAGGTTGCTCCTCAGGCCTCACGACCTGGAGCACCTAGTGGTGATGCTGATCTGCTGGCTATTTTGCTTTCTATTCAGGGGCAAATTAGCAGGAAATACAGGAACAGGCGACACGCGTAGATCGTATCTTCACCTAGTGTAACTGTGGTAGTTCTTCATTTATAAAATAATATCAAAATAATAATAATAATGCCGGAGTGTTTCAAATGCAAAAACGCGATACGTGGCGAGTCTGGTATACCGTGCGCGGGAGTTTGCGGAAAGCAAAAAAATGTAGCGGTCTCGAACAATATAGTAGTGGTATTCTTGGCACTAACCCTATGATAAAATTTATATGCGAAGACTGCATAATGTATATACACAATATCGATATAGTAGTGAAGGATATGCAAGAAATAGTGAACAAAAATAGTTTATATTTAAAGGAATACAAATTTGAATTTGAGGAATCCCTAAAAAAAACGAGGAAGAAATAAAAAAACTGCTCGAGGCGATAGAGGAAAGGTACACTGTCAGACTAAAAGCAATGAAGTCAGCACAAGAAACTTGCGAAAAAAGTGTTCTTGAACTAAAAAGGATGAGTACCGTAAGTGACTCCTTCAAAACACAAAGTGAAAAAATCTGTGAAAGTGTAAAGGAAATAAAAAAAGACTTTGAAAAAGCAGTGAAAAAAATAAAAGAAGCAACCAAATCGGAAACAAAAACAAAAATGAACTATGCCGAACAGGTAAAACAAATAGTGTACATCAAGCCGAAAGCAAAACAAGAAAATGATAAAACAAAAAAGGAAATCAAAGAAAAGATTGACCCATTATCTCTTTCTTTCAAGGTTGATAAAATTTCTAACAGAAATGACGGAGCAATAGCAATAAACTGTACTGATGAAGAATCAGGCCAAAAAATTGAGAGCGAAGTGAAACAAAAACTGGGAGAAAAATACGACGTTAAAATGATCGCCAAGAGAGCACCACAAATTATGATAACGGATTTTAGTGAAATGTGGAAAACTGACGATTTGGAACAGGCAATCAAGAAACAAAACAATCTAAATGGAACGGTAAAATGTGTAAAAGTAAAGATAAAATTTCTAACAGAAATGACGGAGCAATAGCAATAAACTGTACTGATGAAGAATCAGAGCAAAAAATTGAGAGCGAAGTGAAACAAAAACTGGGAGAAAAATACGACGTTGAAATTATCGCCAAGAGAGCACCACAAATTATGATAGCGGATATTAGTGAAATGTGGAAAACTGACGATTTGGAACAGGCAATCAAGAAACAAAACAATCTAAATGGAACGGTAAAATGTGTAAAAGTATTCAAAAATAAAAATAGAGATGTGCATAGCGCAATTATAGAGCTAGAGAAGGGCAACTTTAAACAATTAATAGAAAATCGAAAAATAAAGATAGGATGGGAAAAATGCCGCGTATTCGAATATATTAACATAAGTAGATGCTTCAATTGCTGGGGGTTCCATCACATAGCGAAAAACTGCAAGAATAATATTAAATGCGCAAAGTGCAGCAATCAACATGATGCTCGAGAATGTAGCTCGACAATTGTCAAATGTATAAATTGTGTGCGATATAATGAAAAGTTTAGACTCAATTTGGAGACTAACCATGACAGTAGAGATGTGAACTGCGCAGTATATAAAAAACTATTAGAATCCGAAAAGAACAGAATGGTTTGTTAGCAATTAAATAAAATATATGGTATTTACTGTAACATACAAGGTCTAACGAGTAACTACACGGAACTGCAACATAACTGCAAGAATAAAGATTTTGACTTTATTATACTATCAGAGACTCATACCACCGACAATATTGAAGATGATGAGATTGCAATACACGGGTATCATCAACCTATTCGCTGTGATAGTGACTCGAGGCATACCGGTGGCCTATGCATACTATATATGTCAAAAATAATTTTCATGTGAGTGATATTAAAAAAGTCGTGGAATCTAGAATATGGCGGCTTAGTTGTAGAATAACAAATAACAACCAGTCCATATACTACTGTGTCCAAAAAATAAGGTGACATATGAATTTAAACTGCGCGCGTCGAAGGATTTGGAAATTTTTCTTTCTTTTTAGGTTGGTAGTACTGTCAGTGATATCTATGTGAAATTTCATGTCAAAATATATTCATAGTGTTTGAGATACGTGTCGTTTTGTGAGCTGCTAAAAGTGAGTTTTTCGTTTTTTGCGATGTCGAAATTTATTGAGCAAAGAATTTGAATTAAATTTTGTTTGCGGAATCAATTTTCTGCTGCGGATACGTTGAGGATGGTGCAGAAAGCCTTTGATGATGAGGCTTTGTCTAAAAAAAATGTTTACAAGTGGTATAGTGATTTTCAAGCCGGCCGTGAACGTGTCGAAGACGAAGAGCGTTCTGGGCGACCATCAACCTCAACCGATGAAGCTCACGTCCAACAAATCAAAGATTTGGTGTTGAAAAACCATCGATTAACGATTAGAGACCTTGCTGATGAAGTTGGCTTATCGAAAGGCTCAGTCAATACCATTTTGAAGGATGCTTTGGGCCTCAAGTGCGTCAAATCTCGACTGGTACCGAAAACATTGAATTTTTTGGAAAAAAGGCGTCGCGTTGAAGTGTGTGAAACAATGCTTTCCGACTACCAGGATGTCATGAAACGCATTATAACTGGCGATGAGACTTGGATCTATGCTTACGACCCGAAACAACCGATCAATCGAGCGAATATCGTGCCAAAGGAGAGCCGAGACCAAAAAAACCGCGCAAAAGTCGCTCAAAAATGAAGGTCATGTTGACTGTTTTCTTCGATTATCGTGGTGTTGTGCTTTATGAATTCCTTCCAACCGGCCAAGCAGTCAACAATGAATATTATTTGAACGCTATGCGTCGTTTGCGTAACGCTATCCGCCTGAAAAGGCCGGAATTGTGGAAAGACAATTCTTGGTTTTTACACCACGATAATGCACCATCCTATACCGCACTCGTAATTCGTGATCATTTCGCCAAAAACTCAACCCATATCGTTCCGCAACCACCGTATTCACCTGATCTGGCGCCGTGCGACTTCTGGCTGTTCAACAAGCTCAAAAGACCGCTCCGGGTACACCGTTTTGATACGATAGAGGAGATTCAAGCCGCAGCGAAGACGGAACTGAAGGCCATCCCGGAAAGTGACTACAACCAGTGTTTCAAAGATTCGAAAATCCGTTGGCATAAGTGCATTGCATCGGGAGGGGATTACTTCGAAGGGGATGAAATTGATTTGGAAGAATAAATAAAGAATTTTCAAAATAAATACAATGTCACCTTATTTTTTGGACACGGTAGTACATCGCTAGCATTTATCGCGCACATACCTCATCAAAACGTGTGTTCTGTAATGAAATGATGAATTGGATTGAAGATCTCGTAGATTCAAATAAACGGTTTGTTATAGCCGGGGATATGAATATTGACTGGTTAAACAAAGGAAACTTACTTTATATAGAAATGACCTGAAAAATGTTATTGAAAATGAAAATCAATGCCACCAAATCGTACACGAACCTACAAGAATTACTAGTACATCAAAAGCACTAATAGACTACGTAATAACAGAATCGAGTTCAAAAACAAAAGCAAAAGTAGACAAAGACCGAAAAATGAGTGACCATGAGATTATCTCAATTGAATTATACTCACACACAAAGGTGATAAGTAAAAAAAAAATTAATACGTACACAATTCTCAAGTACAACAAATCAGCCTTTCTTAATAGTTTAATAGAAAGCAGCGAGATTTGGTACCTGTACAATATAAAAAACCGAGCATTATGGGGAGAGTACTGGAAAGGGAACTACTGAAAATAACCAACGCGTTTAAATGTACAAAAATTGTCAAAAACAGAACAGATAACTGGTACAACGAAGAATTACGAAGTATGAAAAATGAAAAAATTTCAAGGTATCAAGAAGCACGATTTTCAGATAGTGAAGAGTGTTGGGACCGGTACCGCGAAATACGAAATCGCTATAAACTACAACTTACAAAGGCAAAGAACGAAAATGTAAAACGTCGAATATCTACTGCTTTAGACCAAAAATCTATGTGGAGAGTAGTTAAGGCATGTGTGCTAAATATACAAAAAGTGCCAATAACTAATATTTACTTCAACGGGGAATATATTAAAGACATTAAGAGAATAGCCGACAAATTCAACCATTTTTTTGTAAATAGCATTATCGAAATTAGTAACTCAATCCGTGTCTCAAACTTAAGCCCACCATCCATCCATACGGGAGCAACCTTCAAATTTAAATTAATAAACATTAAGAATATAATAAACATTCTAAAAGATATGAACCAAAAAAAAGACTTTAATTACATGAGTGCTAAAATGATTCTGGATGCAACTAGTGCGGTCGGTCAAATATTTGTGCGGATAATAAATTGTTCATTAACCAGTGGCATATTTCCGGAAACATGGAAGGAATCAGTAGTGACACCAATCGAAAAAATTGGTTTGGGTGCGAGTAGACCTGCCCATACCATGAACTTCCCATCTCATGATAAAAACAAAAACATTAAGGTGCTATTTAATTTGCTCCCAACATCAACTTTAAGATACTCATTTTTTGAGCTCCCCGTAGGTTTATATTTGTTTTCGCATCTTTGAATCATATAAAATACGATTTGCGTCGAAAGTATAGATTAAAGGGTATACTTATTATGTACATGCTAACACAGTAAGAAATACTTATAAATCTGTGAAAGATTAGCGATGTAAAGAATACGTTGGTTAAATTGAATTAAAACATATTAGACTAATAAATTAAAAATAAATTAATAATTAAATCTAAATTAAAACAAATTCATGTTGAAATATAAGCTTTGAGGTTATAATAATTAAGTTGAATCATTAGCAAATTTATCTAGTTCAGTTAAAATTCTATAACATTTATTACTTGAAATGCGGATAAGTAGGGGAATGGTAAGCTGCTATAAAGGTAAAGTTGAGTATTCAATATTAATTTTAATTCAACATTTCGGTATTTACTTACTTACGAAAGTATTCTTTTAAGTGATCAGGACAACAATTTGGAAATAATCGTTTTTGATTTAGTTACATTTATCTAATGTTGTGCACAAGATTGAAAAGTTTGATAAATTAATATATTTCAATTTGGAAATACTTTTTTTTCTGATTTAGTTACCTTTCTATGATACTAAAAGAAAATTAGATTTTTAGTTTGACCGCAGAAATAATTTAATTTTTACCGTGTTTTTTAAACATGTTAGCTGGTTGGACTTTTTTTGTCATTAATCATTTAATTATTAACTTGACGTGGCGTTACAGTCCACGTAGCATTGGTACTTTATCCTTTTGGCTAAGTCAATTGGTTGTTGAATCTCCTCCTCCACTCAGTGTCAATGCAGATGGGACAAAAGATCACACTTTTCTCTCGAAACAACGGGGCCTTCATCCGCTTTTGAAAGTATCCATGCTTCTACACCATATAGTAGGACGGGGTTGATATTGGTCTCATAGAGCGACACTTCAGTTCTTCGAAAGAAAACTTAGCTTTAATAGTTAGAGGTATTCTTCGTTTGATCTCAGCGCTGATGTTTTTATCTGTATTTATAGCGGAGCCAAGATAGACAAAGCCCCAACTACCTCAAAGTTATAGCTGTTTATGATAACGTTCTGATCAGGGTTTGGTCTTTCTTTATGACAGCATATGCCTCGTTTTGCCTTCTGGCGTTGACAAGGTTCTTTTGCACTATTGTCCCAAGTATGATGTTGAAGAAATCGCATGACAGTGCATCACCTTATCTAAAATGTTGTTTGACATCAAGTGTGTCGATGACGTCTTTGCCGACCTCAATGGAGCAGCTTGATTTCTCCATCGCCATCCTGCACAAAAGTACGAGCTTGGCAGGGATGCCAAACCTAGACATGACTTCATAAATCTCGTCTCTGTGGACGAAACAGACACCAAAACCAATCTTGAAATTGACGAAAAGGTTGTGCGTACCAACTTGGCGCTCCTGGGTTTTTTTCAAGATCTGCCATTATGTAAATATTTGGTCTATGGTGGACTTTTCCGGTCGAAAACCACATTGATACGGACCTTTCAGGTTGTTGACGAACGGCTTCAGACGTTCACATCATACGGCAGAAAATATCTTAAAGGCAATTTTGAGGAGATTGATACCTCTATAATTGGCTTCCTTCCTTCAGGATTGGGCAACCAATAATGAGATTCCATTCATCTCGCATGCTTTCTTCTAACCATATTTGCAGACGAGTTGGTGCATACTCCCAACTAAGTCATCGCCGCCGCTTTTAGAAGTTCTATCTTGCTATCTGTACTTCATCTAGGTCAGGTAGATGGAATTGTTGGTTCTTCCATGTCCTCAGCATTGACTGCAATTCTACTATGATATTTCCATTTCGAATTTTGCAGGCTTCGGTTTGGGGTGTGTAACCTTGAGATAATTGTTTTTGCTGGCTGGCTGTCCAAGGCTTGCATTAAACGACTCAATGAAAGTATTTTCGACTGTAATAAAGGACCAACGACCCAGAATCTTAGTCAGTCATCCCTCTAAGAGTATCCAACTCAATGTGAAGATAAGATATTTTAAATTTAGAGTTGCGAAAATCGATTTTATAACAACTTTAACATTGGAAGTTGAATTTGCACTTACTTTTGGCAGTTGTTTTTCAACGTCTTCAATAAAGTGTTATATAATATATCAGACAGCCACAATTATCAAATATTCTATAGCTTAGTTTCAAAAGTATTACATTTTGTAAGAACTCTGTTTATAGGGATTCATATTTTAAAATTTTGAGGACCAACTGCTTATCTCAACTTCATGTATTTTTGGAATTATTTGTTTGATTGCTTTTCTTTGGAAGATATTAACCACTGTCGGAATATTAAGGCGTGATTAACTTTATGTCCTTTTTGAAAGGGTTCAAAAGTGCATAGTTTCAATCCAGAGATTTCCAACACCTCTTCCTTCCGAGCTGGTAACTGCTCAGCAAAAGATCTTTTACTGTCTTGTAAATATATGGCTTAAAGAGGATCACATTCAGTCCAGTTTTCTTTGCAGATTTTGATAGGATTTTCCACGCTTAAAGAGGATCACATTCAGTCCAGTTTTCTTTGCAGATTTTGATAGGATTTTCCACGCCGATTCCGAGAGATTTTTTTTCATCTCTGTGTCATTTTCTTGAAAGACCTCTACGATTGGGTTCTTGATAAGAAACCACAACGGTTAAAAACAAACTAAATCGGATGTTATGGTCTTCTTCTATCCATGTGTTTAAACAGTGTCATTTAGGTTTCTCTCGATGCTTTTACTTTAAATTTAATTGCCTCATGTAATTTGCGCCATAAGCTTCTTTTTGCTTATATATTATAACTATAAAATAGCGTCAAGCTACAGCCGAGCAGGTTTTGAACAAAAAAACTGGTGGCTTTATAATTTTCTTTCATGTGTCAGTATTGCAGACGTCACTCTGAGTCTTGAAAAATGGGAAAGACCTACAGGATTCACATTTCTGAAACAATTTTCAAAGAACTTCCGTGAAAATTTGGGTCAGGAAATAGAGAAAGGGTCACATCAATGTATGAAATGGCCTCAACTTAATACTATTTTAGTCTTTTTGGTAGTCTCTATAGTTAGAAAGTTACTTAGTTTAGTCAATTGGCTAAATATACATAATATTGATGAAACTTTTGGCATTAAAATTGAACAAAAAAAAATTTATATGAATTTGTCCGGAAACTTATGAACGGCAGTGTATATATTTATGCATATTTTTTTATCTGATAAGGTAGCTATAAACTATAAATCTGATTGATTTTGAACTTTTTTAATTGGAAAACTAAATTGATTTTAATTGAAGATGTCAAATTGTCCCTTTTTTTGACAGTTTTTTCGTCACAAAATTCAAACCACCCTGTGAAATTTAACCAAAAGCTTTTCAGGTGATCTTTATGCACACACGCTTCGAATGAAACCAATTGGGCTTCGATAGCTTCTCGATAGTTCTCGAGTTAGGCTGTACGAAAGAATCCGCACAAACGTACGTACATACGTACGTACGTACGTACACACACACACACAGACATCTTTCTAAAAATCATGGAATCCGACTACTGGGACCGCCAAACGTGGAGAAATGTAAAAATTTTGAATTTCGAAAATCGGACCGATTACAAGAACTTCCTGATGGGAAGTTAAAAATCAAGGGAACAAATATATGTGAGAACTTCCGCCCAATTAACTCCCTTCCCGTGTACGAAAAAATCTTAGAAAAAGTAGTTCAAATCCAACTAGAAGAATATTTCGAGTATAATAACCTCCTCCTTGAAAACCAGTCCGGCTTTAGAAGACGACACTCCTGTGAGTCAGCACTTAATAGCGTAATAATAAGCTGGAAAGAGGAAATATCTTGTAAAAACTATGTGGTAGCCGTTTTTCTTGACTTTAAAAGGGCCTTCGAGACAATCGACAGAAATATTCTTTTGAGCAAACTAAGTGCATATGGAATAGGAGGGACCGAGTTACAGTGGTTTAAATCATTCTTAAGCGGTAGAACACAAAGAACCATAGTGAACAATATATCCTCAGATAGCATCGACTCGAATATTGGCGTTCCTCAAGGATCCATACTTGGAGCGCCACTCTTCATCATCTACATAAACGACATAAAGAATGTAATAAAACACTCCAAGATTTCGCTATTCGCGGATGATACACTGTTGTTTACATCGGGGAAAAACATCGACGAATGCGAAAAAATCTACAAGAAGAGCTGCACGCGTTAAGTGACTGGCTCAAATCAAATAAACTTATATTAAATGTATCTAAATCAAAGTGCATGGTTATTAAACATAACCCTAGATTGAATCTAAATGTTGATAACGAAAGGATGGAGCAAGTCGAGCAAATAAAATACTTAGGAGTAATAATCGATAAAAACTTGAAGTTTAACCTACACTTACAGCATATAATAAATAAAACGTCAAAAAAGGTGTCTTTTTTCAGTAGAATAAGAAGAAAAATATCAACAATGATACAATAAACATATTTAATGTTATGGTAAAACCACACTTCGAATATTGTTCGTCGATATTATATTTGTGCAGTGACCATGCCTAACTAAATCTTCAACGAATACAAAACAGAGCAATGAGAATAATTTTATAATGTAATAGATACACCCCAGTCTTGTTAATGTTAAATATGTTGCAATGGTTTAGTGTAAAACAGAGAATAATGGTTAATGTATTATGTGTTGTCTTCAAAATAAAATATGATATGTTACCTAAGTATCTTAAAAAATATATGAGATATGTAAATAAATCACAACCCTATTGCTTGCGTAATGGTGGTGACATAAGACACCCTAAATACATAACTAACGAAACCCATAACAGCATAGTATACAAAGGTTTTCGATTGTTCAACTCATTACCAAACGAAATAAAAAATGAAAGAAACTTTGTTTTGTATAAAAGGAAAATTATATATTATATTAAGTGTAACTATCTATATCATAGCAACTAAGAGTACTATATTATTTTACTATTAAATCATAAACTATTTTTACTTAAGTTGAAATATGTTATAATAACGAACTTGCTTGTAATTTTGTATATGTAATCATTAAAAGAATTCTAATAGCGGATAATCCGCTAAATAAATAAACAAATACAAAAAAATCTACACTCTGTTGCCGAGTCTAACGCGCCTCCAGTCGTAATGTGTTCGCTGGTGGACAAACCCTTAAAGATCATTTCAGTGAATGTAAATTCGCTAATAAATATCGAACCAAGAGCTGTACTCTTCAAGTTGTTAGAAGACCGAAGTCCCGATGTTCTTCTGGTTAGCGAAATCAAGCTCTCTCAGAGGCACAAGTTGAGGCACAGTCAGTATCATATCATAAGAAGAGACAGACCCAACTCCAACGGAGCTGGTGGCGTCGCTATCTTTATTAGGAAAAATCTGCATTTTAAGGTTATGTACAGCGGTGAAGTGCGTAGATTCCAGGTGCTAGAGGCTTGCATCATATGCATCCCCCTCCGTAGTGGGAAGAGGCTGTATATGATCGCAGCCTATGCAACTGAAGCTACTCAACAAACCTGTTTTATCTCAGAGCTCGAGACACTTTTTCAATACTTACGTCCGGCTCCGGAGGAGAATTATTACCTCATGGCCGGAAATCTTAACGCCAAACATAGCAATTGGAGAAAGCATTCACCAAACACTAGAGGGAACCTACTATTCAATTGGTGGGGTCAGAATAGTGTCGAGTATCGACTCGATTTAAAAGCGACGGATAGTCCGTCTTATCCCAGATCAGGCTCTTGCATTGATCTTATGCTATTTGACGAACGGATACAGCTGACTGACATGGACCGACAGACAACAAACTGTCTTCACACCTTCGTGTACGACAGTGACCATTGCGGATTTAGTGCCGTAATAACGATTCCCAACGAAATTGCGGAACTGGAGGAGTATGTTCAAACGCATTCTTACAATTACAGTAAAACGCGGTGGACACGTTTCTCCCGAACAATGATAAGAGCAGTCTCCTCGAACTCGCTCAACCCACCGTCCAATAGGAATTTGTCGAACGAGGAGATCGACACTTACCTTAAAAGGATGGAGGACACGATAAAAGAAACAATGGGCAGAACAATTCCTAAGCACGAACTAACTGACAATGTCAATATATACCGCAATGCTACGATTGACGCTCTACACCGACAAAAGAGTAGGCTACTGACGAGACTTTAACTCCTGTACAAACGTTTCACCGACCAGCAAAACTCGGAGGTTAGGACACTGAAATCACAGCTTAAAAACCTACAGCAGTTAATTCAGCAAAATTACCGTGCTGCAATTAATTCGAATTGGAATAACAAAATCCGGGCTATTAAAGCTAGCAATCCTAGTATGTTCCCGGAAATTAATAAAATCTTTCGAAGAAAAAATCAGAATGAGCTTCCGTGTCTTAAACTCCCCCGAACTACAGACAACGAACAAGTACTTGTGACAGCAGGCATAGATCCAACAGAAGCGATCGAAGATGACAACTTTTTTGTGATCGAAGATCCTCAGGAGAAAGTTGAAGTAATAGGTGTGACGTTTCAGGATGTGTATAATGTGAATGTTAGCACTTGCCCGAACCATATCTTGGAAAATCGTGTCCTATTGCACAACTTCTACTTGCGATATGACATTGAACACTGGCGATCAGAGAACACTGGTCTTACCATGTTCAATGACGAAAATTAGGCAAATGATGTCATCGCCAATGAAGGGATTCACCCTCCGTTCATTTCAAAGGAAGATCTCCTGGTCATTTTCGGTTCACTAAGAAGTAAGAAATCTGTGGGAATCGACGAAATACCAAACATTGTTCTTAAACACCTTCCTCTAGAAGCGGTTGACATTTACACTACCCTGTTTAACAATTTGCTGATTAATGCACATTATCCAGCTCATTGGAAGATAGCGGTGGTGCAACCAATTTCTAAACGGAACAAAGACACATCCAATCCGGCAAATCTCCGGTCGATTAGTCTCCTTCCCAACATCAGCAAAGTGTCTGAAAAAGTAATCAAAAGACCCCTGACCGAGTGGGTTGAGGACAAAAATATTATTCCGGATAACCAATTCGGTTTCAGAGCGGGGCATGATTGCATACTTGCCGCGTCTAAACTGGTATCGGATATCCAATGGAACAAAGGTAAGAAACAATGCACGGGTGCCTTGTTGATTGACTTGGAGAAGGCCTTTGACACTGTTTGGTTGCAGGGGCTCTTTTACAAGCTTGACCAGCTCGGCATAAGCAAACCGCTGCTGTACATTATCTTAGATATGCTCACCAGCAGACAGTTTATTGTGAAAAATGGCAGTGTGACGTCTGCTGGGACTTTTGAAATTAAAACGGTCTACAACAGGGTGTAGTAATTTCGCCGATTTATTATCTTCACAAGTGATCTTGTAGGATCTCTCCACCAATCCATAGCGTACGCAGATGACTTGATCGCGTACAGGTCAAGTCCGAAGATCGAGGTCATTGTAAGTCTTTTGCAGCGTGACTTCGAAAAAGTTCAGGGATATTGCGATGATTGGAAGTTCAAAATCAATTTTCAAAAGTGCGAGACCATTCTGTTTAAGACTCCGTTGTCTGGGGCTTCTAGAAATACTAGAAAGAAGTGGCGAATGTTCTCTATTGTTGGACAAAACGGACAGCCATTAGCAAATCGAAGTGTTGTCAGATACCTTGGGATCTGGCTAGATCAATATCAATATTTTGATAAACATATAGATGCTGCTCTGGCCAGAGCCAAAGCGGCCTTTGCCTTGACAAAGAGGCTGTTTCACAGCAGTAAACTCGATGCCAAGGTGAAGGTGATCTGCTACACGGCCCTTATTCGGCCTGTCCTTGCCTATGGCTGTCCCGTTTGGTTTAACGTGGGAACAAGCTTAATGGAAAAGATACGGGTTTTCGAGAGACGATGTCTTAGGGCTTGTCTCCATTTATATAGAACTCCAGAGTCTGAGTACAAAAAATTCTATAGTAATGAGGTCCTGTACAACGGGGCCAACCTGATCAGAGTGGACAACTTTCTGATAAAACTTATTCGAAGTCACATTGCAAGAGCAATGACTTCGACCAACAACTTGATCTCCGGGGCTTTTAACCCCAATGATATGCACCATGAGACAGTGCGCCTAAACGGCCTTATTCCCCCTGAAGCTTTTCTCTATTTAGATAGGAAAGGTCTGGTCCAGGATAGATTAGCGGTGCCGTTAATTTTCCACGTTGGCCGAAAAGCTGTGGACGGGCGAGTCACTTACGACCAAGACGTCGCAAATAGCTCACCGGAGACCCTTAGGTGTAGTAGGGCTGTATCAGACCGCGACAGAGCTGATGTCGTAAGGCAATATTCTAACTACTGGTGGTTGGACGAAGACTAGAACTCAGTCGTTTATATTTATCTTGAGTGCTCTTAAGGCAATCATAGCATGTCCTGTCAGCCTTGGCCGGCTTATTTAAGTTTGATGTAGTCTAAGTTGTTTTTAATATTATTGTTAGTTAGCATAAGATTTTAAGTTTTAGATTAGTTTGTAGTTTAGTATTTAAGTCTAGTTTTAGTTTAAACATAAATAAAAATTCATATACTAAGTTTTTCACATAATTAATTATTTTTCTTAGTTTTATTATAGTTTTTTTAAATTAATTAACGTAAATATTAGTTAGTCGAAAGACATAGATTACATTGTTAGATTTAGCTTAGAGCGCCCGCAGAGGGCCAGTAAGTTAGTATATACATGTTGATTAAGCTAGTTTTAAGCATTTTTTTTTTGTCCAGCATGTAAGATTATATAATGAATTAATAAAAATGCATTTAAATTGAAAAAAATTAAATAGAAATTGTGGTTCGGGAGAGTGCTAACATTCACCTTGTACACATCCTGAAACGTCGCGCCTATCACTTCAACTTTCTCTTGATGATCTTCGATAACAAAAAAGTTGTCATCTTCGATCGCTTCTATTGGATCTATTCCTGCTGTCACAAGTACTTGTTCGTTGTCTGTTGTTCGGGGGAGCTTAAGACACGGAAGCTCATTTTGACTTTTTCTTAGAAAGAATTTATTAATTTCCGGGAACATACTAGGATTGCTAGCTTTAACAGCCCGAATTTTATTATTCCAATGAAAATTTATTGCAGCATGGTAATTTTGCTGAATTAATTGCTGTAGGTTTTTAAGCTGTAATTTCAGTGTCCTAACCTCCGAGTTTTGTGGATCAGTAAAAAAGTTTGTGTAGTAATTTGAGTCTTGTCAGTAGCCTCCTTTTTTGTCGGTGAAGAGCGTCAATCGTAGCATTGCGGTATATATTGACATTGTCAGTCCGTTGGTACTTGGGAATTGTTCTGTCCATTGTTTGTTTTATAGTGTCGTCCATCCTTTTTAGGGAAGTGTAGATCTCCTCGTTCGACAAATTTCTATTGGACGGTGGGTTAAGCGAGTTCGAGAAAAGTGCTCTTGTCATCGTTCGGGAGAAGCGTATCCACCGCGTCCTACTGTAATTGTAAGAATGCGTTTGAACATACTCCTCCAACTCCGCAATTTCGTTGGGAATTGTTAATACGGCACTCAATCCGCAATGGTCACTGTCGTACACGAATGTGTGAAGACAGTTTATTGTTTGTCGGTCCATGTCAGTCAGCTGTATCCGTTCGTCGAACAGCATAAGATATATGTAAGAGCCTGATCGGGGATAAGACGGACTATCCGTCGCTTTTAAATCGAGTCGATACTCGACACTATTCTGACCCCACCAATTGAATAGTAGTGTTTGGTGAATGATTTCTCCAATTGCTATGTTTGGCGCTTAGATCTCCGGCCATGAGATAATAATTCTCCTCCGAATCCAGATATAAGTATTGAAAAAGTGTCTCGAGCTCTGAGATAAAACAGGTTTGTTGAGTAGCTTCAGTTGCAAAGGCTGCGATCATATACAGCCTCTTCCCACTACGGAGGGGGGTACACATGATGCAAGCCTCTAGCACCTGGAATCTACGCACTTCACCGCTGTACATAACCTTAAAACGCAGATTTTTCCTAATGGAGATAGCGACGCCACCAGCTCCATTGGAGTTGGGTCTGTCTCTTCTTATGATACGATACTGACTGTGCCTCAACTTGTGCCTCTGAGAGAGCTTGGTTTCGCTAACCAGAAGAACACCGGGACTTCGGTCTTCTAATAATTTGAAGAGTACAGCTCTTCGTTCGATATTTATTGGCGAATTTACATTCACTGAAAGGATCTTTAAGGGTTTCTCCACCAGCAAACACATTACGACTGGAGGCGCGTTAGACTCGGCAACAGAGTGTAGATACGATCTACGCGTGTCGCCTGTTCCTGTATTTGCTGTTGCAGCTGACTAATTTGCCCCTGAATAGAAAGCGAAATAGCCAGCAGATCAGCATCACCACTAGGTGCTCCAGGTCGTGAGGCCTGAGGAGCAACCTTTGGTGCTTGTTGTACCGTAGGTCACATTGGGAGTTACGGCTGGAGTTTTAGGAAGAGGTGGGCGCTTAACCTCCACCTTCTGTTGACGAGCCAGGTTTACTTTCCTTGCGTACTTGGAACAACCCCGATAGTACGCGGTGCGTCCCAAGTTACCACATAAAATACACTTTAGAGATGTGGTATCATCAACCCTAGCCTTGATATTGTGTCGATACTATCTTTTCTATATTTAGTGTTTTACAAATATTCTTTAATAGTTCAATCGTGAATTCTGTTCCTTTGTCTGTTTTTAGCTTTCTAAAACATCCATATATATAGTAAGTATGAATTTTTCTACAATTGTCTTGGCAATACTGACGGCATCTTTATTTTCTATTGGTTATGCTTCCACAAATTTAGTTAGTTCACATTGAATTGTTGGTATGTATCTATATCCTTTCGAAGGTCTCAGCGGTCCAACACTGTCTACTGAAATTGTTTCAAATGAGGTATTAGGCGTGTCTGTTAAGACAAAATTTTCTTTTGTATATTTTGTTATTTTTACTTCGTTGCATATTTCACAGTTGTTAATGAATGTTTTTACCATTCGAATCATGTTTTTCGAAACATTTTTCTGCTTAAGTTTGCTTATGCATCTTCTGATACCACAATGTCCTCCTATTTTCGATTAGTCAATTAGTCTGTGCATTTCTTCTTCATGCGTTACTTTTCGCGGAGGTATATATATTAATATTTCTAAACATTCGTCAATATTTCTATTTTTTTGCAGCTTATTTAATATTTCTTTAAATTCTTGGATATCCACATTTCCAAACATCAAACTATCTCTCGCTAGCGCTAGTTTATTAACTCCTGCATTGCTCATCCAGAATAATAGCTTCTTCAAAATCAATTTTACTTCTGATGGAGAATTATCGCTAAAGTCTACAACTACAGTGTTTGCTGCTATATTTATATTATTTCTTCTGGTACCATTTTTATTTCTTTCTATCTTTTTGAGTCTAAGGCTCTTGCACAGTTTTCATTTGCTTTATGTTCTTCAGTTTTCTCCAGTTTTTCTGCTCTTGTAACTACATCTACATTTTGCTTTGGTATCATTTATTTTAATTTCTCTTAATTAATTTGTATTCTCGAGAGTGCATCTGCATAAGTGTTCATCTTTCCTTGTTTGAATACAATTTCATAATCATAATCCATTAAGTCTTCCCGTATTCTAGTTAGTTTGGAAGACGGATTTTTGTGCGTAAATAGACTTACTAAAGGTCTGTGGTCAGTGTTAACTATAAATTTTCTTCCGAACAAGTACGGTCTAATGTAGTTTATTCTCCAATGTATTGCTAGAAGTTCTTTTTCTATTATTGGGTTATTCAGCTCATGCTTGTTCAGAGATTTACTCGCATATGCTATTGGCCTTTCTTTTCCAATTTCACCTTGTGACAAAACGGCTCCTAGTGCAAAGTTTGAAGCGTCTGTTGTCAGAATGAAAGGTTTCGAGAAGTCCGGATAGCTTAACACTGGTGGTGATATAAGTTTCTGTTTTAGTGCATTGAATGCTGCGGTGCACTCCTCTGTCCAAGTGAATAATTGTTTCTTTTTCAATAATTGATGTAGAGGTCTTACGTCGTCAGCATTTTTTGGTTCTGGATATTTCTTAATCACTTCATATTTTTCTGCATTTGTGCAGACTCCTTCTGTAGTTATTAAATGTCCACGATATACTACTTCTGATTTAAGGAATTCACATTTTCCTGGATTCAGCTTAAGATTATATTTGCGTTGTCTTTCCAGTACATTAATTAAGTTATCATTGTGTTCCCTAATGTTTGAACCAAATACTATCATATTATCTACGTATAAAAATGTTGCTGCTTGTAATCCACTTAAAGCTATTGATGTCATCCGTTGGAAACTGTTTGTTGATAATTTTATTCCAAATGGGAGTCTCTTGAACTGGTAGTGTCCCTCATTGGTAGAAAATGCTGTTAATGGTCTTGAGTGTTTGTGTAGCGGTATTTGGTGAAATGAACTTGTCATATCTAATGTTGAAAAATATTTCGCATTGCCCAACTTATCTAGTACATCCTCAAGTCTTGTTAGTGGAAATTTGTCATTCACTACCTTTTTATTTTGAGACGCCGATTATTTTCGGCGATCGTTTTAAAAAATTAAATAAAATACAAAAGGTTAAGTTATTGCGTTATTTATTTTATTACTTTAGGACCACGTCCGCTCACGAAGGTTGCACGTCGAAGAAGGAAGTCTTGAATGAACGTCATCACAATGACATTTCGAAGAAGTTCTTTTGTAGATTACGCGCCTCTGTCGGAAAGTAGTAGAATTCGTTTTTACTTGATGATGTCATCTCAATTTAATGCTCTGAAATCTACTACTAATCTCCGTTTTTCTTGCCCATTTTTACTTTTCTTTGGTACAATTAGGAGTGGTGAGTTATAAGGACTTGTTGATGCTTCTACTATGTCTTCTTGTACCAGTTCTGCCACTTGTATGTTTATCTCTTGTAAGTGTACATGTGGTAGTCTGTTGTTCTTTATGTATGTCGGGTTGTTGTCTTTCTTTGTTATATGTTGTTCATAGAAGTTGTTCACAGTTAAGGTTTCTCCTTCAATATGGAATACGTCTTGAAATTGTTCACAGATTTTCCAGATCATTTCTGATTCTGCCATGCCAGCTTTCTCAATCTTTATTAGTTGTAACCGTTCGCCTTGAGGATTTTTGTATGTTTTGTATGTTAGTATATCAAAGTTTCTCATCGGTTGTACTTCAATTGAGGTGTTTTCTATTGTCACTACTTTGTCCTGCGTGTTCATTATCCGTATGTGTTTTATCCATTCTGCTGGTATTATGGTGTTGGCTATAAATATTCCCTTCTTTATTTCTTTACCAATCACTACAGTGTCTTCATTAAGTTGCATTTCTATTACCTGTATTCCTTCTGACCTTGGTGGAAATGTTAGCTTGCCTATATGCTTCACGTCCATGTTCATTGGTAATGCTACTTCGTGTTCTTCTGCACACACTATCAAGACATATGTTTCATAGTCAATTTTGCAGTTGTATTCTTTCAGGAAATCTCGACCTTATATCCCGTCTGTTGGTATGTTCATTTCATTATCTACTACGTGAAATTCATGCTTTATTATTAAATCATCGCCAATCTTTAATTCTAATTCTTTTGTACCTTTCAATAATAGCTTTTGACTACATATACCGTTTATCTCACATCTGTTGTTAGTATTAATTTCATTCATAATATTGTTTCTAAATATGGATATATCTGCACATGTGTCTACCAAAACATGCATTAATCAGCAAATTGTTAAACAGGGTAGTGTAAATGTCAACCGCTTCTAGAGGAAGGTGTTTAAGAACAATGTTTGGTATTTCGTCGATTCCCACAGATTTCTTACTTCTTAGTGAACCGAAAATGACCAGGAGATCTTCCTTTGAAATGAACGGAGGGTGAATCCCTTCATTGGCGATGACATCATTTGCCTAATTTTCGTCATTGAACATGGTAAGACCAGTGTTCTCTGATCGCCAGTGTTCAATGTCATATCGCAAGTAGAAGTTGTGCAATAGGACACGATTTTCCAAGATATGGTTCGGGCAAGTGCTAACATTCACATTATACACATCCTGAAACGTCACACCTATTACTTCAACTTTCTCCTGAGGATCTTCGATCACAAAAAAGTTGTCATCTTCGATCGCTTCTGTTGGATCTATGCCTGCTGTCACAAGTACTTGTTCGTTGTCTGTAGTTCGGGGGAGTTTAAGACACGGAAGCTCATTCTGATTTTTTCTTCGAAAGATTTTATTAATTTCCGGGAACATACTAGGATTGCTAGCTTTAATAGCCCGGATTTTGTTATTCCAATTCGAATTAATTGCAGCACGGTAATTTTGCTGAATTAACTGCTGTAGGTTTTTAAGCTGTGATTTCAGTGTCCTAACCTCCGAGTTTTGCTGGTCGGTGAAACGTTTGTACAGGAGTTAAAGTCTCGTCAGAAGCCTACTCTTTTGTCGGTGAAGAGCGTCAATCGTAGCATTGCGGTATATATTGACATTGTCAGTCCGTTGGTACTTGGGAATTGTTCTGTCCATTGTTTGTTTTATAGTGTCGTCCATCCTTTTTAGGGAAGTGTAGATCTCCTCGTTCGACAAATTTCTATTGGACGGTGGGTTAAGCGAGTTCGAGAAAAGTGCTCTTGTCATCGTTCGGGAGAAGCGTATCCACCGCGTCCTACTGTAATTGTAAGAATGCGTTTGAACATACTCCTCCAACTCCGCAATTTCGTTGGGAATTGTTAATACGGCACTCAATCCGCAATGGTCACTGTCGTACACGAATGTGTGAAGACAGTTTATTGTTTGTCGGTCCATGTCAGTCAGCTGTATCCGTTCGTCGAACAGCATAAGATATATGTAAGAGCCTGATCGGGGATAAGACGGACTATCCGTCGCTTTTAAATCGAGTCGATACTCGACACTATTCTGACCCCACCAATTGAATAGTAGTGTTTGGTGAATGATTTCTCCAATTGCTATGTTTGGCGCTTAGATCTCCGGCCATGAGATAATAATTCTCCTCCGAATCCAGATATAAGTATTGAAAAAGTGTCTCGAGCTCTGAGATAAAACAGGTTTGTTGAGTAGCTTCAGTTGCAAAGGCTGCGATCATATACAGCCTCTTCCCACTACGGAGGGGGGTACACATGATGCAAGCCTCTAGCACCTGGAATCTACGCACTTCACCGCTGTACATAACCTTAAAACGCAGATTTTTCCTAATGGAGATAGCGACGCCACCAGCTCCATTGGAGTTGGGTCTGTCTCTTCTTATGATACGATACTGACTGTGCCTCAACTTGTGCCTCTGAGAGAGCTTGGTTTCGCTAACCAGAAGAACACCGGGACTTCGGTCTTCTAATAATTTGAAGAGTACAGCTCTTCGTTCGATATTTATTGGCGAATTTACATTCACTGAAAGGATCTTTAAGGGTTTCTCCACCAGCAAACACATTACGACTGGAGGCGCGTTAGACTCGGCAACAGAGTGTAGATACGATCTACGCGTGTCGCCTGTTCCTGTATTTGCTGTTGCAGCTGACTAATTTGCCCCTGAATAGAAAGCGAAATAGCCAGCAGATCAGCATCACCACTAGGTGCTCCAGGTCGTGAGGCCTGAGGAGCAACCTTTGGTGCTTGTTGTACCGTAGGTCACATTGGGAGTTACGGCTGGAGTTTTAGGAAGAGGTGGGCGCTTAACCTCCACCTTCTGTTGACGAGCCAGGTTTACTTTCCTTGCGTACTTGGAACAACCCCGATAGTACGCGGTGCGTCCCAAGTTACCACATAAAATACACTTTAGAGATGTGGTATCATCAACCCTAGCCTTGATATTGTGTCGATACTATCTTTTCTATATTTAGTGTTTTACAAATATTCTTTAATAGTTCAATCGTGAATTCTGTTCCTTTGTCTGTTTTTAGCTTTCTAAAACATCCATATATATAGTAAGTATGAATTTTTCTACAATTGTCTTGGCAATACTGACGGCATCTTTATTTTCTATTGGTTATGCTTCCACAAATTTAGTTAGTTCACATTGAATTGTTGGTATGTATCTATATCCTTTCGAAGGTCTCAGCGGTCCAACACTGTCTACTGAAATTGTTTCAAATGAGGTATTAGGCGTGTCTGTTAAGACAAAATTTTCTTTTGTATATTTTGTTATTTTTACTTCGTTGCATATTTCACAGTTGTTAATGAATGTTTTTACCATTCGAATCATGTTTTTCGAAACATTTTTCTGCTTAAGTTTGCTTATGCATCTTCTGATACCACAATGTCCTCCTATTTTCGATTAGTCAATTAGTCTGTGCATTTCTTCTTCATGCGTTACTTTTCGCGGAGGTATATATATTAATATTTCTAAACATTCGTCAATATTTCTATTTTTTTGCAGCTTATTTAATATTTCTTTAAATTCTTGGATATCCACATTTCCAAACATCAAACTATCTCTCGCTAGCGCTAGTTTATTAACTCCTGCATTGCTCATCCAGAATAATAGCTTCTTCAAAATCAATTTTACTTCTGATGGAGAATTATCGCTAAAGTCTACAACTACAGTGTTTGCTGCTATATTTATATTATTTCTTCTGGTACCATTTTTATTTCTTTCTATCTTTTTGAGTCTAAGGCTCTTGCACAGTTTTCATTTGCTTTATGTTCTTCAGTTTTCTCCAGTTTTTCTGCTCTTGTAACTACATCTACATTTTGCTTTGGTATCATTTATTTTAATTTCTCTTAATTAATTTGTATTCTCGAGAGTGCATCTGCATAAGTGTTCATCTTTCCTTGTTTGAATACAATTTCATAATCATAATCCATTAAGTCTTCCCGTATTCTAGTTAGTTTGGAAGACGGATTTTTGTGCGTAAATAGACTTACTAAAGGTCTGTGGTCAGTGTTAACTATAAATTTTCTTCCGAACAAGTACGGTCTAATGTAGTTTATTCTCCAATGTATTGCTAGAAGTTCTTTTTCTATTATTGGGTTATTCAGCTCATGCTTGTTCAGAGATTTACTCGCATATGCTATTGGCCTTTCTTTTCCAATTTCACCTTGTGACAAAACGGCTCCTAGTGCAAAGTTTGAAGCGTCTGTTGTCAGAATGAAAGGTTTCGAGAAGTCCGGATAGCTTAACACTGGTGGTGATATAAGTTTCTGTTTTAGTGCATTGAATGCTGCGGTGCACTCCTCTGTCCAAGTGAATAATTGTTTCTTTTTCAATAATTGATGTAGAGGTCTTACGTCGTCAGCATTTTTTGGTTCTGGATATTTCTTAATCACTTCATATTTTTCTGCATTTGTGCAGACTCCTTCTGTAGTTATTAAATGTCCACGATATACTACTTCTGATTTAAGGAATTCACATTTTCCTGGATTCAGCTTAAGATTATATTTGCGTTGTCTTTCCAGTACATTAATTAAGTTATCATTGTGTTCCCTAATGTTTGAACCAAATACTATCATATTATCTACGTATAAAAATGTTGCTGCTTGTAATCCACTTAAAGCTATTGATGTCATCCGTTGGAAACTGTTTGTTGATAATTTTATTCCAAATGGGAGTCTCTTGAACTGGTAGTGTCCCTCATTGGTAGAAAATGCTGTTAATGGTCTTGAGTGTTTGTGTAGCGGTATTTGGTGAAATGAACTTGTCATATCTAATGTTGAAAAATATTTCGCATTGCCCAACTTATCTAGTACATCCTCAAGTCTTGTTAGTGGAAATTTGTCATTCACTACCTTTTTATTTTGAGACGCCGATTATTTTCGGCGATCGTTTTAAAAAATTAAATAAAATACAAAAGGTTAAGTTATTGCGTTATTTATTTTATTACTTTAGGACCACGTCCGCTCACGAAGGTTGCACGTCGAAGAAGGAAGTCTTGAATGAACGTCATCACAATGACATTTCGAAGAAGTTCTTTTGTAGATTACGCGCCTCTGTCGGAAAGTAGTAGAATTCGTTTTTACTTGATGATGTCATCTCAATTTAATGCTCTGAAATCTACTACTAATCTCCGTTTTTCTTGCCCATTTTTACTTTTCTTTGGTACAATTAGGAGTGGTGAGTTATAAGGACTTGTTGATGCTTCTACTATGTCTTCTTGTACCAGTTCTGCCACTTGTATGTTTATCTCTTGTAAGTGTACATGTGGTAGTCTGTTGTTCTTTATGTATGTCGGGTTGTTGTCTTTCTTTGTTATATGTTGTTCATAGAAGTTGTTCACAGTTAAGGTTTCTCCTTCAATATGGAATACGTCTTGAAATTGTTCACAGATTTTCCAGATCATTTCTGATTCTGCCATGCCAGCTTTCTCAATCTTTATTAGTTGTAACCGTTCGCCTTGAGGATTTTTGTATGTTTTGTATGTTAGTATATCAAAGTTTCTCATCGGTTGTACTTCAATTGAGGTGTTTTCTATTGTCACTACTTTGTCCTGCGTGTTCATTATCCGTATGTGTTTTATCCCTTCTGCTGGTATTATGGTGTTGGCTATAAATATTCCCTTCTTTATTTCTTTACCAATCACTACAGTGTCTTCATTAAGTTGCATTTCTATTACCTGTATTCCTTCTGACCTTGGTGGAAATGTTAGCTTGCCTATATGCTTCACGTCCATGTTCATTGGTAATGCTACTTCGTGTTCTTCTGCACACACTATCAAGACATATGTTTCATAGTCAATTTTGCAGTTGTATTCTTTCAGGAAATCTCGACCTTATATCCCGTCTGTTGGTATGTTCATTTCATTATCTACTACGTGAAATTCATGCTTTATTATTAAATCATCGCCAATCTTTAATTCTAATTCTTTTGTACCTTTCAATAATAGCTTTTGACTACATATACCGTTTATCTCACATCTGTTGTTAGTATTAATTTCATTCATAATATTGTTTCTAAATATGGATATATCTGCACATGTGTCTACCAAAAAGGTGAATATTCCTTTTGGTTTCTTTTTTTCTAAGCTGGGATTTTTATCAGATTTTTTAAATTTTTTAGCAATGGCTTAAAATATTCCATGACATACTGTTTATATTTTTTTTTTGTTTTATATATTTTTTTTTTATAAACTTTTTAAATATTGTTTATTCTACCTCTCATGACTTGTTTTTTAACGTATTTTTTATAATAACTATTTATTTTTAATACTAATAACAATAGTAAAATAATAATAATAAGAAAGTTCTGATGACTGGTTCCTATTAACGTTGTTCCATTAACGTTATTGTTGATTATTTCTTCTTTCGACTGCTTCTGTCCCATCTCCGCGAAGATTCCACAATGTTCTTATAAGCTCCAATTTTTGTGGTCTATCTTGTGTTATGGGGATTATCCGGGGAAGCTCTGCCCTTTGTTGCCGCAGCCTCACGTCTCTGCCTGCTCTTTTTCTCTTTTTTGGATTTTCTTTCCTTGGCTGTGGTGGAGTTGGTTGTTTCTGTTGTCGTTTCTTATATTGCTCAATAGTGATCGCCTTTGATCCAGCTGTCTCCTTCTGTACTCGCTGTTGGGACGTATTGTTCATCTAAGTTCTTGAGCAAATTGTCCAGCTCCTCTTTATTGTAGAACATTACCTTAGAATCTACCTCAGATTGCTCACTTCTTCGCTTATATGTACAGATCTGCGAAGATGGCAGGGTCATCATGTAATATTTTAGGATCGCCAAGTGATGTATTCTCACTAGAAGAACTAATATCTTCTCCGTAGCCTACCCCCTAAGCTATATAAAGCGTAGCACGCTCTTCCGTGCTGTACAAAGCGCAGCTCGCTGTAAGTAAGGCAAATTACTGCCACAATAATGAGTCAAGTTGAGTTTCAAGACTGTCTTTATTCTTCCGAAACATTTCTATTTATACAAATTTTAACCCTTTGATTCCTTTGTTCTAATCCAAAATTAGGTCAGTATTTATTAGCAACCTGACCCCTTTGCTATATTCTGTGTACAATATTTCTTTTCGCTTTGTTCCAAGTGCAATGAATGCAAATGTAAACAGTGACAAAAACATAGCATGAGTCACTGCGCATACCGATAGAATGCCATGTGACACTTTCAAATATGCAGGTCGATACAATGTTATGTAATGTCTTTATTCAGTGATCACGCATTAAATCACCCTACACAAAGGCCTTGGCCATGACCATGATAAAGGTCCGAGGTTTCATTCTAAATTACCACAAATCAAATGTCACGGATTATAATTTATTTTTAGTTTGACCTAATTGTAATAAAGGTACATTGTTTTGTCAGCATTTATATGATGAATTTCAGACTTGAAACCGTCCAATACAACTTGTATTGTGCGATTCGAAAGGTAGTTTCTAATCTATCGAAGAAGAGACTCACCGATCCCATATGCACGCATTTTCGACAAAAGAGCCGGATGCCAGACTCTGTCACATGCCTTTGAAATATCGAGTGCAACTATCTTTGTTTCACCGAAATTATGTATAGATTGGTTCCACTTTTCAGTGAGACAAGTCATCAAATCACCAGTGGACCTGTTGCTACGAAAACCGTACTACCGGTCATTAAGAATGGGGCTATGGGTCTGTAGTTGGAGGGAGAAGAAGAAACGCCAGGACAGGCTGGGCAAATGCAGTTTTCCATCTGCTCGGAAAGAGACCTGAGGAGTAGGAAAGATGAAAAAGCCTACGCAGTGGGTTAGCCAGCGTGGAGGAACACCTCTTCAGAACTATAGGGGAAATACCATCTGAACCAGCGGATTTGTGTATGTCTAAGTCTTTCAGTACTCTTGCGACTGTGCGAGTGCGAAAATATAATTGTCCCATAGAATGTTCAACGCCCTCGAGCACAGTGGTGGTAAAGTGCAATCTGGAAGTGTGGAACTGGCAACGAATTGTGCAGCAAGCAGATTTGTCAAGATTATTTAGAACAGGAGTATCATTCGAATTGAGCGTCGGAATCGATGACGAAGTAGAGTTCTTAATATTTTTGACGAAGTACCAAAATTGTTTACTACCACTGGGACAACGTAGTATTTTTTGCCTTAATTTTTGTCCATGGGAGAACTTCGTACGTCGTAGAAGAGCATTACAGTCATTACGGATTCGTCGAAACTTTTTTCGGTTTTCCTCTGTAGGGTTGGCTTTATAAGACCGAAAACTCAGCTTTCTCAACCTGACAGCCTCTTTACAGCTCAAGTCGAACCATGAATTTTCTTTTGGCCTTATTGTCTTCACCTTGTTCGGGATGAAGTCATTCATGCCTTGGAGAATAATATTTGTGACCATATCAGAGCGGCGGCGTCCACGTCACTATCGAGGAAACATAGTGACCAGTTAAAACTCCTAAAACAGTTATTGAGGCCGCCCCAATCGGCTTTTTCATATTGCGAAAGAAGTCTTTTAGGAGTTTTTTCCTTAACTGGGTGGTTTGAAGAAGCGGAGTTGACTGATATGACACAATGATCTGATGAACCTAGGGGCGCCAATACATCAATGGAGTATTTGTCAAGGTGAGAGGTGAGGAACAAGTCCAAAGTGTTGGCTTTGTGACATGCAATGTCTGGGATTCTTGTTTGCTCATTTACTAGCTGGGTTAAATTGTTTAACTCAGCGAAGATTTCAACATACCTTCCTTCGGGTGTTGTCTGACCAGAATGTCGAAGCCAGTTAGAATTGTGTATATTGAAATCGCCCGCAACGACAATTTCAGTATGAGGATATAGGGATACAATTCTTAAAATGGATTTGGACAGCTCATCAAACTCGTTAAAAGTAGATGAACTGTTCAGGTTTGGACTTCTATAAATGAAACAGTAATGAATTGTTTGCTTATGGACGTAGAATTTGAACCACATGAAATTGAATTCCGGATTGGAACATTGACCGTATTGTGATTGAAGTTGATAAGCAATATCATTACGTATATATGCGGCGATACCACGATGTGAGAAGAATTATGGCACTAAGCTATATCCAGGTAGGTCAAAACCAGAGTTTTCGCAAACCTGTGTTTCGCAAAGTGCCAAAACAGCTGGTCTAAATTGATGTATGTGGGCGTACACAGCAAAGAAATTCTTTTTGAGCCCGCGGATATTGCAAATGTCGACTCTAAAATTCCCACACATTGCAACCATCAGCAGCTCAAAACTCAATTCTCTCTAAGCAGAGTTGTAACGTAAACATCTAATTCCGAGTTTCCAAAACATCCACCACAGGTGTTATGCCCATGTGATGGAGCGAATCAGTTACCCGGCTTGGTGTTTACTTACAAAACCGCAATCGACGAGATGTTTTCGGCAACGGCAACGACCAAGAGCACACGCAGGCGAAGGGGTAAAAAAGAGGAAATGGAAAGAACGTGATGTGATGGACTTTGTTTTTGTTTGCACTACACGTTCACTGCACTGACACTGCACTTTTCATTTTCATATAGATTTAATTTATTATTGCTTATTTTATTTTTTTTTTCTTTCTTTTTTTTTTTTTTAAACACTGTAAACATATATGACGAAAACGAGAAGAGGGCGGCAGGGAATCACTGGTACAACATTTAACGATTAGACGCGACTGGAATCTTAAGCGTGCGTGAGTTACGTACCCACATACACCTTCAACACGTGCCAACTTCACCTGCCAATAACCTTCCCATCCTCATATTTCAATAATTTATTTAATTTCCGTTGCACACTTATTTTATTGTAACTCGAGTAATTTGTTTTTCTAAATTTGTTATTCTTTGACGTAGTTTCAGTTTCCAATCTTATTTAATGTAATTAGAGTAAATTGTTTTTCTAAGTTTATTTCCCACAAGATTTCTGTTGAGTTGTAAAAATCAAGGTATAAGAACCATAAACAAGATTGAAAGCATTTGAGTTGATTTTTGAATAAAGTGAGTGAAACATCGCTCTTAAAATTTAAAATTTTGTTTTTTTAATAAACGGGGTGATCGGGACCATAACTGGCGCAGTCGGATATTTTTGTACGAAGTTCTGAATATTAAACCGCAATCACTATTCGACGGATTATCGGAAATTAAACAGTGCATTTGATAAAAACTTTCGACGGATAAAAATTTAACATTGTAGCTGATAAAACTTTCGAAGGATTATCGGAAATTAAACAGTGCAGTGATAAAAGCAAATGCAGTGCGGCTTAAATAAAAGAACAGTGTAGTGCAAAAATCAGGAAAGAAGCACAAGCTGAAGTAAACCAGCGGCTTACTGTACTTACATACACTTTGGAGAGTTTTAACTCATTGGCTGACAACAACAACCTACGATGTGGACTTGCATGTGAGTCAAGCAAAGATATCCTTTTTACCTTTTTTAATTCCTATGTCCAAAAATACTAACAAAGTTAGGCAAAGGTCAAGGAGAACCCCGTATAAATTTTTTAATAACTCCAATAGTTTAAGCTCAAGTTCTAACGAAGATTTAGACATTTGTATCGATCCAATTCAAAGTACATTAAGTAACCAAGATAATAATTCTTTAAGCGAAATCATCGATTCATTAGAAAACTTAAATTTAGATATAGATTTTCAAAAAATTAGTGATAACATAAGTAAAGTAGAGACAATTAGTGATTGCGAAATAATCAAAATGCGCAAGAGCACGAATGAGAACAATTAAATGAACAAGTGGACGTTTTCCAAACACTCAGGGTACCGGATGCCATTAAGGACCTTCCTAAGTTCGAGGGTAATCCAAGGCTCCTATTTGAATTTATACACAATGTCGAAGAAATTCTTAGCCTTATTCCATCACTACATGGTACTCCCCAAGGCAGGATTTTATTGCGAGCCATTCGCAACAAAATTATCGGTCCGGCAAATGAAATATTAAATATGTATGAAACACCATTACAATGGACAGCAATACGAGCTAATCTTGTTTTACACTACTCAGATAAGAGAAACGAGACCTCTCTTATCCGTGATCTTCATAACCTAAAACAGAATCACGATACAGTTGAACGATTCTATAGTAAGGTTATCGAAATCTTTGCCACAATCAGCAACCATGTCCAAGTGTACGAAAAAGATGTTAAAGTGATCGAAGCAAAAGGTGAACTCTACCAAGAAATGTGTTTAAACACATTTCTAGTCGGTTTACGCGAACCTTTAGGGTCAACAGTAAGGGCAATGAAACCGTCTTCATTACCTGGAGCATTCTCTTTTTGCATTAAAGAGCAGAACATTTTTTACGCCAAAGCAGAAGCAATGACAAATAGACCAAACTACTCCTTTGGTCGACCTTCCACTTCACAAGGGTTACAGCCTCACCGCTTTAACTCACATACGCACAATCCTAGACAAAATATTTTCCAACAACCACAGTTACCCTTACAGAGATATCCCCAACAAAATCTTCAGAGACAATTTCATTACCAACAGCCAATCCCCTTCCAAAGACAGTCCCAACAGAATTTCCTGAGGCATGCTCAACAGCAGCAGCCAACCTTCCAGTCACAGCAACCAACGTTTCAACAACGTGTTCAACAACAACAAGTAAATTCCTACCCACAAACCCAGCTGATCCGACAACAATTTCAACAACATAATCTACCGACCGTCGAACCGATGGAACTTGGTTCTGGAAACACGAGACAAACCAAACAAAGCCAACAAAAGTCGACTAACAATTTCAGGAGATTCCCAAACCAAGAGTTGCACAACGTGAATACCCTATATACCTATAACCACCCAACGGATATACCAATAGAATCTGAAAGTTTCCAAGAACTTGATCCCTACTATGAATACGACAATCTCGACCAACAGGACCTAAATCTTCTAGGCGCTATGAACGAGTTGGATGAAGAAAATTTTCGCAGGCCAGCCCCGCCAGATCAGTCGGATACATAGACATTAACAAACACGGTACAGTTCTTCCATACATAAATATTTCGTCGCCTTTCGGTCGACCCCTTAAATTCCTCATTGATACAGGTGCATCTACCTCGTTTATTAACCCCGAATTCACCCATCCCGATGATATTGTTTTTATTAAACCTTTAACCATACATACTATTTTAAATTCACACAAAATAAATCAGGAAGTTCATTTACCAAACTTTTCAGAATTCAACCAACCCGGAGATACTAGATTCTTAGTTTTCCGCTTCCATGGGTATTTTGACGGCCTGCTTGGCATCGATTCTCTCAGCAAATTAGAAGCAAAAGTAGACTTAGCTAATCAGTTTTTAATAACAAAAAATTCGAAAATTCCTTTACAATTAAAACCCAATATTATGTCAGAAAAGTATACAATTCCCGGAAACACAAAAACCATAGTCAACCTCCCAGTCGATAAAGAAAATGGAGACATTTTGGTTGCCACAACATATATTAACCCCAATTTATACATCCCCGAAGGCATATATAGATCAAAAAATTGGCAAAGCCATCTTCTCGTAATTAACAAATCGAATTCAAATGAAACACTTCTACTGGAACAGCCATTAAAGGTTGGTGAATTCAATAGACAATATTGCGAAATAAATAACTTCGAAATTAACAATAGTAACCCAAATTTGGACACCATTAACTCAGACGACATAATTAATCACATACGAACTTCTCATCTTAACCTCGAGGAAAAGAAAGTTGTTTATAAGCTTTGTAAAACTTATGATGACATTTTTTTCAAGGAAGGGCAGAACTTAACGTTCACAAATAGAATAAAACACAACATTAAAACCACCGACAATATCCCAATTTACACGAAGTCGTACCGTTACCCGCATGTGCACAAAGAAGAAGTACAATCCCAGATCAAGAAAATGTTAGAACAGGGCGTCATTAGACCAAGCTATTCGCCTTGGAGTTCCCCAATCTGGATTGTACCCAAGAAAAAAGATGCGAGTGGCAAAACGAAGTGGCGACTCGTTATCGATTATCGTAAGCTGAATGAAAAAACAGTTAGCGATAAATACCCCATTCCCAACATTAATGAAGTCTTAGATAAATTTGGCAAAAGCATGTATTTTACTACTCTCGATCTTGCAAGCGGGTTCCATCAGATCGAAATGAACCCATCAGACATTGAAAAAACAGCTTTCACAGTCGAAGGAGGACATTATGAGTATGTCAGAATGCCCTTCGGTCTGAAAAATGCTCCATCGACGTTTCAAAGAGTCATGGACAATCTCCTTAAGGATCTGCAAGGCAAAATATGCTTGGTTTATCTAGATGACATAATAATTTTTTCCACATCCCTCCAAGAACATGCCGAAAATCTTAAGAAAGTCTTTGACAAATTACGTGAAGCCAACTTCAAAATTCAACTTGACAAAGCAGAGTTCCTCCGTAAAGAAGTTTCATTCTTAGGACACATAGTGACTAGTGAAGGAGTGAAACCAAATCCTGATAAGATCATAGCAATCCAGAATTTTCCCATCCCTAAAAACCAAAAAGAAATAAAATCTTTCTTGGGACTACTTGGCTACTATCGAAAATTTATAAAGGATTTTGCCAAGCTCACGAAACCCCTTACAGAATGCCTTAAAAAAGGCAAAACAATAGAACTCAACAACAGATACACTACGGTTTTAAAATGTGTAAAGACCTTTTGATCAACGACCCGATCTTGTCGTATCCCGATTTTTCTAAGCCTTTTATTCTTACGACCGACGCGAGTAACTTCGCACTAGGCGCAGTTTTGTCTCAAGGCACAATAGGAAGTGACAAACCTATTTGTTACGCCAGCAGGACCTTAACGGACACTGAGACCAATTACTCTACAATAGAGAAAGAATTGTTGGCAATTGTTTGGGCAACCAAATACTTTCGCCCCTATTTATTCGGCCATAAGTTCAAAATCGTCACTGATCACAAACCTTTACAGTGGCTTATGAGTTTGAAAGATCCAAATTCCAAGTTGATAAGATGGCGGTTAAAACTTGAGGAATTTGACTATCAGATCGTATACAAAAAGGAACATCTAATTTAAATGCGGATGCACTTAGTCGCGTAAGAATACAACCACCCGAAAACAAGGTCGAAGTAAACACTAGTGAAACTCCTAATAATCCCTTAAACATAAATTCAAATTGCTCCACAGTCCACTCAGCAGAGGAAAATTTAATTTAAAAAAAATACATATCAGAACGCCCATTGAATGAGTTCAACATCCAACTAGTTCTGAAGCTAACTGACAACGACATACCAACCAAACTCGAAATGCTCTTCAAAAACAAACAGAGACGAACAGTTTATCGACAAAATTTCACAGAAGACAGCATCACGGACATTTTTAAGAAATATTTACCCCCGAACAAATGCTGCGGCATATTAACGGACGACGACATATTTAAGACCGTACAATCAGTTTACTCAAAATTTTTTTCAAATAACAAACTTTTCAAATTAATCCGTTGTACTGATATCTTATTAGACGTCTTAGATAACGATAGCCAGGACAAACTTATTACAGACTACCACATCAACAATAACCACAGAGGTATAAATGAGACACTGTTGCACTGAAAAAGAACGTATTTCTTTCCATACATGAAAACGAAAGTTGCGAAATTGATTAATAACTGTGAGATCTGCCAGCTAATGAAATATGACAGAAACTAACCAAAAATAAAGTACGAAATACCAGAAACCCCTAACAGACCACTAGACATAATTCACGTGGACATCTACAGTATCAACAATAAAAAAATATTGACCATAATAGATAAATTCTCCAAATTTGCGGCAGCTTATACACTTCCAATTCAGAACAGTCTCAACGTTATTAAATCGATAAAACATTTCATGAGCCTGCACGGCATACCTAAAAAATTAGTCTGCGACCAAGGATCGGAATTCACGGCACTCATTTTCAAAGATTTCTGTAAACAATATGACATCGATTACCACACGACATCTTTCCAACATCCAGCAGCAACTGACCTGTGGAACGAATGCACTCAACCCTTACCGAAATCTATAGGATCATTTATAATAAAATGAAAGAAAGAGATCATGACGACATTTTAAGCGAAACCGTAATCACTTACAATAATGCCATTCATTCGGCAACAAAACTTACTCCGTTTGAATTATTTTATGGCAGGACTTATAAGTTTAATAAGGAAATAAAATATGATAATGAACATGAATATATAAAAAAAATAAATGAATTTCAAGAAAAACTTTATCCAGCAATAAAAGAACAAGTAGAAAGATTAGTATCTAAGAATATTGAAAAGTTGAATGAAAATAGGAAAGAACCGAAAGATTTCAAAGAAAACTCTGTAATATTAAGAAAGGAATTTAGAAGAAATAAGCTTACACCCCGATTTAGCAAGCATAAGATTAAAACAAATAGGAAAGTTACAATTATTACAAAAGACGACAAGAAACTTCACAAATCTAAAATTAAAAATAAAACGAAATTTCAGATTAGTGACGCTAATGACAATGACGACCTTAACCAACGGACAGAAAATGGAAATACAGGACCTTAATAATAATATGGGAATACTTCCTATGAAACTAGGAATAGGCAGAACAATACGGGACTACAACAACCTAATACACATAGTTAAATTGGACACTTATAAAGCAAACATAGAAAAGATTTCGAACTCACTATCAGCATTTAAGAAAATAGACGACTTTAAAGACTCATTCAAAATCCTGAATGTCAAAATCAACGAACTTAGGAACAAACTTCAAATTTTAACTCCCAGACTTAGGAAGAAACGAGGACTTATCGACGGACTTGGATCAGTTATCAAGACCATAACAGGTAACATGGACGCTAACGACGCCATGCTCCTTAACAAACAGATACAGCAGCTAACACACGACGACTCAGAAGTAATAAAACGAACAAACCAATTGACTCAAATAAACAACCAGATGATTCAGAGGTTCAGCAACATTACCGACCACATAAATAGGCAACAAGAAGTTATCGAAGGTTATTTAAAGTATACGCGAAATTTAACAGTTAATAGAATTAAAACAGATGAAGTTGCATTAAGGTATGCACAATACTTTAACCAAATCAATTACAATATAGACTTATTAAATGACCACCTTTCGAGCATAGCGGAAGCAGTAGTTCTCGCTAGACTTAAAATCATATCTAAACAAATTCTTAATTCCGAAGAACTTGCAGCAATTTACGAATTTTTTGAAAATAAAACCATTGAAATTAAATCAGATGAGCACATCTACGAACTCCTTGACCTTCAAGCCTATTACAATGACACAAACATAATATTCAATATCAAAATCCCACAAATATCACGAGAAACCTCCTCATTTTTCCACATAATACCTCTTCCCATTAACAATACTAAACGAATTATTTCCAAACCCTATGCGATTTCCAATCCCGAATATATTCTTTACTTTGACGAAAAATGCCAACAAATCGAAGGAACGTTTTACTGCAGAGAAAACAAGCAGTCCAGAGTAAACCCCAAAGATACTTGCATTGCTAACCTTTTGAAAAATCTACCAGCAGCTTGTAACTTCAGCGAAGAACTAGCTCAAGCTGAAATAATACAACCAGAACACAATTATGTTTTGCTTGTTAATATCCCAGAAACGACCATCCAGACGACGTGCGGACCCGACCTACCAAGACTTAAAGGAACGTACCTATTACATTTTGAAGATTGTCAAATCGAGATCAACCAGATGACATACGAAAGCCCCGAAAACACATATTGGGACGACATACATATCTTTCCATCATCACTCAACGAAATCAACATATCATCAATAATACAAACCCCCAGCTTACAAAAACTACAGAGTTACCAATTCAAGAACATGCAAATCATGGATACACTAGAAAACAAAACTACTATTATAAGCATTGTAACAACTAGTGGGCTAACAATGCTCAGTATCAGCCTCATCATAATCATGCTATACATCTTCAAACGCCCTCCTCAAAGAAAAACAACCTTCAACATCCCGATAGTACAACATGAACCCGAACCCATCAAGGCCATCGCTCCTGCCATCGAAACACCAAGAATACAGTTCCTCTGGCCGTCGCTCCATTCTCAGGGGGGAGGAGTTACGTACCCACATACACCTTCAACACGTGCCAACTTCACCTGCCAATAACCTTCCCATCCTCATATTTCAATAATTTATTTAATTTCCGTTGCACACTTATTTTATTGTAACTCGAGTAATTTGTTTTTCTAAATTTGTTATTCTTTGACGTAGTTTCAGTTTCCAATCTTATTTAATGTAATTAGAGTAAATTGTTTTCCTAAGTTTATTTCCCACAAGATTTCTGTTGAGTTGTAAAAATCAAGGTATAAGAACCATAAACAAGATTGAAAGCATTTGAGCTGATTTTTGAATAAAGTGAGTGAAACATCGCTCTAAAAATTTAAAATTTTGTTTTTTTAATAAACGGGCTGATCGGGACCATAACTCGCGCGCGTCAAGAGATAACACTGTACTCAAGTAGCAAGTAGCAAGTTCAGTTGTACTAGGATATTGTGATAACTTTTGCCAATGTTTCGTTTGCAGTATCAATGGGACATTTTGACAGATTTTCTGATTTGAATTAATAACTGGAGGGGTGATCGGTAAAGTATGGGGTATGCAAAATGAGGACTGAGTTATCAAATTTTTTGAATGTGAGTTCTCATGTAATTGTTCTCTCTTAGGTATGTTTTAACACACAGATATACAAAAAAAAACTTCGAACTAAGGTGCAGGGTTGTAGCTGAATATTTTAAAATTATCCAAATTTTGTTACATTTAAGGTAAGTAAAAAAATACAGCATTTTGCAAGAGTAGTAGGTGGTGGTAAGGTTTTAAGCGAGAATAAAGGCAAATGTAATCCATTTGCAAGCGCATTTAAAATGATGCATGAAGTTGAACAGGAAAGTGTGAGAAGCACCGAATATCTCTATGGCAATTTAAGAAGAACGAAATTCAGATTTGTGATGCTATGATATACCAAGAGTTAACCAAAAAACTGTCGTTTTTTTATACCTTCTGTAAAGGATTATAAGGATGTGAGAATGTGCGAAGCCATCTGCAGAAGGTTCAATACAAAAAATAAAAAGCAAACGCAGAGTCAAAATCAAAGGTTTTACTTATCTGAGGTGTGGTGTGTCCAATGGCGCGATAACAAGTGACTAAACATTCAACTCAGCAGCAGCCACCAACCCACGCATTCGTGCAAACGGTGTAAGTACATAAGTACGTACGAAAGTGTGGACAGTGAAAGAAAGTGAAAAAAGCAACAAAAAAACCAATGGACCGGAAGGTATGTAAATGCGTGATACGATGTCTGCTGCTGCGTGAATTGTTTTTACAAAACACCGGCACAAGCATCAGCCGATCGGAGAAACGGCAATTATGTACAATTTCTTATTATCTCGAGACAATGGTAAAGGATGCAAACGAAGAAATTATGATTGACGATCGGCTGATGCATGTGCAGTGAGTCAGAGTTTACATTATGGAGTATGTTCTAATTAATTATAAACAATTTAGGTAATACATTCGTTTTAGTTGAAGGTTATAAAGAACAGTAAGCAAATAAGTTATTAATCTCAAACACCTTCAGCGGATGCTTTCACTGTCAACTCATCAGTTTTGGAGTTAATAAGGCTTAAGGCATTTACCATTATTTATGCAATACAAAATAAATTATGTAAAAATCATTACATTAATGTGCATGACATTCCTCCTGTCGTACGATACTTCTAGTTCGACCTCAAACTACACCTGGTTATCACTGATAACTTTGAGTTATTCAAAATCATTCCAGTGCCAACACCTCATAAATAAAATTGTATTTACATAGAACCCTCAGCAGAATACGTATGGGTAAACCTTGGTGGAGATTTGTATTACACGGCGAGAGAACAAGAAATCGACAAATATATTTATAATAGCGGAATATACCTGCGCTGAAAACGACATCCCATATTTAGTAGGAGATCGAATGCAAGCAGATGTTAAATGGATCTTTTGACGCACACAACTGAAGTGTCTCCTTTTGGTAAATTAAGAAGCATATGACCATCTCCTTTTTCGATTCAATTAAATGATCTGAACGATTGGATCTATGTTTTGGACAGAAAATGCACCTTCAACATTATCTACGAAACACAATATTTAAAACGACGTTAATTAATGATGGTATATTGACGATGAAACCAAAAAAAAAACCATGAGCATAACGGCCTATGGTAGTATCTGCAGCCAGCTTAATACTGGCTTTATTCCAACGACTAACATCACGGAAATGTTCTCCAGCAGTCATGTTAACACTTCAAATCAATCGTTTTTCCCCCGACTTTTTTTTTAATATTCTTTAATCTTTAATGCTGCGAAATGTCTAGCTTTGCTGAAGCTATGCAAGAAATACTGTACTGCACCTGATCTGGATGTCATATACAAAGCTTAAATTCACCATAAAATAGAATACAACTCCCATTTATGGGCAGAGCATCTTGAGCCTGCTTGGCAGTACTCAAAATCGAGCGATAAAACCCATAGGGGACAAAAATATCACAAGGTCAATTGAGTCTTTTCAACTTCATCGTAACATCTGCTGTCTTACCATATTTTATCGCTTTTATCACAAGCAGTGCCCTTGCGAATTATACAGTTACATTCCTCCCCCTTATCACATTCATCTTAACACTCGCCTTGCTACGTTCTCATCAGTTCACTCTCAAGCCCCACTTCGGTCGTACAGTCAAGTTTAGAGATTCGTTTTTTAGCAGCACAACATGAATGTGGAATGCTCGCTCACGCCCGGTATTTCGTACTCATTACAATTTGCAGCAATTCAAAAACAAAGTGCTTGTCAGTATTTTCTTATCTGTGCTCTCAGTACTTGTCTTTGCTTTCTCCCTAATCCCGTTCACTCGTGTTAAGTGTCAACTTTATAAGGGTTTTCAAACTCATTTTTTAAAAAAAAACATTCCAAGGAACAACAGATTGACTACAATTTGACATTTTGCCGATTAAACATGTTTATATCTGCTGAAAGTGTTTTCAGAATCTCAAATAAATATCTAAACTTCTGGTTAATCCTTCACTTTCCAACTTGACATACTTTTCTAACATTTAAATTGCGATAGCGCCTTAGCTTTTCAATAAATGTACACTTGATATAAGGATACTAAGAGAAAAAACATATTTTTGCCTTAAGTTCAACGTTCAATAACTTACTTATGAATATCTAATTTGTAAAAATCTAAAATTTTTACTTCACATTTTAACTTTTTAATTTCAATTTCTTTAACAATATATTTATACTTATCTTTTAATTTTGTTAAATTTATTTTTGTCATGCTTTGTATAATACCACAACCACAGACCTTTTTTGTAAAGTGCATGGGATGGGTCACTCACTTCGTGTCTTTATATGTCAGACTTCAGAGTGAATTCGTCAAAATCGAAATACGATACGAAATAAATGATGCTGGATCTGGAACATCGCAGAGATTTTCGTTGGTTTTTCACCATCGCTGACGTCAAACAGCCAATCTTAGATGCAGATTACATCCATCACTTAAGTTTGACTGTCCGGTTAAATAAAATGAAGCTTATTGACAATACCGACGAGCTAGTGTTCCTGAAAGCATCACCAACAGTTTTCAACCAACGGTACTATTGACGACATACATCGCTATGCTGACCTCAACGTCCCCGAACACTCAGTACAGCATCACATAATTGTTCGAGGTCATCCAGTGGCAGAGCGAGCTCACCAACTCGATGCAACACGGCGTCTGTCAGCCAATTAAAAGTCAATGCGCCTCTCCGCTTTACCTGGTCGAAAAGAAATCCGGAGGCTGGGAAGCATGTGGTGACAACCATCGACTGATCAACATAACCAGTCCGGATAGGTATTTCATATCGCATGTTCGGTTTGCCTTTGGTAGAAAAATCACGTTGTGCCAACGTTGTAATTCGTTTGACCCAGCCCGTATATTATTAAATTGACTCTGCCCGTATATTATTAAATATATTATATTATATGCCCGTAATGTAAAAAATCTAAGACAGGCAGTATTTAATTTACAGTTTTTTTTTTGTCGGGGAAACAATCCATACGATACCATATATAATGGTGAGTTTGTTATTTTGCGGGTGCTAGATCAACGCAACGTTGGCAAATAGATTTCGCCCATTCCCTTTAACAATAAAACAAACGCTGAATGCATGGATGCATTACAAAATTGTCGTCGGATGTGTGCAATCATCAGCTAGGTTCCACCATGTTAAAAAGTATCATTGCGCGTCTCTGATGATCGATTGGAGGATAATATGTCGCCTTTCGACACTGAGATTGGGGTTTTTACTCGTAATGTTTCCATTTCTTCCGCTGCAATGACTTGAGGCTCTTTATATTAGGTTAAGTATCCTTCGCGTTTTAAAAAATAAGCACCTTTGAATCATTTCAACATCAACCTTTAATGCCCACCTTCATGTCCCACGATTAGCCATATATTCCTTTTGCTGGAGTTCAGAGCTCGTTTCGCTGCCTTGTAAGTGGGTTTTCCTATTATCGATTTTGCTGTTCTGCACGTTGTTAGGTTGACTCAGTCATTTTTGAATTCCTGGGTTGCTCATTCGTTATTAGCTTTTGGAACAGAAAGTTTGCAAGGATTTCCTTTCGGCTTTTCTTATTAGAATTTTGAAATAACGTTATAGCCTTATGGGGAAACCTATAAGTCCTCAGTCTTCTCCTTGGTTTGTTCGTTTTGCTTTATTTAACAGACGTCGTGCTTCCTCTGCAACCTGTGTAGTTCCTTATTCCACCAAGATTTCTTGGCTGAACTCGGTATCGGCTTGAGCGGGCTTGCAGTTTCGTACGCTTTTAAAACAATTTTTTTATCTTACGAACTTCTGTGTTTATGGTGTACTCGTTGGTGTGCCTTATATTTTTTGGTTCGCCCATCAGCTTTTTAAAATGCTGGTGTTTACTTCCAATTTTTTTCTCTTTATGTTTATGTCAAGATTGAACCCTTTCCATCCGTAGTATGATAGGGAGGCTTCGTTGAGCACTCTCCAGTCGTTCACCACATGGATCGATTTGACCTCAGTAATGGTATGTCTAAAACCTGTCTTCTATTTTTTGTTATGAAGGTAGGCGTACAATTTAGCGTAAATAAATCTTCTGTATTAAGTTAATTAAAATGTGACACCTCTTTCGTTAACATTTATGCTGTTTTGGGATCTGGTCCATGCAACAATTTTTTTTGAGGTCATCGCTTATTGGTGGTTGCGGTGAGTCATTAGGAAGAAAGCATGAAGCGCTACTATGCAGGTTCTACACTTACCTTGTGTTTCTACATATAATAGTTTTAGACTCGTCCCGCATCCCTTGGGCTTTTCGTTTTAGCACCATGGTTCTTGGACAAGAGCTATGTCCGCTTTTCCCTCTGATAGGAAGGCGCACAGATTGACCGTAGTCGCCCTACTGAAGGATTGTCTGCAGTGAAAACCGCAATGAGCTTTACCCCCGAGTGAGACCAGTGTTGCAATTGAAACCTCGTCTACTCCCAAAACTACCACTTGACATTCCTCCCTGTATGTATATTCCCTCCCTGGATGTATATTCCCACACGAATTTCATTGTCCTCTTTACTCTCCTTTATTCATTTTCAAATTGTCTCTCGGTTGGGGATCTCCACCCGGTTGCCAGGTAATACTCTGTTGTTTTTTTTTTGAGCTCGGCACAGTGACAAAGTGGACAATTTGGGGAGGTCCACTCCACCATAGCGTTTGACGACTCAATTCTGATGGCAATGAATCACGTGATGCGAGATCTGCCGAATTGTGATTTAATGGAACGTATCGCCAGATGTTGCAATTGGGGCATTTTCCTTAAAGGCGCAACTCTTGTTTTGGACACCAGGAGAAGAACGTGGATTTTGTCATCTTCATCCCGAAACCGCAATACTGCTTCATTCTGTTCTGAAGCGTCACTGAACCCGTGTATTTCCATATCTCGAGTATTGTTTAATATGTGAATCCACCATGTTATCTAGATTTTCTCGTCTCGCAACCCAGTCCGCTGTTGCATTTGCCGCAATTATGCTCGGCGAACTTCATCCGAGGGGATAAAAGAGCTTTTTCATAATGGAGAGCATCGATCATTCTGTTGGAGCTTCAACAAAGAGCTTTTGAAAAGAAAATTAATAGCCTATGGGATTGCACCGAATACCTAGCATCTTAAATTGTGAAGACGAAGGAGTCTCGAAAGGAAAAGAAAACTCAGAGACTCTTTGTTCTGTGAGAATATCTTTTAAAAGGGTATCATTGGTGGTTGTCCAATCCCTAATCTCATTTATTTCAGATGTAGCCTCTTGCCATGTTCCAGTACCCTTACCTGACGATATATTTTCGTAATATCTGCCGTGAACGTGTTCCGAAAGATTTTCCATTTAAGAACGATGTCGGCAATATTTTGTTGAAGGGCCGGTCCTATCATCATTTCATCATTCAATGGGACCCACTCGGATGTTTTGAATGACGCATCAAATACTACACGGAGCTTAGTCGTCGAGCTCCCTTCATTAACGACCGCATGATGAGGCAGTAAGAGTATGGTGTTAAAACCGAGACATCGTCGATATCTTCCATATGGCCAAAAGTCAAGTATTCCATGACAATCTGTATATCATATATAGTATACTCTTTCAATCCCGGATAAGTAAGCAGTTTGCTTTCTAGGCTTTGAAATCGGTTGAATCTCCATTCTTTAGATCTACCCAGATCTACCATTCCTTTAAATGGGAGTGCAACGAAGTGTGTCTCACATTCGATATCTTTCGGCTACGCGTAGGGTTGAGGAACTTCCTTCAATACACAGAAGTTAAGAAGTTGTGTTTCGAAAGTACACGTTTGGAGAAAATTGTTGACTCGCTTGGGTGTAATGGAGGTTCTACCAAATAAAATCCATCTTAATTTTATCTTTTGAGCTTTGGGTAAATTTGTGTCAGCTGGTTTTATCAATTCAGGCAGCAGAGTATCGGCCAGGACATTCTCCCTAGCAGTTTATTCACCTTAGTTGACTGATCTAAATTCGGTTCTGTCATATTCAAACCATTCAACTGTCGCCAACCTGCTGCGGTCAAGGACGCAAAGGATTTGTCTACCATCTTTGAGCAGATGCGGCTTCTGACCAAACTCAACTCCGAGATTTCGATGGGCGGTGGCTTTAGTGGAAGACAAAGAAGTTGAAAAAATATGCGCTGGTTTCTAACAAGACATCAGTATTTCAGTAAGTAGTTAAAAAGTAGCCTCCTAAAAGGCATGGAATCGTACATATAAATGAGTAAGCCACACAAAGTAAAAGCTCTATACCGGCTTACTTTAAATTCCAATAAGAATAAGAACTTCTAGATGGAAGATTAAAAAGTTTAATAAAAAAAAATTTAAACGATTGCAAGGTGGAAATATAATTTGATGCACACTTAGTTAAGAAATGGATGAATCTATGATTCTTGCGTAAAATTCTAGTGATGTTAGTGCGAACTCCAATTTCCTGCCCTGACGTATGTCACATCGGTGTTTAACTATCGCAACTAAAGATATTGATTATAATCGAAAAAATTAAAGGCAAGTGTGATTTGTGAGTCTGGAGCGTGTTTAAGTTATAGTTGTAAACATATTCAAGAAATTACTTTAAAATTAAGCATAAATGTAAGCAGTGAATATCTTTGTGTGCCATTAAAGTATAATAAACACACATAATGTCATTCAATGACTACATTTTTCTTTATTTTTCACTTCTCTGTTTTAAGTGATTTGTTGAACTGCTGGGACAGTCATCAATCACGCATCAAATTCGAATGAAGTACTTTTTACCAATTTGTTTTTAGAAAATTAAGTTGTAATTACTGTAGTTTTTTCGGAATGAGAAAAATGCCGCCAAAAAAGCAAAAGTTGGGTAGATAACTATACAACATTCAATTCGCACTAACGCGACTACATTAAGAAATTCGTTCCACAAGTTTGGGAAATATATTTCTTAATTTATCTTATTGGAATTCGAGCTTTTACCTTGTGTTGTATGGACGTGATCATTGCCTTATTAAGTTGCTTCATGAAATTCATTGTCAACTTAAAATGTTGAGTTGTGATTTGATGAAACACTTTTTTTGTATGTTGACAGCCGTACACCTATTCTGAAAATTGCAAGTGTCTCCGTATACAGGAAGTACATCTCTTTGAGATCTCTCTCTCTTTGAGATGGAAGGGCGGACAGCGAAGGTTTTGTAACAGGGTTTCTTTGCACCCTATGAGCACGGAACCCTTAAAATGATCTGATTTAATTTATATTTCTTCGGTTGGTTGCAAGACTGTGGTACTAACATTCATCATGGAAGAAGTTGGATCGAAAGTTGTCACTTGTGCAGTGAAAAAGTTTGTTTGTCCAACAGCTGGAGTATTACGTAAATCAAGGAGCGAATGATTTGCTTGTTGGCAGTATTAACATTATCGACTATTAGGGTAAAGCTCAGAACTATGGCTATACGCAAGACAATTTCAACAGATACCCAATTTGTTTATTTGTGTGCGACGATCAGCAATACTCAACTTGCGCCTTCTTGCAAATTTGAAAAGAGTATTTTGAGTTGTTGGTTGTTGTGAGCAGAAAGTTTCAATGCGTTGCAATTTTGACGGGTTTAGCGCAATCTATACTTGCTTTTGATTTATTGCCTCCAGAGTTCATTTGAAATTAACAGGGTATAGTTATTTCGCCGATTTTATTTACGATCTTCATGAGCAATCTTATGGGCTCTCTTCGTTACTCCATAGTGTAAGCAGATGACTTGATCGGGTACAGGTCAAGTCCGAAGATCGAGGTCATCGGAGTTTTCGAGAGAAGATGTCTGTGGGCTTGTCTGCACTTGCATAGAACTCCAGAGTCTGAGTACAAACAATTCAATACAGTAATGTAGTCCTGTACAACGGGGCCAACCTGACCAGAGTGAACAATTTGTTGATAAAATTAATTCGAAGTCACGTTGTAGGAGCAATAACCTCGAACAAAAACGTGATCTTCGGGCTTTTTACCCCAATGATATGCACAATGAGACTAAAAGCTTTAACGGGCGCAGTCCACCTGAAGCGATCTTCTATCTTGACAGAAAAGTTCTGGTCCAGGAAAGGCAAGCGGTGTCTTTAATCTTCCACATGGCCCGAAAAGCTGGAGACGGACCATTCGACTACGACCAAGACGTCGCACGTAGCTGAACGGAGACTCTTAGGTTCAGTAGGGCGGTATCAGACAGCGACAGAGCGGATGTCGAAAGGCAAAACCATCACTAGTGGTGGATGGACGGAGAATGAACTCTTCTGTGTTCTCCTGTCAGCCTTGCCCGGCCCGGCCCGGCTTACATATGTTTGAGGTAGCATAGGTAATTTTAATTTTATTTTAAGTTAGGTTAAGATTTTATGTTTAAGATTATTTTTTAGTTGTATTAAGGTATAGTTTTAGTTAAAATATTAACAAGTCCATTTACCAAGCTTTTCCTGATAATAAATTTTGTTTTCTTATTTTTGTTATTATTTGTTAAAATTTAAAGAAAGACAAATTTTTAATTTGTTAAGTTTAGCTGAGAACGCCCACAGAAGGCAAGTTGGTTATTTAAGGCATTGTTGAGTTAATTAAGCTGCATCAAGTTATGAATTAAATTAAAAAAAAGTGCTTAAATTGGAAATTTATGGATTTTTGTCGTGATATGAAGACATTCGTTCATCTTCCAAGCAAGTAATCAAAAGTAAATAGCATATAATAGGACTACCGGTTGAAAATGTCGTCTTTTTTTCAAAAATCAATGCTTTATTGAGGAAAAATAGATATAAATTCAATATTCAAAGTATTCCCATCGCTAGCCACACATTTTTTCCATTTTTCTGGCAATTCATAGATACCCGTTCTGAAAAATTCGACCGGTTTGGCCGCAATCCACGAATCGATCCATTTTTTGACATCATCGAAATGACGGAAGTGCTGGTCAGCCAGGTCATGTTGCATCGAACGAAAGAGATAGTAATCGGATGGCGCAAGGTCTGGACTATACGGCGGGTGGGGTAGGACATCCCATTTCAGCGTTTCAAGGTAAGTTTTGACGACATTTGCAACATGTGGCCGAGCATTGTCATATTGCAAAATAACTTTATCGTGTCTTGCGACCGTTTCCGGCCGTTTTTCCTTCAGTGTTCGGCTCAAACGCGTAATTGTCGTCGGTAGACCTCGCCTGGGATTGTTTCATTCGGTTTTCTCAGCTCATAATACACAACACCCTTCTGGTCCCACCAAATGCACAGCATAACCTTCAGGCCATGAATATTCTGAACGGCCGTCGATGTTGAGGCATGTCCGGGGTATCCATACGTTGCCGGACGTTCGTAATGTACCCATTTTTCATCACCAGTGCCGATTCGATGCAAAAAGACTTCTTTTTGTGGCGTTCAAGCAGCATTTCGGATATGCAAAATCGGCGTTCGACGTCTCGTGACTTTAATTCATACGGCACCCAATGTCCTACCTTTCGGATCATTCCCATTGCTTTCAAAAGATCGGAAATGGTTTGCTGAGCGACGCCAAGTGATTTTGCAAGTTCTTCTTGCGTTTGTGACGGATCTTTATCGAGCAATGCCTCCAATTCATGGTCTTCAAACTTTTTCACCTGGCCGGGGCGTTCTTTGTCTTCGGTGTCGAAATCAACATTTTTGAACCGCTTAAACCACCGCTGACACATTCGAACGTCTATGGTATAGCCCGGGTAAGGTTCGGTAAGCAATTGATGTGCTTCGGTTGCTTTTTTCTTTAAATGAAAGAAGCATACTAAAACTTCCCGCAAATGTTGTTTTGATGGCACGAATGCAGACATTTTATGGCTTTACAAAAACTTGTGTGTTTTTACTATAGACCAATAACTTAGACTGAAATAATAAGACAATGACATGAAGTTTCTGATGTGAAGGCTGTCATGGTCAAAATTCACCTCAGAGTCATAGATATAAAGTTGTCTGCAATAACGACATTTACAACCGGTAGTCCTATTATATGTAATGAGAGAACCGTTCGATTTATGAGCTAAGTTACCTAGGCGCTGTATATTTCTGATGTTTAGCGCTGTTGGATGTTGCATTTGTCAGTAGGTTCAGCTGAAGCTCGAATTTCCCCAAGTCGATGACGTGCACTATGTTCCATCCTTTTCCGTAATTCACGGAAACAATCGGTGCTTGGCAATTGTAAATTTGGAAACCCTGCACGGTCGTCAGAAGCGATATAATCTTAATGCTACGGAATATAAAGCTAAATTAATGCCAATATAGGATATAGATTACGAAACGTACATATTATGCCTTCATACTTGTGTATGCAAAGTTTTTATAAGACTATAATTTACGGTTAAGACTTTACATTTGTATATGTAAATGTTGCATTGCCCACTGGAGAAATATACCGGGACTCAGACAATCGAAATAACTTATCAAGCCCTTCTCGTGCAGAGAAGTCGTTTAACTCAACAAGGAGAACATTAGAAAGCACATGAGCTTCCTCTCAGGCCATTGCCGCTCTAGATCACATCTAACCAAACTAGGGCTCAGTACAACCCCCAAATGCCGACTCTGTTTGGAAGACGACAAAATGGCTCTACACATTCTTTGTGAATGTCCAACTCTAATTTGGCCAAGCAGGCGTGTCTTCCTCCTTATTATTGCCTCATATTCTCTTATATGCAGTGAAAATGATATCACCCTTTTTATATTTTTAGGTGAATGTTTTTTGGCATTGTGTCATTTATTATTTGATTTTCGCTTTCTTTCTATTTCTCCTCTTAGTTCGTGATTGACCTAAGCTCGAAAGTTAACCAAGTTTTGATTATCTATTCTAGACGTTTGGTTGAAAAATGCGTCTCACGGCTTCATTTTAGTCACAGAATGAATAGTGTTCTTATATCTGTCGAGGGCAATGTTCATCAGATCTGTTGGCCGCTAGCCTTTGTATACACCCTTCAAACATCGATAAATCTCTAAAACAGTGAAGTGAAGTCGCTTGACTTGCCCGTTCACCTCACTCCGCTGGACATATGTTAGACACAGTTTTATACCCAACATTCGTATGAAGTTAAGTATGATTGCGCTCAATATGATGCTCGAGGGTTCTCATATCCCCTTTTTTTAACGCATTTTTATTTATTCATTTAATTTTCCATACATGCTAGGCAAAAACGCTTAATGCTAGCTTAATTAACTTAATTAATTTTAATTATGAACTAACTTACTGGTCCTATACGATCGCTCTAAGCTAAACCCAACAATTTAATAATATGTCTTTCGACTTAATATTATACATTATATTTAAATTATATTAACTTATTACGAAACTAAGAAAAATATTATTGTTAAGAAACAAAAACTTAGTAAATGGACTTTTATTAATTTTTACTTAAACTAAACTTAAAACTAAACTAAAAACTAAAAACTAATCCCAAGCATAAAATATTAACCTAACTTAAAATTATACTAAAACTAACTACCATGGTACAAAAACAAAAACCTACACCCTCCAAAATATACATAAACCGGCCAAGGCTACAGGACATGCTATACTATTGCCTTAAAAGCACTCAAGACTAAAGTTTAACATACGACAGAGTTCTACTCTTCGTTTAGCCACCAATAGTGTTGCTTCACGACATCATACGGCCCTACTAAACCGAAGAGTCTCCGGTGAGCTATTTGCAACGTCTTGGTCGTAGTTGACTCGCTCATCCACAGCTTTTCGACCAACGTGGAAGATTAACGGCACCGCTAATCTATCCTGGACTAGACCTTTTCTATCTAAATAGAGAAACGCTTCAGGGGGAATATAGCCGTCGAGGCGCACTGTCTCGTGGCGCATATCAAAAAGCCCAGGAGATCAAGTTGTTGGTCGAAGTCATTGCTCTTGCAATGTGACTTCGAATAAGTTTTATCAGAAAGTTGTCCACTGTTGTAAAGGATCTCGTTACTATAGAATTTTTTGTACTCAGACTCTGGAGTTCTATATAAATGGAGACAAGCCCTAAGACATCGTCTTTCGAAAAACCGAATCTTTTACATTAAGCTTGTTCCCACGTTGAACCATACGGGACATCCATAGGCAATAACAGGCCGAATGAGGGCCGTGTAGCAGATCACCTTTACCTTGGCATCGAGTTGACTGCTGTGAAACAGTCTCTTTGTCAAGGCAAAGGCCGCTTTGGCTTTGGCCAGAGCAGTATCTATATGTTTGTTAAAATATAGATACTTATCTAGCTAGATCCCAGGGTATCTAACAACACTTCGATTCGCCAGTGTCTGCCCGTTTTGCCCAACGATGGAGAACATTTGCCACTTCTTTTTAGTATTTGAAGAGGCCCTAGACAACGGAGTCCTGAACAGAATGGTCTCGCACTTTTGAAAATTGATTTTCAACTTCCAATCATTGCAATATTCCTGAATCTTTTCGAAGTCACGTTGCAAAAGACTAACGATGACTTTGATCTTCGGACTTGACCTGTACGCGATCAAGTCATCTGCGTACGCTATTGAGTGGCGGAGAGATCATACAAGATCACTTGTGAAGATCGTAAATAAGATCGGCGAAATAACTACACCCAGTTGTAGACGACAGCCGACGTCACACTGCCATTTTTCACAATAAGCTGTTTGCTGGTGAGCATATCTAAGATTATATACAGCAGCGGTTTGCTTATGCCGAGCTGGTCAAGCTTGAAAAAGAGCCCCTGCAACCATACAGTGTCAAAGGCCTTTTCCAAGTCAATCAACAAGGCACCCGTGCATTGTTTCTTACCTTTGTTCCATTGGATATCCGATACCAGTTTAGACGCGGCATGTATGCAATCATGCCCCGCTCTGAAACCGAATTGGTTATCCGGAAAAATTTTTTTGTCCTCAACCCACTCGATCAGGGCTCTATTGATAACCTTTTCAAACACTTTGCTGACGTTGGGAAGGAGACTTATCGACCGGAGATTTGCCGGATTGGATGTGTCTTTATTCCGTTTAGGAATTGGTTGCACCACCGCTGTTTTCCAATGAGCTGAATAATGTGTATTATTCAGCAAATTGTTAAACAGGGTAGTGTAAATGTTTACCGCTTCAAGAGGAAGGTGTTTAAGAGCAATGTTTGCTATTTAGTCGATTCCCACAGATTTCTTACTTCTCAGTGAACCGAAGATAGCCAGGAGATCTTCTTTTAAAACATACGGAGGATAAACCCCTTAATTGGCGATGAAATCATTTGCCAAATTATCGTCATTGAACATGGTAAAACCAATGTTCTCCGATCGCCAGTGCTCAATATTATTTTGAAGGTCGGAGTTATGTACGAGGACGCGGTCTTTCAGGATATAATTCGGGTGAGTGCTAACATTCACCTTATACACATCTTGAAAGGTCGCGCCTATTAGTTCAACTTTCTCTTGACGATCACAAAAAAGTTGTCATCTTCGATCGCTTCTAATGGATCTATGCCTGCTGTCACAAGTACTTGTTCGTTGTCTGTTGTTCGGGGGAGCTTAAGACACGATAGCTCATTCTGATTTTTTCTACGAAAAAAATTGTTAATTTTCGGGAGTATACTAGGGTTGCTAGCTTTAACAGCCCGAATTTAGTTATTCCAATGCGAATTAATTGAAGCTCGGTAATTCTGCTGAATTAATTGCTGTAGGCTTTTAAGTTGTGACTTCAGTGTCCTAACCTCCGAGTTTTGTGGGTCGGTAAAACGTCTGTACAGGAGTTTAAGTCTCGTCAGTAGCGTACTCTTTTGTCGGTGTAGACCGTTTGAACGTACTCTTCCAACTCCGCAATTTCGTTGGGAATCGTAACTACGGCACTAAATCCGCAATGGTCACTATCGTACACGAATGTGTGAAGACAGTTTGTTGTCTGTCGGTCCATGTCAGTCAGCTGTATCCGTTCGTCAAATAGCATAAGATCAATGCAAGAGCCTGATCTGGGATAAGACGGACTATCCGTCGCTTTTAAATCGAGTCGATACTCGACACTATTCTGACCCCACCAATTGAATAGTAGGTTCCCTCTAGTGTTTGGTGAATGCTTTCTCCAATTGCTATGTTTGGCGTTAAGATTTCCGGCCATGAGGTAATAATTCTCCTCCGGAGCCGGACGTAAGTATTGAAAAAGTGTCTCGAGCTCTGAGATAAAACAGGTTTGTTGAGTAGCTTCAGTTGCATAGGCTGCGATCATATACAGCCTCTTCCCACTACGGAGGGGGATGCATATGATGCAAGCCTCTAGCACCTGGAATCTACGCACTTCACCGCTGTACATAACCTTAAAATGCAGATTTTTCCTAATAAAGATAGCGACGCCACCAGCTCCGTTGGAGTTGGGTCTGTCTCTTCTTATGATATGATACTGACTGTGCCTCAACTTGTGCCTCTGAGAGAGCTTAGTTTCGCTAACCAGAAGAACATCGGGACCTTGATCTTCTAACAACTTGAAGAGTACAGCTCTTCGTTCGATATTTATTAGCGAATTTCCATTCACTGAAAGGATCTTTAAGGGTTTCTCCACCAGTGAACACATTACGACTGGAGGCGCGTTATACTCGGCAGCAGAGTGTAGATACAATCTACGCGTGTCGCCTGTTCCTGTATTTGCTGTTGCAGATGACTAATTTGCCCCTGAATGGAAAGCAAAATAGCCAGCAGATCAGCATCACCACTAGGTGCTCCAGGTCGTGAGGCCTGAGGAGCAACCTTTGGTGCTTGTTGTACCGTACTCCTCTGACCGGCCGCCATTTGGGCGTAGGTCACCTGTGAGTTACGGCTGGTGTTTTGGGAACAGGTGGCTGCTTGACCTCCACCTTCTGTTGGCGAGCCAGGTTTATTTTCCTAGCAAATTGTTACCTGTAACAACCCCGATAGTTAGCGGTGTGTCCCGAGTTACCACATATAATGCACTTGAGAGTCGTGCTATCAGTAACCCTATCCTTACCTAGAGGACATTCCTCTGCCTTGTGATTCAATGCACACTTAATGCACCGAAACTGCATTTGACAGTTCGCAGCGGCGTGCCCGAACCTTTGACAACGAACACATTGTAAAATGTTGTCGCTGCGATTTAATTTTTCCCAACTTATGCATTGATAATCTAGGGCTTTAACTTTCCTCAGACTATCTAATTTGCTGTTGGGGGTTAGCTGGACTAGGAAGTACGGTAATTTCCGATTCTCCCTTCTGGCCTTTGCTGTGATGAATGGCTTGACACCTACGAATTCAAGATCGTCACATTCCTTTGCCTTAAGCTCCTGAAGGAGCTCTTCAGGATCGGTGGACGTATCGAGACCTCGAAGGAGCATTATCTGCAGTCTTTCACTTTTTGGGGTGAAGGAGTAGAACTCTGTCGTGGTCTGTTCTAATAGATTCTTAATTTTTTTGTGGCCTTCCACTGTGAAGCAGTGGATAGCATGCCTGTCATTACTCAATCTTTTTATTATAAAATTTTCGCCTATGGCCGACTTACATATTTTTATCGTGTCCTTCAGCTCCATTTTGTAAGTATTGATTGGGGGCACCTTAGCTCTCGATGTCTTCTGCTGCTGCTGTTGCTGTTGTTTTTGCTGCTTAGGCAGCTCTTGTTTTTGATGCTGCTTTGGCAACTCTTGGTTTTTTTGCTGCTAAGGCAGCCGTAATTGTTGTTGCTGCTGAGGCAGCGGTTGTTGTTGCAGCTGCTTAGGCAGTTTTACTTGTTGCTTCACGGCCCTCAGTAACGCTTCGAGTTGGCATATCTCGTCATCTTCGTCGTCCGTTTCGGACGGTGCCAACGACAGAAACGAATTACTGTCCGCAGTGCAGAGGCCCTCCCCGCCGTCGGAGACATATGGGTAATCGTCTCGATCGCCTGATGCTCTTGCTGTTGTAGCTGCTGTTTTGATTGCTGCTGCGGTGGTTGCTGCCGTTATTGTTGCTGTTGGCCCCGTTCCCCTGCTTCAGTCGGCAGCTTTTCTACCGAAGCCGATAGGGACGGGCGCTTCACGAGGTTCGTAGTCGGTTTTAGAAACCTCCTCCTCTTTCCGCTCTCCTTCTTTGAGGTTGACGCTATTGATTTTGGGTCAGGCGATGCCCTTCCCGTTAATCCTCCACGTGGGAACTCCTCCTTTCTCCCACTCATTTCTCTCAACACTTGTTCTCAATTCAATGTGATAAATTTACATAGAAAAAAAGAACTTTTTTTTTCCTTTATTTCCCCGCTGGGCCTCGAACCGCGAACTCTTGAGCACCAGGTCCGCGACACAACCACTGCACCGGCTGGCTATTTGTCAGTCCAGTGGCAAAACGAGCACTTGAAAAAATATTTGTTATTGTTTTCGCTACCAAAGTCAAAACATGTGCTGTTCCACTGAAGGTCTGTGAACGACTGTTCTCATATCCCTCTTATCTGCATAATGCAACAAAAGCCGTTGTTTGATAGTTGGCCAGTCAACATCGAAAATATTATATGATTAGAGCGTAAGAACTTCCCCTTATCTTTTGCCGGATGTGCTGAAGAATACCACGATATAGGGGTTAGGGCTTGACAATGTCAAAATCCCCTAGGATGGCTTCGACCATATGAACCCATATCTACAGCAACTGAATCGATGTCCTGACGTCTTCGAGCTTCTTGAGACGCGATTCGAGTGCTTTCACTTGACCGAGGATGGCATTGATCTCTTTTTTTCAAGTCTTTTATAATTTACTTAATCAACAAGTAGTAGTAGCAAAATAATTTAAATTGAAATGAATAAAAAAATATGGTATATTACCTATCTTATTTAACCTACGTTACTCGTCCTTTTTTATATGCTTTTACACTGTTTTGAAAAATTTCTTTATTTGGATAATTTTTCACAATCGAAATTATTGAATTTTTCATTCCTAATAATTAATTATTGTATTATAATTTTTTTTGTCATTTAACTTCACTAAGATTCACATTTTATTGGTTTGAGTTTTAATAATTTTTGATTATTCGTTCGAAATCTGAAAAAATTAAACGCTGAATTAAACTAGGAAACAGGATTCGGAAAGCTCGTATTATTTTCGTTTATTCGCAAGGGTCGATAGTTTCAAGCAATCTTATCCTTTCTATCTTCTAGTTATCTTCGTCATGTTCATCCAGATAACAATGGTTTCACTCAATAGAGCGCAGTTATTTATAGTCCTGTTTGAACGGACACCACTATCACACAGACAAAGGATACGATTTTGGAAGCATGTCCCTGCTCGGGCGCCAATCAAGGTTTCTGTCTGGGAAATCATCATTATGAGGACGCAAAATTTTTAACGAAGCCACATCAATGTAGATGTGGAAAACAGTGTGTGTTGAGGGGTTGCAATTTATATGAAGAATAGGTTAAATGCTAAATTTTTAATGTGCTCGATATCCAGTGATTCATTTAATAAATTTTTTATTGAAATTTTAATTGGAAATAATAAATGTATTATTGACTGCCTATATTTGCCACCAGAAATTGCTCATCATAGGACTTTGACCAGTATTCTTGAGAAAATCAGTGACCTCGCCACTTATGCTTTTAACATCCTTAATGTATAAAAATTCTTGTGACCAATAAAGTTAAGTATATAAATTATATTTTCAACACAATACTCATGTACAAGAAAAAGTAATGCCTATCCCAAAAAACTGCAAAGCTAATGATTATCACCCTATCTAGTTTTCGGAGAGGACACAGTTGTATAACAGCTTTATTAAAAGTTACGGATGATGTAAGTGATGCTATTGACAATGACAAATGTACTCATATTACTTTACTGGATTTTTCAAAGGCCTTCGATTCTGTCAGTGCTTGAAATTTAATTTTAATTTTTATTAAAAGTTCACAGTGGTGCACCACAAGGCTTATTTTCGGGTTCATTTTCAATTATATTTTTCATCAACGATTAAATCATTGTATTGCGTTATTTTGACTATCATGTCTGTGTTGATGACGTACAGCTTTATTTTCATTTCCTTATTGGACTAACGGATGGCGCTATAGTTAAAATCAATTAAGAGCTTAGTTCCATTTTCAAGTGGTCTGCTAAAAACTGTTAACTTCTTAATCCTACCAAGACTTAAGCTGTATTGATTTACAAACACGATCCTTACCAACCTTCCACCTCTTATTTCAAATGTCCAACAGATTGAATTTGTTTTCAAAAATCAAGAACCTTCTTATAATCGTGAATAACACCCTCACTAGAGACGAGCACATATATACGCTGCACTACAAATCTTGTCTGTTTGCAGAAATTGTGAGTTATTTGCTGCGTCTGATTCGTCATCGCTCCATAAACTTAATATTACATTTAACTCTATTGCCAGATTTGTTTTTAATAAGCGTCGTTTTGACCCTATTTTTCACTTCTCATTGTAAATTATCTAATTTACAAATCCTGTACAGTGCTGTGTAAAATTATTCGCAATCAACATCCGACATACTCGTACAAAAAATTATCTTTATCAGGTCAACGCGTACCTTGAACATTGAACCAAACTTGTGTACATGCAAGAAATCAAGAAGAAAGTTTTTCATTCACGACACCAGTCTTTGGGATAAACTCCCTCCTTGTTTAAGAGTAAAAACCAAGCACAGGTCCCTTTTCTCCTATTTTTTAAACTATTTTTTAAATGAAACATTTAAATAAATCGATTCATTACTCATCTTTAATAGTAATAGGAAGCTGACCGAAATAACTTAAGACGATAAGCACTCTGCCGAATATTGTCAATATTCTGGACGAGCTAGGGAAGGCTGAATATTTTTCCTCTCTCGACCTTGCCAAAAAATGAATTTAAAAGGGCGTACACAAAACGAATTTTGTCATACCAATGGGACTGTATGAATTTTTAGGAGTGCCTTTCCGTCTCAAAATGCGCCAAATTGACCGAGCGCTATCTGGAAATACAATTTCATTAATCCGCCTTGTTGAATAAATGTCGGATACCAAGCATATAAACTTGTTATCGATCGTAGATATGTATGTGAGCCAAGCACTTGAACTTGTTCACGTAATGAAACTAACGCTTAAATTACACGCTAACGCTTTGTGGTGGATCAATGATAATTGACATTTAAATTAAATAAATAAAGTCTATATATATTTATTTTTTCTCATTATCTATAGCATGTCTCTTTTCGATTTCTTGCCATTTTTCAAGTTTAGTAAAAATGGTATTAGTTGTGACATTTTCTTTAATAATTTCTTCATAATAAAATTGAAATGTATAATTGGTTTCTTTGTATTTGATTATCGCATCATTAAGTTTGATATTACAATTTTGAATGTTAATAATATAATTTCCTTAAGGTTAAGTCTCTGGAATCACAATTATTTTGCACAGTTATATTTTCAGCATTTTTAACAATATGTTCTTTCATTAATATTATAATTTCAAAATTTCTGTTAATTTTCAGTAAACAATTTTGTTTAACAATACAATCATCTCTTCTTTTTAAATGAGTAACATTGTTTTTATCACTGTCATATTTATGTGCGTTACCCTGTTATACAGTTACAATGAATGGTTCTAAGTATAGTTCCTCTTTCTCATAATTTGTTATCGGTAAAATTAATTTGATCGGGAGTGTAATAATTTCATCGGGTATTTTTAATGCTATAATGATAGAGTCATCCGTAAATTTCATGACTTCGGATTTAATGTTCTTTAATTTGCTGAAATTCATGCCTGTCATAATAAATTCATCTTTTGTAAGTAGACTGGGGTGCGTTATTCCAATTTTGGTTGCAGCTATGGTATCTATTAAACTATCGATTAGTTTCTCTAACATTTGTAGTATAGTGACTACTTCTGTACGTTGTAACCGATTAAGTATTGTCCTTTGTAACTGTGGCAGACCGCCCATACGCCACAGAACGCCATCTATGAGTTCGAAAACAAATGTAGTCAAATAAATAGTCTCAACCACATCCCAGTTCGCTCGCTTCCGAAATAACATCGTGGCTGGCCCCACCATTTTTTGGGTCTTTGCCATTGCGTCTGGTCGAAAGGGAAGAAGCGAACTGCGGTATGATATATATATACTTTATTTTAACATTGTTAACTTCCTTTTTCGATAGAAATAAAATTGCTTTCCGATTGACGTGTGCCTTTCCTTTCTTCGGAACAATTAAATATTCGACCTCGCCGAATCAACCAGACACAAACTTTTTTTTCGCAGTGCAAACTTTATCTGCACGCGACACATGGTCAGAAGTTGCGAATAGCTGCCATTTGCATTCGTCGAGTAGCCCCTTGCCGCCGTGGAATACCTCTGCTACTTCAATCCGCAATTCAAAACGGAGTCCCACGTGCGAGAAGTCACACTGCGGATAGCCGTCGTCAAATACAGTCAAGTGAGAGACTCCCTTGCCGCCGTGGAGTATAATCACTGCTTATGGAACGCACACAGGAAAAGTGCTCGCCTTAATCCCAAGCTAAGCACCACTCGTATCCAAATGGAAATATTAGAGGACGTTGCTGCCACTGCCGCTGCAGCAGACAATGCCACAGTCACTATTCCTGCCACGGAGCAAATAATGCCAATCAATGCTGCCACTGCCGCCACAGCAACCAGTTTAGTCGCCGCCGCTCCGTCAGCGGAATCAGTAAATATGAATGCTGACATCGTTTGTACACTGCAAGAGCGAAGTTTGTTGCTAGCTCTGCAAAAACAAATAAATGAATTCGAAAAGCAACTCAACATGTACCAGGTAAGGCTTAAGGACAGCGATTTGCAATGCCAGGCACTTAAGGAGGCACTGCAAAGTAATGTAACAGTTGTCCCAGCAGCTTCAGCCTTAACGCCTACAGCTTCTCCGCCAGCAATAATGTCATCAACAGTTGCGCCATCATCAACCATAGCCACTGGTACATATTGTTTTACCGCAAGTACAAATGTACATCATAGCCAAGTAGCGGTACAGCCTGCAACATCAATGCCGAGCGAATTTCTGTCCACGTCGTCATCGTATACTGCCTTGCCGAGTGTTACTGCTAGCTATAGTGCTAACCCAAATATTTCACTTACCAATACCAACAGCTGGTTACAGCCGAATCATCACACAGCTGCGTTTACTCCAAGCTATGCTGGGAGTAGTAAACGTACACTCCAATCGTCATTTGCTATGCCAAGAAAGACGCAAGATTTGCCTGAATTCTGGGGCCACGCTGAAGACTGGCCGCTGTTTTCCATATTGTATGCAGAGTCGACAGCAGCGTACGGGTATAGCAATCTGGAGAACAGTATGCGCCTACAAAAGTGCCTTAGAGGAGAGGCACTGGAGACCGTGAAATCGCTATTAATTCACCCTGACAATGTGAGTGCTGTGATGGAACAACTTCGCTTTCGTTTCGGCCGCCCGGAGCAGCTTATACTCAGCTTATAGTTACGCCAAATTCGTGATGTTGCCCCCATATCCGAGGCTTCAGTCGAAAAGTTAGTACCATTTACGACGAAGGCGAAGAACCTTGCCGTGTTCTTACAGTATATCAACGGCCAACATCACCTATCCAACCCTACCTTGCTGGAAGAGCTAATTGCCAAGCTCCCAATGAGTAAAAGGATCGAGTGGGCTGCTTATGCAGAGTCGATACAGCCGTATCCCACCGTCGCCGACTTCAGTAACTGGGTGAACAAAGTTGCCGCCTTGATCTGTACTGTGCAAAATAGTGTTAGCCGTGCGCATGCAGAGCCCAAATATAGAGCTGTACTTCACACCGACCAAAGAAATTAAAATGATACACTCAAGTGCTCGATATGCCAGAGCCAACATAGGACTGTCGAGTGTAAACGATTTCTGGACTACAGTGTGCCGGATCGATGGACCGAAGCTAAGCGTCTCCGCCTACGTTTCACTTGCCTGGGAGTGGGGCATTCGATAAGTACCTGCCGACGTCGGAAGCCATGCGGTGTTGAGAATTGTCAGAGGAGCCACCATAAGTTATTGCACTATAGTCGAAGTCGCAACGCCGACACATATGCACTGCTGGACGAAGGTTCGTCCATAACCATGATGGATAGTTCATTAGCCGAAGATCTAGGTCTGGAAGGTCGACAGCAAAACCTAAACCTCCAGTGGTTTGGAGGATGAGCCGCCCAAGAGAACGTGACAATCGTCAGTGTTCATGTCAGTGGTGCCGGTATGAGGAAGCGACACATGCTACGTAACATCCAAGGAAGTGTCCAACCTTCAACTACAAACCCAGAGCCTGAACAGAAGTGACTTTCGTGGGAGTGCTGCCCGTCTGAAGCGCCTCTCAGTACAACCATACTCCAACGTGTCGCCGAAGTTACTGATAGGCCTCGATAACTGTCACCTGGGCCTTCCAGTTGAAACAATCCAGGTTAAGGAAGGAGGTCCTTATGCCGTCAACACCAAATTGGGATGGGTGATATTTGGTCCAACTCAAGGGGTCATACGAACTGCACCTTCGGTTCTGATGACAAAAGCAGGTAGTGAGGATCATCTGCATAAGCTAGTGGCAGATTATTTCGAGATCGAGAGTTTTGGGGTACGACCAGCACCAATAGTTGAAAACGAAGATGACCTTCGTGCCCGCAGCATCCTGGAATCAACCACGGTCAAGCTGAATGGTCGATTTCAAACAGGACTCCTTTGGAAGACAAACAACATCCAACTCCCTGATAGCTTTGCCATGGCTAAAGGGAGATTAGAAGGGATTGAGCGCAAGATGAAACGTGACCAAGTGTTTGCCGCCGCCTACAATGCAAACATCACGAGCTACGTCGTGATCAGGAGCTACGTCGTGATCAGGAGCTACGTCGTGATGTTTGCATTGTCTGTTGAAGGGTCCACAGCAGTACCAGCCAATGCCACCGGTACTCTTTAATTTTCGTGTGGGTGCCATCGCCGTGTGTGGGGACATTGTTATATACTTGAGTCAATTAAAGACGATGGTTCCATAAGTACTGTCATTTATTAGCCATTCATATCAAACAGTGTTGCCTTATATTATATTTATTCTTAGTACTAAGTATTGCCTGAAGGGCAAGTGCCATAATATAAATTCATGTCTTATTTATAACATTTTATTTATAACATCTCCTTTCTTAAGCTAAATTCTTACCTTGAACAGAAAAGGTTTGGCTTTTTAATTTCTCTACCATAGCGTGTTATGTATCCTGATTGATTTGCTGGTATGAACTTAGAAAGTTGATTTGGTTCTTTGATTTCAGGTGTTGTTTTCGATTTCTGTTCAGTTTCATTTAAAACCTTCTTAGATGGATCTTGAACTATGAAATTTTGAGAGGGATAGGTTCGATCTTGTATTGTGGCTCTATGGTGAGACCGTCTCAGATGCTCGGTGTTTCTACGAATAAGGTTATTATTTTCATTCCTTATTATATAGGATCGCGGAGAGAATTGTTTGTTTACCACTGTCGCAGGTTCCCATATTTTTCCCTCTTTAAATACAACATTGTCACCTGTACTAAAATTTACTTCTGACCTTTTCCTTCCCCTATCATGTTTTAGAGAATATTTATTTTTTTCTTCATTCGTGTTTTCATAGATTTGTGGAGTTAATTTTGGTTTCAATATTTCTGTACTAACGGGGAGCTTTGTCCTAAGAACCCGACCCATTATCACTTCTGATGGTGAATACCCAAGGCTTATTATTGGTGTAGTCCTGTACTCCAGAAGGGCGGTGTCAATAGTAGTCCATTGGAGCGAGAATAACGGGGACTTGAAAAGTTGAACTTGAAATTCCATTCTCTTGCAAAATTAAGCACTTCGTAAGAATTGAATGGATGATTGTCTGATACCACAGTTTCGGGAATTCCATGTGTGGTGAAAACTTCCTTAAGGACTTTAATGATACTACGTCCGGTTTTGTTAGATATTGGTTTTATTTCCAGCCATTTAGGTACGTAGTCAACTAATACCAAATATGACCTCGCACCAAAATCAAATAGGTCACAATCGACCTTTTGAAATGGGAAGCTTGGAGTGGGATGAGGAATTAAGGTGTGATGTCGATTATTTGCTCTGAATTTTTCACAAATTCTGCATTTAAAAACGACATTCTCAATGTCACGATTCATAAGAGGCAAAAAAAAAGCATTTTTGCGCGAGCTTTGGTCTTACTTATTCCAAAATGAGACTCGTGTAGGAGACCAAGCACATTTTGTACTTACGTTTGAGGAACAAAGATTCTGTTCTCAAAAAATAAAAGACCATCTTCAAAAAACAAACGATCTTTAATATTCCAATAGAATTTCAAATTATCCGATAGAGAATGCTTCGATTTTGGCCATCCGTTCTTGTTAAATTGTATAATCGATTGCATAACGGCATCGCGTTTAACAGCTTCTTGAAACATAGCTTTTTTAGAGTCGCTTAGGTTAACTGAATGAACGACATCCGTCAACGAACTATCCGTTGCAACTTTTTTGTCTTCCGAGGAGTTTCTTGATAAAAGATCTGCTACGTGAAGTAATTTTCCTGGCACATAATGTACATCCAAATTATATTTTAAAAGCTTTATTTTCATACGTTGTAATCTGTTAGAATGAATTTGGCTTAGCTCTTTTTTCATTATGCCCACTAAGGGTTTGTGATCTGTATGAACTGTTATTTTGCGACCATAAATGTATGTATGAAATTTTTCACAGGCATAAACTATACCTAGAAACTCCTTTTCTATCTGGGCATAGTTAATCTCAGCGTGAGATAAACTTTTGGATGCGAAACAAACTGGCTTATTATTTTGAAATAAGCAACAGCCTAAACCATTCTTTGATGCATCTGTCTGAAGAACAATTGGAACTTCAGGAGAAAAGCTGTGCAAAATTGTTGCATTGGCTAACTTTTCCTTTATTGATTGTAAAATCTCGGAATTTCTCTTGGTCCACACAAACTCTACGTTTTTTCGTAGAAGATCTCTCAAAGGTGCATTTATTTCAGCGAAATTAGGAATAAAAGAGCGTAAGAAATTGAAAGTTCCAAATATTTTCTCTAGGTCTTTTTTGTTCTCCGGATCTTTAATCGCCTTTATGGCTTCAATGCGTTCAGGATCAGGCGAAAGGCCGTCTTTAGAGAACACATGTCCCAAATATCTTACCTGTCGTACATTGTATTGGAGCTTATTCGGGTTAAACTTAATATTTATTTCCCTTGCCCGTTTCAAAACCCTATCTAGATTATCATCATGTTCTTGTTTTGCCCTGCCTCGCACTAAAATGTCATCAATGTACACAAAAACACCTGGAAGACCACCAAAATACTTTGTATTGACCTTTTGAAACTTTTCAGGTGCTATTTTTATGCCGAAAGGCAGAACATTAATTTTGTATTCCCCAAATGGAGTACTAAACACAGTTAGGTTTGAAGATTTTTCATCCAACTCAAGCTGCCAAAAACCTTCCTTGAGGCCAAGAACAGAAAATTATTCCATTTCTCTCATTACATAACAAAACTCTTCCATTTTGGGTATAAGAAAATGTTCTGCTTTAAGATTAAGATTTAACAATTGAGGGTCAAGGCAGATACGTAAAGTGCCATCAGGCTTCTCAACAATCACAAGGTTGTGACACCATTCGGTAGGCTTATCAACTTTGGTTATTATTTGTTACTTTCCATAGATTCTAAAGTCTCTTTCAATTTGCCTCTTAGGCTAAGTGGAACTCTACGGGGCGGTCTATTGCATGGAACTGCACCAAACTTTAACTCCAGAGAGCATTTATCAGGAAAACAACCTTTTCCCATAAAAACATCTCGATTATTTTTTATAAATTTCTGTCTGTCATTATCAGTTACCTTTAGCGCACTAACTCTGTTTATAAGATTAAAATCGAGACACGATCTAAGGCCTAATATTGGTTTAGAATTTACTTTAGCTACAACAAATCGTGTATCCAAACACTTCTCTTTATAAGTTGTCGGTAAAATCACTTCACCCACTGTCGTAAGCTTAAAGCCACCATATGCTTCAAGATTAGTCTTAGATGGTTTCAAATCGATTTTCATATTTTTAAATACATTTACAGGCACCACATTTACATCGGCACCGCTAACTAATTTAAAAGCAATAAAATCACAACCAACTTTCAAAGTCTCTACCCAAAAGGATTCAGTGCTATTAATTTCTTTAACTGTATCAATATAAAAATCCGATTCATAACTGTCACCAGTATCTACTATATCCCTTACTTTTGCACTTTTCTCAAAAACTGTTTGAAAATGACCTAACTGACCGCATGCCAAACATTTTCTGTTATAAGCTGGACAGTTACCAAATTTATGTTTTTTGTTACATTTTTTGCATCTACTGTACATATTATTTGTTTCACTACTTTTATTATTCCTATAACAGTTTCTATAATTTCTACTTTTATCTACTTCACCTGGCTTGTTTTTTGAATTACCATCTTCCTTGTTTCTTGTACCCCCTCTGAACCTCGTGCGACTGATGTCATCGATGCTGCTCTGCTGTTTCTGCATTTCCTGTGCTTAACTCGCCGTTAGTTCCGCAACACGACAAAATTCCTTAGCCTTCGTTAAATCCAAGTTATCGATTTTCAATAGCTGCGATTGGACATTATGATCAGCCAGACCAATCACCACACGATCCCTTAAAACGGATTTTTTCTGCGCTCCAAATTCACAACTTTCGACAAGTTTAGCGATGTCAGTCATTAAATGATCGAACGGTTCTCCTTCCCGTTGAGTTCTTGTGTAAAAAACGTACCGTTCATACACCACGTTACTTCTTGGATTACAGTAAGCTTCATATGCATCCATGACTGGAACAATTTTCTGTGCATCTTCTTCAGCAATAGATAAGGTGTTGAAAAGTTCAATTGCCTCTTCTCCGGCACAACTTAGGAATCGCGCAACTTGAATTTTATCCTCTTCTTTGTCCGTTTTGGTAGCCACTGAATAAATTTGATACCGTTGCTTGAACTTAGCCCAGTTTTCTTTCAGGTTTCCGTTCAGTTCTAATGGTTTAGGTTTAGTATAATCCATTTTCAATTATTTTAGTGCCACTTTAAATTTTATTTAATTGTTTTTTTTTATGCACTTTTCCACTTTTCTTTTCTTTTACCTTACTTTCTTTTCTTTCTTTTTTTTCAATTAATTACGACTGCGCCATGTTATACACTTGAGTCATTTATTAGCCATTCATATCAAACAGTGTTGCCTTATATTATATTTATTCTTAGTACTAATAAATATAATATAAATTCATATTTTATTTATAACATTTTATTTATAACAGACATAAGGGAAATGATCCACCAGATCGTTATCCAGCCAGAGGACAGGTGTTCGCAAAGATTTCTGTGGCGAAATGGAGATGACACGAAGCCGCCAGATGTCTATGAAATGACGGTCATGACGTTTGGAGCCGCTTGCTCGCCATGTGCGGCCCAATACGTTAAGGATAAAAACGCCATGGAACATACTGACTACGACCCCAGAGCCATCGTAGCCATAACGCAGCATCACTTCGTCGACGATTTCGTAGACAGTTTCGGAACAACGGATCAGGCCGTGAGAATTGCCAGCCAAGTACGAGAAATCCATAAGGACGCCGGGTTTGACTCGTGTGGGTTTGCCTCAAACTCGTTAGAGGTCATGACAGCATTAACTCGTGGAAAGGACGCCACAACCACTGGGACTATGTACCCAATCCAAGAAATGCTAGGGACCGAGAAGGTACTTGGAATGTTCTGGCAACCGATGAGTGACAGCTTCAAGTACCAGCTAAAATTCGAGCGAGTGGATACGCAAATCATCGCAGGAACTAGAAATCCTACTAAGAGAGAGCTGCTTAGTATCGTCATGTCAGTGTTTGACCCGTTGGGACTGCTGTGTAATTTCCTGATTTGCGCGAAACTGCTTATGCATGAAGTATGGAGGCAGAATATACGATCGGACGAGCCGTTGCCCAGCGGTATCAACGCAGAGTGGAACAGATGGCGTCAGTCTATACACAGAGTAACCGAGTTCAGCATTTCTCGCCATTACTTCGTCAACACAATTCCGAATCAGCTCCACCTACACATCTTCGTAGACGCCAGTGAAGAAGCATACGCCGCGGTAGCGTACGCGGACGCCAAAGGGAATGTTTCAGTCGCATTCGTATGTGCCAAAACGAAATGCGCCCCGCTGAAGGCGATGACGATTCCACGCCTGGAACTCCAAGCCGCTGTTCTTGGAGCCTACCTTAAGCAACTGGTCTTAAAGGAACACCCGCTTGTCGTCGAACGCTATGTTATATGGAGTGACTCAAGTACAGTCATAAAATGGATTCGGTCAGGAAACCGTCGCTACAGGCCATTCGTAGCACATATAGTTGCGGAGATACTTGCCGCCACTGAGGTTATGAACTGGAGATGGATACCTACCCAACATAATGTTGCCGACGAAGCCACGCGTGCGAACAGCCGAATAGACTTCAGTCCTTCATCACGATGGTTACGAGGACAGAAGTTCTTATGGGAGGAAGAAGAGAGGTGGCCTCTCGACTCTGTCAATGTCTAAAGGAGGATGAAGAAGAACTTCGCCCGAAGTTCGCCCTATTCGCCGTGAGTAACAATTTCATAGATTTTAATCGTTTTTCTTCCTTCTTGAAGATAAAGCGCACTGTTGCCTGGTTACAATGATTCGTTTCTCGATGCCGCCGAGAAGATAAATTCAAAGATGAACATAGTTTAAATGTTGCCGAACTGGCAGCAGCAGAAGTCGTATTGTGTCGCCGAGAGCTACGCTGCCGAGCTTGGTCAAATCAAGGATGGCCACTGCCTGACCAAAGGTAGTGCTCTTAATAAATTGATGCCGTACGTCGACGAAGAAGATGTTTTGCGTGTTAATGTTCGCATCAATGCAGCCAGCTGGCTACCATACGACACGAAGCACCCAATTATATTGCCGCCCGGACATGTGTTTACGGAGTTGGTCGTAACGTACTATCACTGTCGATTCAAGCATCAAAACATCTGTGAAATACGACGCAAGTTCTGGATTCCGCGCTTGAGGCAAGTCATGCGCAAGACGACCGCGAACTGCTACGTGTACAGGATTACAAGAGTCACACCTGTTACACCATTAATGGAACCGTTACCGGAGGACCGCTTGACGCCGTTCGTGAGGCCGTTTTCTTTCACGGGCCTTGACTACTTCGTCCCGCTACTGGTTACAACTGGACGCCGCACAGAGAAGCGATGGGTGGCTCTCTTCACCTGCCTGACCGTCCGAGCAATTCATCTGGGGGTCTCACGCGATCTATCGACGGACGCTTGCATTTTGGTGATTCGCAATTTTATAAATCGTCGAAAGTGCCGCTGAGAATTCGCAGTGATAACGGGAAGAATTTTGTGGGAGCCGACCAGGAAGCGAGACGATTCTCCGAGGTATTTGATGTCGAGCGCATTCGGGACGAGATGTCGTCAAGCAACGTTGAATGGGTGTTTAACTGCCCGAACAACCCATCCGAAGGTGGTGTGTGGGAGCGCATGGTACAATGTGTCAAAAGAGTTCTACGTCATACCCTGAAGGGAGTCGCGTCCCGTGAGCACACACTCCACAGCCTAATCGTTGAAGCCATTAACATCGTGAACTCACGACCTTTGACGCATCTGCCAGTTACCGTCGACCAGGAGGAACCACTCACCCCGAATCACTTCCTGCTTGGTTCAGCCAACACCTCGCAGACGATAAGTGTACGCGAACCGTTGAAGAAGCTATGCGGTCTCCGGAAACACTGGAGAATTGCGCGCCAACTGAGGGATCGTTTCTGGAAACGTTGGATTGTCGAATACTTGCCGACATTAACTCGCCGAGCCAAGTGGTGCCGAAGGACGACGCCGTTGAAGGAGGACGACTTGGTCTTCATGTGTGACCCCAATATTCCAAGGAAGCAGTGGTGCCGTGGAAGAGCAGTACAGGTATACAAAGGTGTCGATGGTGAGATCAGACGAGCGGATGTACGCACGAAGACGGGTTTGCTGAAGCGTCCTGTGTCTAAGTTGGCCGTTCTGAGCTTGGACAGTTAGTGAATCAAACTGATTCACGGGGGAGCGGATGTGGCAGACCGCCCTTACGCCACAGAACGCCATCTATGAGTTCGAAAACAAATGAAGTCAAATTAATAGTCTCAACCACATCCCAGTTCGCTCGCTCCCGAAATAACATCGTGGCTGGCCCCGATATTTGTTGGGTCTTTGCCATTGCGTCTGGTCGAAAGGGAAGAAGCGAACTGCGGTATGATATATATATACACTATTTTAATATTGTTAACTTCCTATTTCGATAGAAATAAAATTGCTATCCGATTAACGTGTGCCTTTCCTTTCTTCGGAACAATTAAATATTCGACCTCGCCGAATCAACCAGACACAGTAACTTTTGACTTTCGTTCTGATATCGTTCTATTTCCTCCCTGTCTTTTAAATCTAAATCCCGTATGTTCCTCATATTTTTTTTTCACTAGTTGTGTGTCAATTTTAATTTGATTATTTAGTCCCCGGATTGCATTTTTGTTGTTTGTGTCTGTTATTTTAAGATGTTCGTCTTTTTCTTCCCTACCAGCATTGTCCATGGAACCGAATAACCATTTATGAGTAGTTCCTACAAAATTTGCAAGCCCTCTCTTGGATCGTGTGTTAGGCAATATGATACGAAGTATTTTTGCATAAATCGTAAATCGTTTTTTATTTCTGGGTTCTTCCCAACAATATCAAATTTTTTTATTTCCTGTAAAGTTTCTATCAGCCTGTTTAACTTAACGATGTGAAGTATCGTTACTCTCGATCGGCGTTATTATTAGTGCTGCTTGAACAAGGTTGGTATTCGTCATTAAGAATATTATCATCAGCGGAAGAATCTGGGCATCACATAACATTTTTCGTTAGCTTCATGTAACCACATCACTATCGAGTCGTCTATTCGACGATTTGACAGCTGCCGAGCACTCCGTCTTTGATGTTTGCAACAACAATTTCGATGGTATTCTCTTGTTTTGTTTTTGTGCGCTTTAATCATCCCTTAAAAACTTGGAGAGTATCCGCTGAGTCCACTATTTATATTATATTATTATTTCTCAAATTTCTCTCTGTGGGCTTTTCGCCTAAGGACGATAGTGAAATAGCTATCGTGCAAATCAGATCGACAAGACGATAATAAACGTAGATTTTTGCGTTACGTGAAGCAAAGAAATTATGGTCACATTGATATCGTTATCGATACGAGATCATCAGACGACTAAACTGTCTTAGTCGTTTAATAATTCTGCTGCGTACTTTATCTAATATTTTAAAATAAGGCTCATTTTTATGTCTTACATGTTTGTAATATTTGATATAACCTACCTGTCTGGTTTCTGTATGGTCTTCCCTGTCTTGATTCCTTTTGCTTATAACATTTGCCTTCCGATTTTAAAGTCTCTTTATCACTACTTCTACATTTGTATGTTGAACTTGCCCTGGTGATGTACCTATCGTAGTATTATATCTTTTGTTTTAAATCTGAAAAGCTCCAAATAATTTTGTGTTTACTGATTCTTCCTGATTCATGGTAAATAAAAATCTTGGCTATTGAACTGTGTAAGCGTTTTATGTCGGCATTACCTGTATGTGAATTTGGTTTCGTATAGTGTACGTCAATATTTCGTTCTCTAAAGGAATTTCTAATACTACTGTGTCCAAAAAATAAGGTGACATTGTATTTATCTTGAAAATTCTTTAGTTATTCTTCCAAATCAATTTCATCCCTTTCAAAGTAATCCCCTCCCGATGCAATGCACTTATGCCAACGGATTTTCCAATCTTTGAAACACTGGTTGTAGTCACTTTCCGGGATGGCCTTCAGTTCCGTCTTCGCTGCGGCTTGAATCTCCTCTATCGTATCAAAACGGTGTCCCGGAGAGGTCTTTTGAGCTTGTTGAACAGCCAGAAGTCGCACGGCGCCAGATCAGGTGAAAACGGTGGTTGCGGAACGATATGGGTTGAGTTTTTGGCGAAATGATCACGAATTACGAGTGCGGTATGGGATGGTGCATTATCGTGGTGTAAAAACCAAGAATTGTCTTTCCACAATTCCGGCCTTTTTAGGCGGATAGCGTTACGCAAACGACGCAAAACGTTCAAATTATATTCCTTGTTGACTGTTTGGCCGGTTGGAAGGAATTCATAAAGCACAACACCACGATAATCGAAGAAAACAGTCAACATGACCTTGATTTTTGAGCGACTTTGGCGCGGTTTTTTTGGTCTCGGCTCTCCTTTGGCACGATATTCGCTCGATTGATCGTTTGTTTCGGGGTCGTAAGCATAGATCCAAGTCTCATCGCCAGTTATAATGCGTTTCATGACATCCTGGTAGTCGGAAAGCATTGTTTCACACACTTCAACGCGACGCCTTTTTTCCAAAAAATTCAATGTTTTCGGTACCAGTCGAGATTTGACGCGCTTGAGGCCCAAAGCGTCCTTCAAAATGGTATTAACTGAGCCTTTCGATAAGCCAACTTCATCAGCAAGGTCTCTAATCGTTAATCGATGTTTTTTCAACACCAAATCTTTGATTTGTTGGACGCGAGCTTCATCGGTTGAGGTTGATGGTCGCCCAGAACGCTCTTCGTCTTCGACACGTTCACGGCCGGCTTGGAAATCACTTTACCACTTGTAAACATTTTTTTTAGACATAGCCTCATCATCAAAGGCTTTCTGCACCATCCTCAACGTATCCGCAGCAGAAAATTGATTCCGCAAACAAAATTTAATGCAAATTCTTTGCTCAATAAATTTCGACATCGCAAAAAACGAAAAACTCACCTTTAGCAGCTCACAAAACGACGCGTATCTCAAACACTGTGAATATATTTTGACATGAAATTTCACATAGATGTCACTGACAGTACTACCAACATAAAAAGAAAGAAAAATTTCCAAATCCTTCGACGCGCGAGTTATAAATAATTGAAAGAAACGATCACGGTTAAATTTTCTTTAATTTATTTATTTTATTAGTATACTTAAAAAGAACAAAAAGGTGTTGCAGCGTTGAAGTTGACTTTAGAACTGTTTTTAAATTATATTATATTGACGGAAGGGAGGCCAAGTTGTATTGCTGCATTGACACTTGTTGGAGTTCGGGTATTGACCAACGGATGTGAAGTAATAATAATTGACCCACTTCCAACAAGTAACAATATTGCAATAAAGCAATAATGCCTAATTGACACTACACCGAAATCCGGGCATAGACCATCGACGTGAGTCGATCGTAAATGACCCAATTTCAAAAAAGCGACACAAGCAGATTATTGCTTAGCATATTGTTACTCCTCCCCTCCTTCTCTCAAGATTCTCCTGAATCGTTTCAAATGGCAATTCTACTGATTTATTTATATTGACATTTGTGTTCCCATTTCGTCTGATGATAACTAAAATTGTTATAATAAGAGTGATAATAATAAGAGATAAAGTTCCTGTAGATATTAGAACATGCTTTTTCATAAGATACATTTCTTGGATTTCATTTATGTTACTTATTGCTTTTAGGGTAAAATTGCCAAATCGCAAATGTTGCGTTACATTAACTTCGGATTTTTCTTCCAGCTTTATATCAAATTTAAATTCCGTTTCCTTATTAGTAATTATTTCATTTCCAATTTTGATACTACAATTATATATTTGTATAAGACAGTTAACACATCGTTCAAACTTTTTATTGTTACATTCGTTTTTAATTTCATATACATTATTTTTTACAACAACTAGATTATCTGTGATATAAACTAATTCAAAATTATAATTTTGTCTTAGCATACAGGTTTTTCTTTGAATGCAATCATTTCTCAATATTAAATCTTTGAAATACACAACTTCATTTTTTAAAGTATAATTCTTGTTATTCAGTGTAACATATCTTATTAATTCTGTATCCAATTCCAAAAGCTGCATATTTGGTAGTGGTATATCTATTTTTAAGTCTACTTTATCAAAAGTTTTTGGGATTTTGATAGCTAATACTAATTTTTCGTCTTCTACTCTAATGATACCTGTCTTCAAATTTTGTAGTTTGTTTATGTTCAAGTTTTCTGATTGTAATTCTTCATAAGTTAACAGTCCTGGGTGTACTAGTCCTTACTTCATCATAGATACTTGGTCCAATATTAAGTCTATTTGGTCTTCTATCAATTTAATTCTTAGTCTGACTTCTATTTCTTCTAATTTGTTTATCAGTTGTTTTTCGGTTTTTTCCAGCCCTTTGGAAAGGTCTGCAAATTTTCTTCGGTCGTCGTCAAGTGTTTTCTGAATCCTGAGTATATTGTCCGTCATGTCTCTGTTTACAGTTATTTGCTCATTAATGGTTTCGATTAGACTATGGTCATTCTTTTTTATAATTTCCAGATTTTGATCTATGAGTTCTCTGTCGTCGTTATCCATAGTCCCGAACAACCATTTCTGGGCTGTTCCTATAACATTCATGAGTCCTCTTTTTGACCTGTTTTTTGTTAATGTTCTAAATTTCTCTGTCAATTTAAAAAAATGTAGATTGAGTGTATTTGATGAGTTATTTGGAATGTCTATTGCCAATTGGTTCACTAATTTCTGTATCTGATCTAAATTTATTATATGCAAAATAATGTCGAAATCCTTAACTAATTTTACTTCATTGATGGTTACCGTTGTCATTCCGGTCTGTGATTTCAGAGGTGATATCATCAGTTCTGCTCTCCCTATTGGAATTATTGTTGTCAGCAAAAGCATTCCCATCACCTGCAAATAATTTTTCCTTTTTAATATATGATGAGTGTACGTTTTCTAATTTCTTTTTTCTATAATGTGGCTGCGCTTTGTTTCAGACATGTCTGTAGTTCTTTACGTATCCTTCTTCTCGTCTTTCCATAAAATCTATTCTATTTCTATTTAATTTTTCGGTCCTCCTTTGTTTTTCCTGAATTATTCTATTTCTAACTTATAATAAATTACTATCGTTAACTTCATTCGGCTTCAGTTTTAGGACGCTATGAGTTCTCATGTTGTATATATTAAAAGCTCTCAAAACGGTTTCCCATGTAGTATCACCTGGTCTTTTCTTAAGCTGGAATTCTTCTAGAATTGTACTATGAAGGCGTTCTATATCTGCGTTCCCGGTGTGAGAGTTAGGTTTTGTGTAATGCAACTCTATTGCTAGCTCTCTGAGAAAATCCTGTGGCTCTACGGAGTTGAATTCATTGTCTAAAATTATAGTCTTGGGTTTTCCCACTTTTGTAAAATGTTTCGTAAAGCTTTCTCTTTTATGTACATGGTTCTTGGATTGAAGTTTATATACAAAACCTTTTTTAGAAAGTTTATCTATTACTGTAAAGAAATATTGTTTTTCTATATGGTATATGTCTACGTGAATCGTTTCGTTTATTCTTTCGGGGGTTGGTATTATTTTAAATTTTTCATTTATAGGTTTCCTATCATATTTACCCGTATTACATTTATCACAGTTGTTAATAATTTGAGTAATTGCAGTAACTAATTTCGGATAATATATTTTATTTTTTAAAGTATTATAAGTTTCTATTATTCCGGAATGTCCTGACTCCCTTATGTTGTAGAGTGATATTTGCCTTTGAACCTCTCTGAGTGTTTGGAATTCTTGTGCCCTTTTTGTAAATTTAACAAACTGTAATTTGGTGTTGGTTGCGAAGAGTTGGATGACTATATTTTGAATTCGAACGTAGTCCTCTTCTGTATCTGAAAATATTCCTACTCTTCCTGAATTGATATAAGCTTTTAAGTTATCTTTCCAGATGTTGTGGTTGTCTTGTTAAGATAATTTGGGTTTTGCATAGATTAACTATTCCATCGTGTTAACATGTTCTCGTTTTCTGGGTGAGCGGTTTCTGATAAAGCATTATTTTCATACATACGACTTAAAAAGTTGGCTACAATATTTTCTTTCCCTTTTAGGTATTCTATCTCAAAGTCAAACTCTTGCAGTTTAAGCAGCCATCGCTGATTCCGTTGGCTAAATTCTTTACCTGAATATTTATTTTTCATATATTTAATTGGCATGTGGTCCGTTTTGAGTTTAAACTTCTTACCCCACAAGTATGGCCTAAAGTACCCCGTGGCCCAAACAATTGCTAAAAGCTCTTTATCAGTGGTGGAATAGTTTTGCTCGTGGTCATTCAATGTCCTAGAGGCATATGAAATAGGTTGCCCTTCTTGGGTCAATACAGCTCCTATAGCATGATTGCTTGCATCCGTGAACAGTGTAAACGATTTAGAGAAGTCTGGATATTTTAGGATTGGGTGTCGTATTATTTGTAATTTTAGTTTCTCGAATGAATCTATATATTCAGGATCGTTTGTGTTTATTCCTGTGTTTTCTTTCTTAAGGTATTTAATCATAGGGTACGCGATTTCAGCATATCCTTGAATGAACTTTCTATAATATCCTGTGACTCCTAAAAAGCCTTTCAGCTGTTTTTCAGTGCTGGGTATTTTATAATTTTGAATCACTTCGATTTTGTTTGGATTTGGTTTCATACCCACTGACGTTAATATGTGTCCCAAAAATTCTGTATTTTTCCGAAAGAATGAACATTTACTGGCTTGTATTTTTAAATTGTGCTCTTGAAGTCTTTTGAAAATTTTTTCCAGAGCTATCAAATGTTCTTCGATGGTAGTTGAAAAAATTAAAATATCGTCTAAATAGACAATACAAATTTTATTAATATATTCCCTTAGGATTTCATTCATCAAACGCTGGAACGTAGCCGGGGCATTTTTAAGCCCAAACGGCATCCTAACATATTCATAAAGACCCATTGGCGTTACAAATGCTGTCTTATGTATGTCTTGAGGCCTCATCAATATTTGATGGTATCCCTTCGCAAGATCCAGCGTTGAAAAATACTGGGATCGTCCTAATTTTGTCAGAATTCCCTCAATGTTGGGTAGTGGAAATTTATCATCAACAGTGATCTCATTAAGTTTTCTATAATCGACGCACATTCTGTATTTAACTTCACCATTGGCATTAGGCTTTTTGGCTACTATAACCACTGGTGAGGCATACCGACTTTTAGTTTTCCTAATAATTCCCTGGGCCTCTAACTCGGAAACCTGTCTAACCATTTCTTCCTCATGTTTATGTGGTAACCGATATAGCCTACAATGAAATCCTGTATTTCCCGGGATTAAATCTATTTGATGCATAATACTTCTAGTGTTGGTCAAGACATTTCCTTCTCGGTATTGCAATTTTGCATATTTTTCAAGAAGATTTGTTAACTTATATTTTTCATCCGAGTTTAACTCTTCTGTAGCTTCTATACCTTCATCTTCTAATTCAAAACACTCTCCTGCACCTATGCTGTTCTGAGACATAGGTAATATTGTATCATTTTTTAAATGAATCTGTTTTTTCTCCAAATTTATGTTCTTCACTATATTTTGTAGAACATCCATTCCTAATAATAAACTATAGTCTTTGTCTGCTAAGCTCATACCATATGCTTTTATAAAAAAATTAGAATTGTAACCAAATTCCTGAGGTACTGGAACTTGGTAAATTGTATACTGTGCCTGGATTCTGCCGTTGACTGTATTAAGTTGGATAACCACTTTGTCAAGTTCTTTATATGCTTCTTTTAAGTTATTAGTATTTAAAATTTGGTCCGTACTGTCTACTATCGGGCCTGGAATTCGGGCGATTATTTTGTTGTCTATTATTTCTAACGTCTATTGTGTCGATAACTTTGTTGTGTATTCTGTGGCGTTAAATATGAATGTTGGAAAAAGTTTGTCTTTGGGCTAGAGTTAGTTTGCGGGACTTTTCTAAAATTGTGTGATCTTTGGTCTGTAAATCTATATTCGTTTTGTCGAAAGTTGCCTTGTTCATAACTAACATAATTGTACAATATCTTTTTAACCTCCTGCAAACTGTCCATATTTCTTAATTCTTTAGCTAAATTACCAGTGCAAAAACTTTTTATTTTGACAATTATTGTATTATATTGTAATGTTTTAAAAGATTCACTATCAGTTTCATATAAAGCAGCTGTGTTTATTTCCGTAATTAAATTTTCTACTTTATTAATTAGCATATCAATTGAACTTACTTTGAAGTAAAAAATCTTATTACTTAAGTCCACAATGTTTATATTGGGTCGAAAATGCAGTTTGAAAGCCTTCTTGATGTCTTCCCATGTTTCCAGTCCATTAGCAAGTACAAATTCCTGAGCTCTTCCTGTCAGTTTAGTGCGTCTTATAGCTGTCCATATCTCTTTCTTTTTCGCCTCGCTAGTTCCATTTAAATGGGTGTCCACTAAGTGTAGGAATCGAGTTAGTTTCCACTGATCTCCATCGAATTCACAAATGTAGTTGATCTCTCTCAATATGTTGGCTGTTCCACTAAACGATGCATGTTGGATTATGGATATAGCGTTGACTCTATCAACTAAGCCGTCTAGGGCAGCACTCATTTCACCGAATGTCTTTTCTTAGTTTTTGTTTTCTTTGACTATTGTGTCTTTTGTTTTTCTTTTCTTTTGTTTATGTTTTTTTTTTCACAGATTGCACTTTAAGGTTAAAAAGAACAAAAAGGTGTTGCAGCGTTGAAGTTGACTTTAGAACTGTTTTTAAATTCTATTATATTGACGGAAGGGAGGCCAAGTTGTATTGCTGCATTGACACTTGTTGGAGTTCGGGTATTGACCAACGGATGTGAAGTAATAATAATTGACCCACTTCCAACAAGTAACAATATTGCAATAAAGCAATAATGCCTAATTGACACTTCACCGTAATCCGGGCATTGACCATCGACGTGAGTCCATCGTAAATGACCCATGTCAGCGATTCAAGCCAATTAATTTAAATTGCAATGTGTAAACTCAACCCAAGAACGAGCGCAACACACTTTCGTGCCCAACACAACCCTTTTTTGGATGCCCTTTGCGGACTCAGTTGTCTCTTTCTTGAATTGTCATTTTGTTCATTATTGGACAAGACTTGGCGAAGTGTGGTGCGTTCGCTTCTTGGGACGAGGTTAAGAATCGTAAGTAAATTTGGTACATTCTCGATATTTCACATATATTTTTTGTTTTTGCAGAAATAAAATTAAAAGTCAATTTAAAATTGCAATTTTATTTTCTTAACTTGGAAGTTTGCACCACATCATTTTATTTGATTCTCATCATTTTTCGTTGATTCGCAACATTTGAATTGAGGCTCAACTGTACCCGTTGAGAGGTGTCTGTATATCTGCGCACCGTTACAACGGAACTTTGCTGGTGGAATTTTTTCGGCTGTTTTGCGAGAACAACGACGCTGTTGATTTGTGCGAAAGTTTGCGGTTATTTTGCAACGTGCTTGTGAACGTGGTTTTTCTGGGAAGTGACATTTTGATGGAAAAGGCGTCTCACAGTTGCACAGCCAGGCAATGCCGTCAGGCAGATGATGACAACATGGTAAGCTGCGATCGTTGTAGCAGATGGTGGCATTATTCATGCGCGAACTTCGATCCAAATAAGTTCGACATAGCTACGCCCTGGTTTTGTTCAGAGGGTGATTGTAAATCAGCTGAATCCACTCCCGTGCCAGAGTACCTTGGTGATGGCGAACCAGGAACGTCCGGATTTAGGCGCTTCAGAGGAGTTTTTTATTGAGGCGGCAGCGGTGGCGCAAGCAGCAGTGTTGGAGAGAGAGAGCAAGATTGCGTCGCTTAGGAAGGAACTCGAAGAACTCAAGTTGAAGCTTTCGACCGTCCAGATTAAACATCCGATCCCTACAGGTAAGCTGTCTGCCGACAAACAAGCAATTGTTATGAAAATTAAACAGAATCACCTGTCGCTGTGCGGGAAGAAACATTCCCCGGTCCAATCAACCCCGCTGCGAGATGCAGCGCTGTCACCACCACGTGTTAATGATTCGTCGCTTCCAAATGGAGATATGGAGAACCTTTTTACCATCCTGAACAGAAACAACATTCAAGAATTACCATCGTTTTCTGGCACCGACAGACGAGAATGGCCGTACTTTGAGAAAGTGTTTCGTTCGACTACAGAGGAGGGACGTTTTTGTGGAAAAGAAAACGTAGCTCGCCTTAAAAAAGCTTTAAAGGGTGAAGCATTTCAAATCGTTAGTGACAGATTAAAGTATTCTGCTGATGCGGATGCCATAGTTGAATCTCTCCGAGCGATCTTCGGTCGGCAAGATGTACTCATCCATGATCTCACGTCAGAGCTGCTAAATCTACCCCCGTTGACTTCCAAATGTGATCCCAATTTACATCTCTGGACGGTAAGGGTGCAGGGCTTCGTTGCGGATGTAAAATCGTTAAAAAGAGAGCAAGATCCCAGTAATAACTTCGTTTTAACATCTTTAGCCTGCAAACTTGGGGATGGGCTTTACCAAGAGTGGATGAAGCGTAAAAACACTATCCCCAATGCTGACATAAGTGACTTCGCAGATTTTCTGAAGGAGAAGTTGTTAGATTTGCCTCCGGAGTTATCAAGATTTTTCAAGTCGACTGATTGGAAGAAGTCTTCAAAAACGAATAGGTCATGTGGACGAGTTTTGACCCATCAATCCGGCAATGCAAGTGGAAGCAGTATTGTGTGTTTGAAGTGTGGTAACGATCATTCTCTGTCCCATTGTCCTGAGCTCGAGAAGTCTCCGGTAGAATGCAGGTTAGCATTTGCAAAGGCGCACAAGATTTGTTTCTCTTGTTTGGATCCAACGAAGCATAGTTGGGGTTCGTGCCGTCAAAAGCGGATGTGTGGTGTATCTGGTTGCTTAGAACGACATCATCCGTTGCTGCATTCGTCGAGCGTCACCAGAACATTTGAGAAGTCTTCTGCTCCAATGCCTTCCACTTCCAGACAGCATGTTCACTCCGCTCACATGGGTATAAATGTTCCCGTGTTGTTCAAGATTGCGCCGATAAAGATTTATGGGGCGAATGGAAGGGTTATCGACACCTACGCCTTTCTTGATGATGGATCTTCCCTGTCAATGGTAGAGAGGAATCTCTATGATGAGCTTGGTCTATCAGGTGTTGCGGAGGACTTGACTCTCCAGTGGACAAAGGGAGTTTCACGACAAGAGGACTCAATGAGAACGTCGCTTACGGTATCAGCAGTTCGAAGCAGCAAGAAGCTTGTCCTGACGAATGTTTATTCAGTGAGGAATTTGGATTTGCCAGCCCAGTCTGTGGACGTGGGTGCGTTACAACGGATGTACCCTCACCTGAGAGGTTTGCCTCTAACGGACTTAGTCAATGCGAAGCCGAAGATCTTGGTTAGCTTAGATCATGCCAAATTTCTTTTGGGAAAAGGTCGCCGTCATGGCAAGGAAGAGGATCCATGTGCTATTAAGACAGCTTTGGGCTGGGTCGTTTTTTGGAAGTCTGATCTTCGTGCCAACGTTGTATGTGTCAGTCCAGCAGCCAAACCTTCCATGCACCTAATGATTCACGATGCTATCAAGAGTGACACAGACCTGCACGAGTTAGTAATTCAACACTTCTCTACGGAAGACTTTGGGGTCAAAGCTCCCAGGGGGAACTTAATAAGTCAAGAGGATTCACGAGCTATGAATATCATGCGTCAGACTTTGAGGCGTGTTGAGAATGGGTACGAGATAGGACTTCTGTGGGCACACGATTCAGTAAAGCTTCCTGACAGCTATCCCATGGCGTTAAAGCGGTTGACAATCCTGGAACTGAAGAAGAAGCCACATCTGTTAGACTGGAAGAACAATCATATGAAGGAGTTGGTATCTAAAGGGTACGCACGGATCGCCTCGAAGGAGGAACTCCAAAAGCCATGGGCCAGAGTATGGTATGCGCCGACGTTCGTTGTCGAAAATCGGAACAAGTTCCCATCGAAGCCGAGAGATGTAGCCGATGTTGCCGCAAAAGTAGAAGGGGTGAGTCTAAATACTTTTCTTTTAAAAGGTCCAGACAACCTTGTGCCGCTGCATGCGGGTCTTTTCAAGTTCCAAGAGAGGAAAGTAGCAGTGAATGCCGACGTGAAAGAGATATTTCACCGAATCAAGATCAGAGAAGAAGACCAACAGTGTCAGCGCCTTCTATGGAGAAACGGCGATACCTCATTGGCGCCCACTGTGTTCATAATGCAGGTAATGATGTTTGGCCCGAGATGTTCTCCTAGTTGTGCACAGTTTGTGAAGAACCACCATGCGGAACTGTTCCGCGAGGTGCATCCTGAAGCAGTCGACGGACTTACGAAGCGCACATATGTGGACGACTACTTCAACAGTCATAACACCGTCGAAGAGGCAATAGTTGTAACCAAAAATGCTATCAGAATTTGTGACTCAATGAATTTTAATCTTGTCGGGATTCACTCCAATAGCAGGGAAGTACTCCAGCAGTTACCAGAGTGTCATATCAATTCCAAGATGGTTAACGTTGATCGAAGTAGATGCGGGGACTTGGTATCGAAGATTTTGGGGATGTTTTGGCTCCCGCTTTCGGATGAATTTACATACAGGGTATCGAAGGATGAAGACCTAAGTGCGATGCTCTCAGCCGAATGTGTTATCTCTAAACGTCAAATCCTGAAGCTAATCATGCGAATCTTCGATCCTTTGGGACTCATATCATATTTCATCATACGAGGACGTTGGGTCTTACAGGAGGTTTGGCGTGAAAGCCTCGATTGGGATGATCCAGTGCCAGCAGATTTGAAAAGTCGATGGTTGCAGTTCGTTCAAAATTTAAAGGGTATTGAGAACTTAAGGATTCCTCGCCGTTACGCTTCGTGGGATCCGGATGTTGGCCGAGTGAGCCTAGTGGTTTTCGTCGATGCATCCGAAAGGGCCTTTGCTGCTGTGGCCTACTTGCGTTTCGAAAGGAACGCGCAGGTTGATGTCTGTCTAGTTATGGCCAAAGCCAAGGTAGCGCCGGTGAAGAAACTCACAGTTCCGAGATTGGAACTACAGGCGGCTGTTCTGGGTGTGCGTTTGGCATCTACGATTAAGGGATCACACACTGTACGCTTGGATGATACGATTTTCCTCTCCGACTCTTCCACAGTTTTGTCCTGGATTAGTTCTTCGAAGTTCAAATTTCCCACCTTTGTAGCTGTTCGAGTGGGTGAAATTTTGGAGGCATCATCGCCGCAACAGTGGAAACATGTACGTTCAATTGACAACGTTGCTGACGACGCAACAAGGTGGAACGATCCTGCAGTGGGAAGTTCAGAGGCTAGGTGGTTCAAAGGGCCTGAATTCTTGAGGCTAGCGATCGAGGAATGGCCAGTGACATCCGGTAAAGCAACCATGGACTTGGTGAGTGAAAGTATTGCTTATTCAGCTTCTATTCTTTTGCATGAAAAGCAGGGTCCACCTTCCTTTAATATTTTTAACGAGTTGAAGCCTAGATTCCAATCGAGATGGCCTTCTGCAGTCAGGGTTATCGCTTTGTTATTGCGATTCCGAAATATAATTCGAAAGCTGCCGACCGAGAGGCTTCCCTTTGTTTCAGCAGCTGAGTTCTTAAAGGGAGAACAGTGGTTGTTCCGTAAAATTCAGAGCGAAGCTTTTCCTTTGGAAGTCGCCACTCTCAAGGCAAACGGAATGGTGCCAACAGCGAGTGCGATATTCACACTAACGCCCTTTATGGATGAAGAGGGGACTATCCGTTTAAGTACTAGGGGACAGAAGGCGCTGGTTTCGTACGCATCCCGGAATCCGGCGATCTTGCCAAATTCTCATCCTTTGGTCGACCTGTTTATTCATTTTCACCATGAGCGTAACCTTCACATCGGGATGGAGACAATTATCTCAGATATTCGTGAATACGCGTGGGTTATTAGTGCGCGAAGGGCTGTTCAGAGAGTAAAGTCGAGGTGCAACACATGTAAGCTGTTGAGAGCGGTTCCTGTGATGCCAAAGATGGGTCTTCTTCCTGAAGCACGCTTATCGTTCGAGTCGAGGCCTTTCACTCATGTCGGGGTAGCCAGATTTGGAAGAGGTACGGTGAAAAGATATGGCATGATCTTCACATGTCTCACGTTTCGAGCTGTGCACATCGAGCTCCTGAACGATTTGAGCCTGGACCAATGCAATATGGCTCTTCGGCGATTCATCATTTACCGTGTAGTTACGCGCTACCTCTACAGCGATAATGGGTTGAACTTCATAGGCACGAAGAATCTCTTGGAGAAGGACGTTAAAGAGATGGAAGAAGCATTGAGTGAGTACGCGTCTAAGTACGAAGGCATCCGTTGGCAATTTATCCCAGCCTACTCGCCCTGGATGGGAGGAGCCTGGGAGCGTCTCATTCAGTCCATTAAGCGAAGCATTTCATACATCCTGAAATGAACCATTCCCCGTGAAGACGTTCTTCGAAACGCGTTACTGGAAGCACAAGGGCTTATTAATAGACGACCGCTTACTCACCTTCCTGTGGATCCAGAGGACCCAAAACCGCTTACACCCAATCTAATGCTGTTTGGGGAGGGTGATAGAGATACCGCAGCACCCGGAGTGATTTGTGAAGCCGATGCCCACAGCAGACTTTATAGTCGGCGTTCACAACATCTGATGGCACAACTTGTAAGGCGGTGGTACCGCGAATATCTTCCAGAAATCACACGTCGCACCAAGTGGCATCAAAACAAGACATCAGTGGAAGTCGGCCAGATAGTAGTTTTAGTGGAACCTAATGAAATCCGTTCATCGTGGCAGATAGGGCGAGTGGTCTACCCTGGGCCAGATGGAGTGGTGAGGTGCGCAGATATACAGCCAGGTGGAGGTACAGTCAAGCAGAGACGGGCAGTTGGTAGAATCGCTGTTTTGGACTTGTAGTCTTCATCTAGAGTTTCAGACGACCCCGGGATGTCAGCGATTCAAGCCAATGATTTTAAATTGCAATGTGTAAACTCAACCCAAGAACGAGCGCAACACACTTTCGTGCCGAACACAACCCTTTTTTGGATGCCCTTTGCGGATTCAGTTGTCTCTTTCTTCAATTGTCATTTTGAATATAGAGTTCATTATTGGACAAGACTTGGCGAAGTGTGGTGCGTTCGCTTCTTGGGACGAGGTTAAGAATCGTAAGTAAATTTGGTACATTCTCGAGTATATAGTAGGCTGTGTTAAACTCATCAGTGATTATTTTTGTAAGTGAGCATTACTCTTGTCAAATGTTAAGTGATAGCGACTGTTTTGTGAATGTGGTTTTTACTTTTCCTTTCTTTGTTAATTATCAATCATCGTTAGAAATGTGTTTGTGGAAATAGTAGATATCTATGTGAATTTTTTCATTGGGTTGGTTAGGAGTCTCTGCTAACTTGAATTTTTCTTGTATAGGTTTCCTTTCATACTTAGCTTTCTGACACATGTCACAATTATTTATTATCTGTGTAATTACTCGAGTAAGTTTAGGATAGTAAATTTGTTGTTTCAGTGTGTTATAAGATTCTATAATTCCTGAGTGTTGACGTGGTAAATGGATATCTGTTTCCTAGCTTCATCCTCTGTTCTTAAATCTCTTACTCTGCGTGTCAATTTCACAAATTTAACTTTCTTGTTTCCTGCATATTAATTTATGATTATTTGATGGACTTTATTATAATTTGACTCTCTCACTTCAGCATAAATGCCAATTGTTCCTTGGGTCATTTCTTTGAGATGGTCCGTTATAATTCCTATAGGATCTGAGGCTCTAATATACAAAATTCTCTTACCATGTAGTATTTCGATTTTGGAATCCTTATCGTAACTTACAATGATTTGATGTTTGTTTATATTGACTATGTCCTCTTTGATAGTAATGTGATCAAATTGTTCCTCCCTCCCTGAATGGACTGTTTCGTTGTCCGACATTTGGTTAACTTCCAAGCTTCATCTTCAATTCTGCTAAGAAAATATCCAACTTTATTCTCTTGACCTTTGATATATTCGATCTCATAATCAAACTCTTGCAACTTAAGTAACCACCTTTGGTTGCGCTGAGAGAATTCAGCACCAATATATTTCTTATTCAAATATTTTAAAGGAAGAAGGGAAGGATTAAGCATTAATATTTGATGATACCCTTTTGCTAAATCTAGAGTTGAAAAATAAATTGCTCTCCCTAGCTTATCAAAAAGAGTGTCTATATTTGGGCTATATATTTGCTCTATAATCGACACAAATGCGGTATTTCAATTGACCGTGCTTATCTGGTTTCTTTGCAACAACCACAATCGGGGAAGCGTATCTACTCATACTCTTCCTGATTATACCTTGTCACTCCATGTCTACGATTTGTTTAGTGACTTCATCTTTCTTGAGCAACGTATACAATTTTGAATTTATTGGTTTATCTTCTTTAAGGAGAATTTCGTGTTTAATGTGGGTTAATTGATATCCATCCCGATATTGAATACCATGAAATTCATCTAGTAAGGAAACTAATGCTGCTTTTTCTCCGCGATTAAGGCTGCCGAAGTCAGGATCACTTTCTTCTAGATAATTACAGGTTAATTCTTGTCCACGTTCTGTCTTTAAAGTGGTCTTGTTTTTTAGAGTTATTTTTTCTTGCTATACCAATGGTTTTAACTATATTGTTAAGAACATCCATACCTAGAAGTATGGTAAAATTCTTATTTTCTAAACTCTGAGCAAACGCTTTAATGAACGTATTATTAGTGTACCCAATTGCCGTTGGTACGTGAAATTGAATTATTTTCTTACTCTGAATTATTGTTTTATTAATAGTTTTTATTTCAACTTGTCGAGTATATAAAAATGGGTACGGTGTAATGTCAAGTTTCTTTGTATTAACGATAGTCATGGCACTACCTGTGTCTATTAAAATGTAGTATCGTTGGTTTTGAAGATTAGTGGCTATGGTCATTAGTTATCCGAGGCCCCATTCAAGAAAACCGGTGGCTCTACTGAATTGATTTCCTGTCTGATATGATTTCCGTTAGTCTATATATTGTTTGTATCCATGGGTTGTGGTCTTAGAAAGTGGTTCTGCTTGACATTCCTTGATGGTCTTGGTTCGTTCTGATAATAATATGTATTTCTACTTCAGGTAAGGTCTGCTAATTTGATAATTCCTAAAATTTCCCGAGCTCCTAAAATTTGCCCCAGTTCTACTTTCATTGTAGACTCTTTTCTGCTGTCTACTTTGAAATTGGTTGGATGAATATTTATTTTCTATGATCTTTAAATTTCTTTGGTCGTAACCAATGTAGGAGAATACATTTTTTTTTTATTTCTTGCATATCATATTTGTCTCTTAATCCTCTAGCTAAGTTACCTACAGTGATATCTCTTAATTTATTTATAACAATATTGTGAAGCAATAGTTTTGGCTCTTGTATTTAAATATTCTAATTTATTAACTAAATCATGATTTGAACTCACTTTCATGTTGAATATTTCCCTCGTCAAGTCTGTGCTGTTGATGACAGGCCGGTAATGTTGTTTGAAGAGCTCTTTTGCCTGGTCCCATGTGGTCACACCATTGACATTTAGTAGATCCATTGCTCTTCCTTTGATTTTAGTCTGCTGAATTATTGTCCACGTTGACTGTTGACTGTTGATCCACCATGCCAACGAAGTGTGTCAGATTTTTAGTATCTCCTTCGAATTCAGGTAGGTATTGGATTTCTCTCAATATATGGCGGTCGCTGTCTTAGGCAGGGCTGCACCGCACTTATTCGTTTGGGATGTGGAATTGAATTGACCTTACTTAAAATTAGTGGATGCCAGAAGAAGATTCGGAATACCAAAAATTGCGACATTTACTCCAATTGACTTACTTGCCTATATAGTTCATATTTCAAAAGGTCAGCCGAATGCATTGGGTTAACTTAATTTGTTTATTCGGTCGCCGTCACTTTTATGGGTCGACATAAAAGTGCTTACGGTAACAATTTCCGGTATTGTGTTATTAAATAATGTAAAGGCAAGAAAGTATGGTGAAAACCATGAACTGTGTATGGATTATGACCAATATTTAACTCGAGCGTTGTCTCCATTGTCCTCATTGTTTTGAATCCGATGTTGAAGTAGGTCAGCTGGTGAAGTGTTCGACGACAATGTATAGAAAAAGGGCCAGGTTACTAATCAGATGATGATGAATGCTATTAATGTATGCCGTGTTCTGCAATACTGGAAATCCTTAAGTTTGCAAGTCTTCAAGTTGAGCTTGAAGAGAAGTCAAGGAGTTGAGGTTTGTGTTGTTGATTGGTGGAATGTCTTGAATCTCATTGGGGTTGAAGTTTGATGAAATGTCTCCAAAGCTTCTGTAGGAAGATTGGAGTGCTAGTCGTCATCTGATGTCCTTGAATGGTTATTAGATGGTTTCTCATAACGCATTCATTTTCAAGTGAAAGAAGCCCGGATCCAGTGAGTTCAATTTAAATGGTTTCTGTTTTGCATGCGGCAGTTAGTTGAACGGTTGGGCGCGTGCCGAATATCCAATGGTTTCTGGTGATCAGCTGTGTTCACATCATGATGTTCTTTGCTTTCATTAACTAACATTATAATCCAGCGTTGTTGTTAACGAGGTTGACTTCACAGTTGTATGCCTGTGAACCAGCATGGTATTTTGCCTTTTTGTTGGAGCAGAAGAACTCTATGCCCTTGCTTTGAACGCACTCTTTAAGTTCGGCTGCCGTCAAAGCGAAGTATTGATCTCTATGACGATTTATAGCCAGAATTTTCATTGACGGGTTTATGATGAGGAGAGTGTTGTTGAAATACGCTGAAATTGGTTTAGGTCGAAATAAGTTGAAAGGCACTTGATTATCAGTGGCTCTTCCCCCCCCCCCCCCTCCTGATGTGAGGACCTTGTAAAAGTGTAGCGAATCTTCTTGCTCCAATGGCAATTTTTTGGGACTGGGTTAGATGATTTTTGATATTTCTGATTTCAGCTCTTAGTTGTGTTGGAGAGAGCAGCAGCGGGCTGAAGGTTCTATAGTAAACGGCCGTTACTGTATTGAGGATTGCCGTTTCAATTCTATGCAAGTTAGAGGCCACAGTCATTAGTTATATCGTCAAGGATGTAAAAATTTGGAAGATCTTGGATTGTACAGAAGCTTCTCCAATTCAAGAAATGATATTTCTGCATTGATCTTGCAAGATGTTTCATGATGTTATTTTGGAATCTATGATGGAAGTCTTTTTTTTAACATCGTCCATAAATGTGCCTCATTGCCTTTTACTTAATTAATGGTTTGTGATAGTTCATCTGCGTAATCAGAATCAAGAAGTACGAACAAGACATGTGCAAGATTGCCAACTTAGTTGAACGCTCCTCGGCGAGCTCGACGTTTTGCGAATATATTGGAATCGGCTTGTAGTCTGCGCTGGTGGCGAGAAAGTGAGCTACTAATGCAGTGTATGCTTCCTTTTGCTGCATTTTTGTTTTTTTTTTAAATGCATTTTTATTTATTTCAAAGGACTACTTAGACACAAGAGAAAAACGCTTAAACTTGCTTATATAGTGTATGTACCTTAATTTAACTTAACTTAACTAGCTTACCGGTCCTGTGCAGACGCTCTGAGCTAAACCTAGTACTTATTTTATGTCTTTCGACTTAAAGATATTATTTAATATATGCCTTAAAGATAACAATTATAAACTGAAAAATTTTGGCAAAAACTAAGTGAAAGTAGGTGTTTTTTTAAGATATAAAGCTTAAATCTATATTAAAATAACTTAAAAATGTAGACTTAAATTTAACTTAAGCCTACGTATATATATAAACCTATTATATATATATTCTAAAGCACACGAAAATATATACACATTAAATATATATATTCCCATATATACATATTATAATATCATTGTATATATTTCCCCCGACTAATCCTACTTAAGCTTAAGAAAAACTAAATCTATGTAAGTCGGCAAGGCTCTTCTAAACAAAAAGAGGCCAACTTTTCCCCGTAAGGAGGCCCGGCTTCGAAGGATATTAAAGGATCTCTACCTATTTTCTAAGAGCCACCAAAATTGATGGTGCTGCTTTTGTGAATCTGCCTTACCGCGGGTTGATACCGCCCTACTGAAACGGAGAGACTCTTCGGAACTTTGTGCGATGGCTCGATCGTAGGTGAGTCGCTTGTCTACACTGGAACGGGCGACGTGGTAGATTAGCGGCACCGCCAGACTACTCTGGATCAAACTTTAGAATCGAGGTAGAGAAACGCCTCTGAAGGGATAAAACCGTTAAGGCCCAAACTCTCGTGGTACAACAAGTTGGGGTAAAAAGCCCCAGAGATTAGGTTGTTGATCGAAATCATTGCTCTTGCAATGTGCCTTCGGATAAGTTTTATTAGGAAAATATCCACCGTTACCAGGTTTGCTCCATTATAAAGGACCTCATTGCGATAGAATTTTTTGTATTGGGACTCTGGAGTTCTATATAAAAGAAGACAAGCCCTGAGACATTGTCTTTCAAAAACCCGAATCTTTTCCATCGAACTTGCTATCACGTTGAACCACACTGGATAGCCATAAGTAAGCATTGGTCTGACAAGAGCCATGTAGCAGATGACTTTCACCCTGGCATCGAGTTGGCTGCTATAAAACAGTCTCTTTGTCCTGGCAAAGGTCGTTAAAATATAGATATTGGTCTAGCCAGATCCCTAGGTACCTGACTAAACTTCTGTTGTCCAATGGTTGCCCGTGTTGTCCAACGATTAAGAATTTTCTCCAATTCTTCCTTGTATCCCAAGAAGCATATAATACCGTACCGGTGAAACCTCGGTTCTCTGATTGCCATTGTTGGACATCATTTCGTAGGTAGAAATTGTGGAAAAGGATACGATTTTCCAAGTCACGGTTCGGGCCAATGCAAGCATTTGCCTTATGGACTTCCTGAAAGGTCGCTCCTATAACCTTAACCTTTTCCCGTGGATCTTCAATCACGAAAAAGTTTTCATCATCAGCGGCGGTAATTACAACCCTTGCAGTGGCCAGAATGACGTAACCTTGTCTTTTGTCAACTTGATTAATCGTTGCTACAGTTTTCGGTGCCGTCTTCTCGTTTGTTTGCGTCGGTGTGCCTGCCTGTTCTAGATGCAAGAAGGTATTGTGTTTCCCTAACCATCAATCTTTCCGATACTTACAGCTTGAGGAATTTCTCGCAGTAGCAAATCGGATGTCCTTAAATTCCGCACACCTTGCAGCATTCGGTGTTCGATGTGGCGATGTTCATTAATACTCCGGCCTTGTCCTTTCCTCCCACAGTTTCTAATGATTCGAAGTCGTCTATTGTCTGAAGTTCTCGAGGATTTTGCAGTGATTGCTCGTACAGAAGGCGACTACGTCGATCCAGTTTCTTGATAAGCAGGTGGATGAGTAGTGGATCCCAGGAGTCCATCTCAATGCCCAGCGGCTTTAGTGCCGATAGGAATTCGTGAATGGCGGCATGAAATTCTCTGATTGACTTCATCTTTCAGTTAAGGTTTGGTAGCCCAATAATCCATTGAATGAGTCTCTTTTATTGCTGAATCGGTCATGTAGCGTTTTCCAAGCTATCTGGTAACTGTCCTCAGTCAACTTAAGATGTCGCAATAATCGCTCCGCATCACCAGAAACGTTTGCCTTTAGGTACCTCATTTTTTGGATTGGAGGTAATGGCTGCTCGTGAATCATTTTCCTTAAGATGCCTGAAAATGTTTGCCATTTCAGGTAATCTCCGTCAAATCAAGGTATCGAAATCTTCGTCAGTTGAATTGCAGAGTGATCAACTTCCCTCCGTGACGTGTCGTTGTGATTGTTTGTGTTTGCTTTTCCCAATAGAGATTGATTCCTAACAACCTCTGTCTCCAATTTGGTATACAGCTCCATGTTATATCTCTTCGCTCCCGGGTCCTCATCTGTTGCTAAAATTAAGTAATTAAGTTCTTAAATCAGGCTCCACAGTTTGTTTATCGCATGAAGACACTGAGCCGGGGCTTCTTCTTTGGCCGTTCCGTGGAAGATGCGGTCGAACGAATTCATCATGGCCTTCTGTCTTCGTTTAAGTGTCTCCCTGTTAAGATGATCTTGTGTTTGAGGTTGTTTGCTGCCGATTGCAGATGCTGAATTTCGATTGATGGGTGGCGATGACCGCCTTTACGTTTTTGCTGGTTTTTTTTTTGTGCCAACGACTCACTCAAGATGTGCTTATACATGTCGTATAATTGCTTGATTTTGGTGTAGTGCTCGGATGAGAAAGACTCATCTTCTAGTGGAACTTCCGGGAGAGAGCGAATTCTATTGTCCTTAGCATCGAATTCTCCCCACATGGCATTTAGTCGGTTCAGTCGAGAGATGAAGTATTGTTCGGTGGTTTTTCGACATGGATAATCCTTTGTAAAATTTCTTACGATTGTAAGAATCTTCGTCCGGGTCACCAACATGTTGGATAAATGTCGCAGACCAAGCACACAAACTTGTTATCGATCGTAGATATGTGAGCCAAGCGCTTGACACGCTACCGCTTTGTGGGCAGACTGCCTCTTTTATACTTATAATTAATTACACATAAATGCTAGCATAAACATAAATTGCTTATATAATATTATTTTTTAAAACTACGGCGGGTCATGCATTGTCGCAAGCGTTGGCCCCATTGCGCTGATTGTTTTGAAGTAGGTCAGCTGTTGTTGTTGCTTAATGTTCTTAGTAGGTCAGCTGGCAACGTGTTCGTAACACTTAAAGTGTTACTTAACACTCTTTTATGTAATATAACACTGAAATTCTTGGACAGGTACATACATCAGAAGACATGAAGCCTAGTCACTGCAAACTTAATTACATAAAAGATTTTGTCCTTCCCAAAACGGAAAAACAACTAAGGGAGTTTGTGCGAGTAACGGGCTATTATCGGAAATTCGTAAGAAACTTTGACAAAATAGCCTATGCTAAAGAATTTAAAGAAAGTAACGAAAATCAAACCAAATGATCCGAAATGCATTCAGGTGTTCAAAATGTTGAAGAGCAATATCATCAAGTACACTCTTATTTAATTCCCCGAAAACAGAACAAAACCTCAGACGTTCTAAGTAGATTCAGAAGAAAATAAAAGTCAGTTAAAAACATTTCAGATATCGCAACTGTAAATTCTCAGGAAGAACATTTTCTTGGCCTTATACCAATAAAATAAACAACAGTAAATAAAAATAAAAACTCAGTTAATTTTAGCTAAAGACGTCGATCATGAGATAGAAATTTCAGACAAAAGAAGAATCATACACGTAAACGTGACTAAGACTAATGGACAGACTTACTTAGCCGTTAAATAAAGCCATATTTAACAAGTATTTACACCAAGTTTCCTTACTCGGAATATAACAAATATACACCTTTTGATAAAACTTGTAAGCGGAAATAAAGGAATAAGATTCATGATAGCAACTATGTATTAGAGTTAGAGGAATAAGAACAATTGAAGACCTTAACATCGACATTAACTTTTAAATAACACTCCTTATTTTCTTTTAAAACACAAAATTATGAAGAAGCGCATATTATATACCTACCGAAACTAGAAAAAGAATAAACAGACATAAGAGGAGCATTTTATAAAATTTAGCAAGTCTACCAATAAAATTACTGAAAATGAATTAAGATCAGAAAATCTAAAAGAATTCTGTAATGAACAACAAGTTGATCTTCAACCGAAAAACCAAATGCGCACAGGTAATAGCGATTTCGAAAGATTTCATTCTACGTTACAGGAAAAGATAGTAACAGTGAGAAATTCAGATCTAACATTGATTCAAAAGGTTCACAAAGCAGTAAATAACTAAAACAAAATAGGAATCGCTCAACTCTAAAAATGGCTTCGCTAGGTAAACAAGTTCAGTTTAAAAGAGAAGATAGATCAGAAAAGCTTAGCAAAAAAAGGGAAAACATTATGGAAATAAAAGGGTGGCAGCAACGGAAAACAGTAAAAGGAATAAGTATATAAAAAATCAAGAAACAGAAAAAAAGTAATTAGAGATGGAACATCCGGTTAATATTAAAAGACCTCAATTGTTTCCAGTTTTTGTAATACTTATAGCACTGAAGTCGAGAAGAACAATAGCAACACGATTAACAATATTACAAGTCAGCGCGAATACATCGAAATCAACATGGGAGTAACTGAAATAATAGAGAACAATAATACCAATTCTACATATTGTGAATACTAGAGAATTGAGACAAATCGTTGACTGTTTTAAAAATAACGTATAAATTTAACAAGTGGGAAAGGACCCAGCAGTAAGAATAGAATAAGAAAGTATTGATGCATAATTAGCATCGATAGAACCACCCATAAGACAAAAGAGAAGACCAGCGAACATATGATAATAGCACATAAATACTTATTTGGAACCATGGACTATAATGACCGACGACCATATTAATTAAATAATTTACCAAAACCACGATAATGAATCAACAACTTAAATAAGCAGATAAAAATTACCCTCAATTTTAAATAAACTATAGCTCAACCTAAAAATATAATTAAAACTGGTAGGAAACAATCATGCCAAGCATACGAAGAATTTGCACCTAATGATTAACGAATTGTATTGCAGCAACTTCAAACCGATCAACCATCTGTGAAAAAAAAAACTTGCAAAATCCTAGATAGCACAGCTTAAATAACACGAGATTTAGTACATGTAAGTTTGTTAACTGCAATAAAAATAAGAGACGCACAAGTGAGGGTTTACAAAATCATTACAAAACATAAAAAAAAGGTTTCTAACATATAAAACTGACCGATTGATTTAAGCGATAAAGATTCCAGACTCCTACAAACTTGTGAAATATAAGCTGTTTACAGTTATACCTACTAAGTATAAAATGGAAATAGACATAGACTAACTTCCGAGACAACATCGCTCTGCTTTACCCCTCTAGTTTCTGTTAGTGCGAACATCTCTACTGAGACCTCTTTTACATTCACAATATACCCTCCATTCGCGACTGGTCAGTGAGTAAATTCTATACATATTTGTGAAATCCCCAACATAAAACATGGCCTCAGGGCCGCGTCCATCCTCGGGCAACCGATTTAGTGAATTGGAGCTGTAAACAGATTCATCTTTAGAATACAAAAAGAAAAAAGCCCAACCTTTCCCCCATAGAAACAGAACATATTTTTTCAACACACTCCCTTGCTAATAACCCCAAATTCATAATCATATACCCAACCAGCGAAGATTAACCACTTAGATCATTTAGTGTATTTCTAATAAAAAAAAAGCAGTAGACAGCATCAAATTTATGCCCAGCCTCTGTAACCCTTCACACCCAACTCAACTCATCCACAGGTACAGTTTATTTATGCACCTTATCTCATAAACGTCCCTGAAACGGAAATGCAGGAAATGAAATCCCAAGGAAAAACTGGTGTTTTCAAGTAAACGGTGCCAATTTCATGACAATAAAAATTCTGCAGTGGAGCCTTAAAGGTTACTACAATAATTGCCCCGTATTGGAACTTCTAATAAAAAATCAATCTCCCTATATCCTTTGCCTGCAGGAAACACACCTTAAATGCAACTCAAAGCCTCATTTCCCTAAGCAATATGAAGGCTACTTCCACAATTTTCCACAAAACATTATTGCTAAACAAGGGTGTGGTCTCCTAGTCCACAAAAGCATCCCCCTCAAAATAATCCATATACAAACCAATCTCTCTGAAGTCGCAATAGTGTTCAACATTATATTCCCAGTTAATATTATTTCCGTATACATTCCCCCAGACCAAAACATCACGGGAACCGACCTTATCTCTTTATTAAACTCCATTAATACACCTGTAATAATAGCTGGGGATTTCAATGCTTGGAGTTCGCTATGAAGATCGGCACATCAAAACACTAGAGGTAAAATAGTTGAAGACTTCATAATCAATTCAAACACCTGTGTTCTAAACAATGCGTCCCCAACACACTTTTCAACGCATTGCAGTTTCACAAACGTCGACCTAACATAATGCTCTTCGCAGATTTTCCCCCTTAAAACATGGAACATTCATAACGACCTCCACAATAGCGACCACTTCCCAATAATCAGCTCGCTCAAAATAGACGATTCCACTTCAAACTACCCCATAACGACAAGATGCTATTGTGAAAGGGCTAACTGACCAAGATTTCAACTCGAAATTTAAAAACTGACCACCCAAACAAATCAGCCTCCAAAATACAAAAAATTATCCGTGCAGCTGTCAAGCTCCTCAATACCTGTTTCCACACACCGCAATAGTAAAAAGAACGTTCCGTGGTGGACAAAAGAGTAAGGCACACTAAGGGAAGACATACAAGAAAGAATATCGAAAGAATATCGCAGATTAAGCACAACAGAAAATCATATCACATACAAGAAAAAACGCATTTTTTATAAAAGAAAAAAGGATCGCAAAAGCAAAAAGCTTTGAAAAGTTCCCCAAAAACCTGAGCCCCAATGCATCCACAGCAAGTATAAATAAGCAATAATAATAAGGAATAAAAAAACTTACTGGCTCGAACCATCCCCGTTTCATAAAATGCATAAACCTATGCGACCTTGTCATTACTGAACCCAACGAAATAGCTACCAAATTTCCCGAATAATATTCAGGTCTTTCGAACACAGACCACTTTCCCCTACAATTCAGAGAACGAAAAAACCGTGCACTCACAATTGCAACCCCCCAACCTGACAACAATTTATCCAAATCCCTTGAAACACCATTCAGTTAAGACGAACTAGAATCGGCCTTAAACTCGGCAAAAGGTACTACACCCGGCTATGACAAAATACCCTACACAATGCTTAAAACTAGTATCCAAACCATGAAGCTGATGCTGATTTCGCTATATAACTGTATCTACGAAACATGCATAATCCCTCAAAGCTTTAAAACTTCGACCATCATACCGATCCGGAAACCAAACAAAACCCTAGACGACATTTCAAGTTATATCCCCATTTCACTGCTACCCTGTATGGCAAAACTTCTTGAAGAAATGATCTCAACAAGGCTTATGTGGTACCTTCAAACATTCAAGGCTCTTTCTCCCTATCAGGTAGGATTTAAAGCCAACTCAAGTACAATCGATGCATTTCTATATATAGACCACCTAGTTAGCAAAAACATCTCCAATAAAAATCACGTTTCGATTTTATCAATAGACTTTTAAAAAGCATTCGATAGAAATGGACCCCACATAATACTGGAAAAGCTTATAGAATGGAAAATCGGAGGTAAAATGTTTACCTACAAATATCAAATCATTTCTAACTGGTAGGAAAATAAGTTGTAGAATGAACAACACACTAACACCCACTCTGCCACTTTTCAACGGTATGCCCCAAGGGTCTCCTTTATCGGTACCTCTATTTCTGGTTGCCTTCGAAGACCTAAGCCGAATATTAACGCAAAACAAGGACATCTGCCACTGCCTTTATGCTGATGATCTTTACATATTCAGCAATAAAAAAGACACATCTGCCGAAAACACAATTATAACAGCCTAAACAAAAAATTTGAAAATTTTGCAATACTAAATGTAAATAGCTTAAAAATTCTAGGATTAGTTTTCGAAAAAAAAAATAGCTTTAAAGAACACTGTTTATATTTAAGACATAACCTATCTGCCAGGCTAAATATTATAAAATATTTTTCATCAAGAAATAGCTTTGTACATACTTACACTCTCCTAAACACCACCAAATAAATCCTCCTCTCTAAAATTGATTATGGACTCCAAATATATGGGAAATGCGCAAAATCAACACCAGACAAAATCAAGGCTCCATTCCATGAAGCAGTGAAAAGAAGCTTAAGAGCTTTCCCAACAACAACAACAACCACCGCATTAACGGAACGTGAATTTCTTTCGCTAGAATCCAGGACTAGATACCTGAGGAGTCCACATTACACAAGTTGTTTAACACTCGAGGTGACATACTTCACACTGAAACACAACGTTTGGACAAAGCAAAAAAATATCCCAAAATGAAATCAGGACTCTGGGAAAAACATAATCTGAAATCCCAACTACACTTGGACATAAAACCGATAACACCAACAAATTCAAAACACCCCCCATGGTTCCTGCAAAAAAAACAAGTTTCATCGACAGTCTTACATTGTTTAGAAAACACAACACCAGCAGCATGATATTCAAACAGTTCTACACAGAAAAAACCCAACCTCTTAAACAGGAAAAGTGTAAAATCATATTTACCGACGGCTCAAATAAGACAACGGTGTCTGATTTAGCGTAGTTGAAGAAAACGGGGAAATTCTTGCACACGGGACTCTCCCACTATGCGCAAGCGTCTTTGCTGCGGAAACACAAGGAATACTATCGTATTTAGAAATAATAAAACATACCAAGGGTAAATTTATTATATGGACCGATAGTTTATCCGTATTTGAAGCTGCAAAGAACCACTGCAATAAGAATCAACCCGCAACAAACATTAAACAACTTTTAATGCAGATGAATACAAGAGCCAAATTAATGTGGATACCCAGTCACACGGGAATACCTGGGAATGAATATGCCGATGTGAATGCAAAAAACGCAATTAATTCCCCACTGCAATGATAACTGTATGGTAAACGCAAATAATATAAAATTAAAATCTTGAAATAATAAACCTATGTGATGACAGAAAAATAGTACTGAAAGAAAGAAGAAACAACAAGAAAATCCATTGTTCAAAAAAACTTATCTGTTCTTTTAAGTGAAATAACGTACGAAAATGTAAACATCGTATATGAGCTAATGTCAGCGCTTAGTTTAGAAAATCTTATTTAAACTTAAATTTTTATTCAATTAGCCGAAAGCCCTAGCAGCTGGTGCTATGTTCACAAATTATTAATAATATAATTGATTTATTGTTAATAAACTTATAATAATAATAATAATAATAATAGTACTGAATGGAGACTATCCGATTGTTATTAATAACTGCACAATAAAAATGTAAAATGAAACATTTAGTAACAATAATTTAAAATATACATGAAATTTTAAAGTTGCGAAAATCTGAAACAAGTTTAAATACTTAAATTTCATAAAAATGTAAACTACATTGTTAACTCAACCATTCTTATTGTCACAAGCCTAGTAATCAGCCTTCAATTATTCTAATGAGAAGAAACGGGGACAACGGGGGTAACGTACAAGGAATACAAGCCTCTCCATTTTCTCAAAAAAAAAAATTAGATCAAATTTAATTTTCTCTCCCCCAACCTGGAATGCCAACATGCATATGTACACACACAAGCATAATGCACTGAACCATTAAGCCAGTGCAACGAGATCGAATATCCCATAAGCTGTAAACAAAACTTTTTATTGAGTAAGCAAAGATAAATAGATTTAAGTTACAGAAATAGTGTTGAGAGTTTAGTTGGTAAAACATTTGGAATAAAGATTGTCGGTTCTTAGGAATATAAAATATAAAGTAATATAAAATTGTGTCTTTTCGAACATCTCGAAATTACATAGTTAACTTAAAAGTCCTCTGTAAAATCTGACAGTTGATCAGTTTCTCTATAAATTATTTAGAGATTATTAAATTAAAGGAGATTTGTAACTCACGTATGAAATAGTGACAGAAAAATGCCTGTAAAAGAAAGAATTTAACAACATTTAACCGGAACTGCAACATATCGTATTAACAGAGTAAAATGAATAAATACATTTACACTCAAACAAAGACTGCAACTTGCTTTGACAACAATTTAGCTTATAGTTCTTAACTGAATGTAGTCTAAATTCTGCATTTTGTTCGCCTACACTTACCTTTTTATGTAATCATACTTACCTTTGATTAAAGACAGGGAAAAATATAAAATTTCAGTACGTTATTTTTTTCACAGGACATTTTAAGGGCTGGTATATTAAACGCGAAGAATTTTCCTAAATTTCTTCGGAGCAGTGGATGGAAATCATGTTTTTATAACAACTACAAGGGCTTATTCAATTTGGTTCTATTGACATTTTTTAACAGTTACTGTTAATTTATAACGGTTTCCTTCAAAACAAGTGTACGTGATTTAGGTGGTGCGCAATCGAAAATACGACTTCCTGCGAGGAAAAGGAAACAATGGTTTCTGTTTAGCTTTTTTATTTTTATAAAGTAAATAAAACTTATGTTTTCGTTATTGGTGAAGCAAATACTTTACGTCGTAATTTTCTAAAACACAATTCTCACAAAAATATTAACCGGATGAAGGAAAACAATCTAAGGCTACAAATATAACACAATAGAGATTAGTCTTGGCCATTACTTGAAAGAAATTAAACTCCTTTTCCACAATTTTTTCAAGGTAAACAACAGAATTGTGATTTTAAAGGAAATTGCATTGCCGTTGAAATAGCTTACAATGTGCTTTATGTAGGAAATGAAGGATAATAAGTTCCTAAAGGTTTTTCTTACTTGAAAAGGATTAGGAACCACCTGATTCTTTGTATGATGGATTAAAAATTGAAGGTAATGGCCCATAGATGTATAACTACTATATACTATATCTTATCCTTTGTTTCCAACCGGAAATTAAATTGACTTTAAGTTAACAACAACTTCTCATTTGGATGCAAACGGCAAAATTATTGCTAAATAAATAAATTATGTTATGAACCGGTGTACTACTTCTGGTGCAAAACTCTCATTTGATTAATGTACACTGTATGTATAAATAACTTTAACATCTAAGGAACAATACATAACAGTTAATATAATTGGAAGCCCCAACGTAGACTTAAGAACTAAGGGTTAATAAAGTAAGCTTTTAATCAATCAAATAACTAAATATTCGTATAAATACCCTCTGTAATATAACCAGATCTTTAATATTTAATAAAATTAGACATGGCTTATATTAATCGCTGGTATATTAATCGTCCCTGGCATACCTAATTCAACAACTTTATCACCCTGACCATCTCATGCTTATTATTAATCCAACGGAAAGGCAGACTGCGCTTCCCAACCATGTGATCTTAATTTTCAAATATCCCAGTTTAAAATGATGTGGTCTGTTATGAAAAAAATGTGTTGTTTTTTATATGAATGTGTACTAATGAATTTTTAAGAATTACGTTAAATAACTCTGTCTTAAAAAATCACTCAAATTTAAACAATAGGGCTTGTGTCAAAATTGCTTTATTTACTATAATCTAACATAACACCAAGAACCTTTAAAATGTGATTTGTTATACTTATTAATAGTTTTCACAGTAAAAATATATTGTGTCACTTAAATAATATCCGATCTTACACATCTGACCTTATGAATACTGAGTTGGTTAGATATTATTTCTACATATTGTTATAAGTTTGATTTAAATGAAGCTACGAATAATTCAATGAAGAATTTGTTAAGCTGTGATAGTGTGATATGCAATAAATTATGTTATGAACCGGTGTACTACTTCTGGTGCAAAACTCTCATTTGATTAATGTACACTGTATGTATAAATAACTTTAACATCTAAGGAACAATACATAACAGTTAATATAATTGGAAGCCCCAACGTAGACTTAAGAACTAAGGGTTAATAAAGTAAGCTTTTAATCAATCAAATAACTAAATATTCGTATAAATACCCTCTGTAATATAACCAGATCTTTAATATTTAATAAAATTAGACATGGCTTATATTAATCGCTGGTATATTAATCGTCCCTGGCATACCTAATTCAACAACTTTATCACCCTGACCATCTCATGCTTATTATTAATCCAACGGAAAGGCAGACTGCGCTTCCCAACCATGTGATCTTAATCTTCAAATATCCCAGTTTAAAATGATGTGGTCTGTTATGAAAAAAATGTGTTGTTTTTTATATGAATGTGTACTAATGAATTTTTAAGAATTACGTTAAATAACTCTGTCTTAAAAAATCACTCAAATTTAAACAATAGGGCTTGTGTCAAAATTGCTTTATTTACTATAATCTAACATAACACCAAGAACCTTTAAAATGTGATTTGTTATACTTATTAATAGTTTTCACAGTAAAAATATATTGTGTCACTTAAATAATATCCGATCTTACACATCTGACCTTATGAATACTGAGTTGGTTAGATATTATTTCTACATATTGTTATAAGTTTGATTTAAATGAAGCTACGAATAATTCAATGAAGAATTTGTTAAGCTGTGATAGTGAGTCAACTAAATTTGACCTGAATTTATATGAAAGGTAGTCTTCCATACGCATTTCATTTATAAATATACAATATAATTTATAATATAAAACACATGATATATAATATAATATTTTGTTTGGGTTCTATGGATATTCGCTTCCCGTACAATTTTACTGTTTATTAAAATTATTTTGATTCTTCATCACTTGGCTGCAATGTAAGGCGTTTTTTTTACACATCATTTCTGTCGTTATCTGTGTAACGTAAAAATCGCAAGTGGGTTAACTAATTTCAACAAATTGTTATATTATTCGAGCTCAATTAGCTCCATTCAAATTCAAACAATTTAAGTTTTATGAATGACATTCCATCGTACAACTTTTTCATATTATTTAATATCAGAAATAAAAATAATCGTGTCCGTCCTCGAGTCTATGAATGTATTTGCATTTCGTGTACAATTTTTCTCTCTTTGTAATAAATTTCTTCTGATTCTTTGTCACATAAAAGCAATACAACTCCCCCAAAGAGAAAAATTGCAGCTCCCCATCCAACTCCATATGCCCAGCCAAATTCCCAAATCGGTCGATTACCTATAATAAAAAATAGGCCGTCAGAACTATATTGAGTAAAATGTGCAGAAAACTATATACATATGTTAATGCATGAGAAGCTATTTCGTTATCATACCGTTGACGTTCGACCGAAGTCATTAAGTTAATTTTTGGAAAGTTTCAGATTCATAAATATGAAATATTTTTACACTTTATCTTTTATGTATGTTTGTCCTGACTGACGATCAACGCACAGTCAAAACTACCAAGTCTAGAAAACAGAAAAGCTGATTTTCCTCGGCTCTTTTCTACAATTTAAAAATGGATGTAAATAAATTGTGTTATATTACTGCAACCCAATTTTGTATTTTATCGTAAAAAATATAAAAAATTAATAATATAATAAGGATCCGATGATTTTTAAAATTACTTTGAGAACAAGAACAGTTACATGATTATGATTGGCACTCATGAAAGACTATTGTGTTCATTGCGATTTTTGGCTTATAGTAGAGTATATCAAGATCTTAAATATTCAGCAGTTATATCTCCACAATATATTTCAAGCAAGCAAGTAATTTGTAATTTTGATAATAAATGGAAATTCTTAATTGGCTTACAATTTGTACAGTTTCATATTAATAAAGACGTAACGTAAGATTTTTTTTTAACGCGAAGTATTTTCCTAAATTTCTTCGGAGCAGTGGATGGAAATCATGTTTTTATAACAACTACAAGGGCTTATTCAATTTGGTTCTATTGACATTTTTTAACAGTTACTGTAAATTTATAACGGTTTCCTTCAAAACAAGTGTACGTGATTTAGGTGGTGCGCAATCGAAAATACGACTTCCTGCGAGGAAGAGGAAAACAATGGTTTCTGTTTAGCTTTTTTATTTTTATAAAGTAAATAAAACTTATGTTTTCGTTATTGGTGAAGCAAATACTTTACGTCGTAATTTTCTAAAACACAATTCTCACAAAAATATTAACCGGATGAAGGAAAACAATCTAAGGCTACAAATATAACACAATAGAGATTAGTCTTGGCCATTACTTGAAAGAAATTAAACTCCTTTTCCACAATTTTTTCAAGGTAAACAACAGAATTGTGAGTTTAAAGGAAATTGCATTGCCGTGGAAATAGCTTACAATGTGCTTTATGTAGGAAATGAAGGATAATAAGTTCCTAAAGTTTTTTCTTACTTGAAAAGGATTAGGAACCACCTGTTTCTTTGTATGATGGATAAAAATTGATTGAATCTTATCCTTTGTTTCCAACCGGAAATTAAATTGACTTTAAGTTAACAACAACTTCTCATTTGGATGCAAACGGCAAAATTATTGCTAAATATAAGCGATCTCAATAGAGTAAAATCTATGTTATATATGCAATAAATTATGTTATGAACCGGTGTACTACTTCTGGTGCAAAACTCTCATTTGATTAATGTACACTGTATGTATAAATAACTTTAACATCTAAGGAACAATACATAACAGTTAATATAATTGGAAGCCCCAACGTAGACTTAAGAACTAAGGGTTAATAAAGTAAGCTTTTAATCAATCAAATAACTAAATATTCGTATAAATACCCTCTGTAATATAACCAGATCTTAAATATTTAATAAAATTAGACATGGCTTATGTTATGAATATACGGTAAGTATTCACAAACCACATTTAATCCACTGTCCTCCTTCAACCCCCCTCCTTGGGCACACTGTTTGTAATTGCTGAACGAAATAAGGCATTTCGTTTTTAAAAACTTAATAAATAATAATTTTGCTAAAGAAGTTAAACAACTTTTAATTGATTTCGCAAAAGAAGTAGAATAACTTTTATGTTCGTTCAATAATATTTGCTGTTACACTTTCCTGATTTTGGATTTTAGGGATTTTGCCAGACTTCCCAAACTTCCCCACCTTAGAACATCCAACAAAACTCTGAAATTCTTCTTCTGTATATAATTAGTTTATTGCATGTGATCTGACCTTGTAGACAACGGCTCTTTTATCTTGGCTAATAATGCTATTGCTTGTACTTTTCTAGAACACCTAGCTTCAGATCTTGAACTTATGGCAGCCTCTCAAGCAGACTCACATGAAATAAAAAAACGCAGAAAATGTCTTTGTAGCTACCGCCTGACTATGTTGACGGTGGATCTTTATAGGCCTATTTATACATAAAAATTGCTAAACCTTGCATAAACACAAAATTTACAAAATTGATTATTAAGTATTAACATAAGTATAAATAATAACAATAATTTTAATTCATTAAACAACGAAAAGTGACTAGAGAACGCAAATTCACGGCAGCAAGAAAAATTGACATGAGTGAATGATTAAAAGGAATAAATAAAATGCAGTCGCAAGTATAAAAATAGGGTAATCGAATGGTCACGACAACATGAAGTGTGGACGTGAGGAAATAAAGTAGATACAGATATGAGTAAGCAAGGTCGTTGCCGTAGTGCTGTTGTTTAAAGCTGGTGATAAGGGAGAAAGACCTACTCTAACATCCTGCCAGTGGAATCATCTGAATTATTCACGTGATGCCTGGACGATCGTATTTGAGCATTTGCTTTCTTCCTGAAATTGAACGATGTTTCCAGGTAAGATATGCAATTACTGTAACAGATGGAGATACTCCGCAGAAACTCAAGGTGTTGAGTTGAATGTGAATTTGTTGATGGATTTGATTTGGTAGCTCCATTCGTCGGGCATCAATCTGGTCGCGCAAAACTTGAATTTCCAGAATATTTGCCTAAACATTGATCGCATCGGAACTCAGTAATGCTTTCCTCAAGGTTGCATCTTGAATTAATGCGTCAGCTGGACACTGCTCGAGTATGTTTGATGGGCTTCAAGTGCAAGGAAATTTTGTTTTATGATGCACGTGGGTTGCAATGTTAGGAGGCCAGCTCCACTGATTGTAATAATAAAGGGTTTATTATCGCATGCGGCATTCAATAGGATATCAGTGGTGACTTGCAAATATCCATTGGTTGTTATTGGGAAGTTTTATCAAGACGGTGTTCATTCCAAGTGTTGTCCAAGAGAGTAATCTTGCACATGTTGTATTTGATCCCCTTCGGAAAATTGAAAGGTCGACATTGGAAAGTGGATAGTATTCATCTTGATGAGCAATTATAGCCAAGTATGTAGATGAAGAGAGTAATCTCATACATGCTGTATTTGATCCCCTTCGGAAAATTGAAATGTCGACATTGGAAAGTGGATAGTATTCATCTTGATGAGCATTTATAGCCAGAGATGTAGATGAAGCTTCTATGGCTACGAGTGAATTGTTGACAATGGCCGGGATTGGAATATTTCTAAAAAGCGAACATTAATCAAGTCCTATCAATGGTAACCTCATTTATAAGATAATCTGATTACTCATGATAAGTCCTTGCGTTGACATCAATTGATAGAGAGTTAATAGATCCTCTGTTCGCACAGAAGTAGCAGCAAAGAAGTGTAATGGACCAGGCTAAGAAAAATTGTTGAATCTTAATCTGATACGAATTATAGGTTATGTTATGTATTCGAGTAGTTACCAGGTCAAGATGGGTCACAAGAGCATTGTGTCTTTTTTCCATGATGCATTGTTGCATTATGTTCAGCGTGGAACCCAATATTGAAGTGATTTTCATTGATGTTTATCTTGTCGATTTGGGCAGACATCTTTTCAGCGTAGCGCGAGTCCAGTACTTCAAATAAATAATTTGCGACGTTACCAACTGCATCGATGGTCCCTCTTCTTACTCTCTGTGGACTACGTTGCAATGAAAAGATACTGCTAATGTGACATAGGTCTTTACATTTGGAAAAAATTATCAGATCATCGGCATACAGAGAATGTCGAATGATGTTATATTTATATATTTATATATTTAGTTCGTTAAAAACAATAAGAAAGCGAATAACTGAGAGTGGTGATCCCTGTGGGATCCCATTCTCAAAGTTATATGTATTGTATAGTATGTAACTTTCACACGAAATGTTCGGTTTGTGAGGAACGATCTGACGTTATTTAAAATTTTTTGGCCGATTTTCCATTGAGCGAGTTTGTTCATTATTTTGAGGATAATGAGGATGCAATGAAGTTGTCTTTTTGAACAATATATTTCTACATTGTTTTTGCAGTGCAGTAGAAGAGGGATATGGGTCGAAATCCGTCAACTTCCGTGGGCTGTTTATATGGTTTTTGTATGGGTACTACCATCTTTGGGGATTAACTTGGCTGAGGACGGAATATTATAATCCGGTAGCTCACTATTTAAAGGGTTTGTTTAGCGTTTATAAGCAAAATTTGTGTCTTTACAGGACAGGAAAGAATGTTGGAGTCAGTTGTAATAGAATTAACTGAGTGGCAGTTCCCAGTGAGTGACTTTACGTCGATCCACAATTTTATTGACGGATCTTTTGGGTTGGTATTGGAAGTAAATCTTTGAAAACATTGTTTTTTGCGTGTCTTAGCCGCACGACGGAAAATTACTTTGGATTTGCGATACGTTATTAGATTTTTTTTTCGGTTGGGTGCCTTTTAAAGATGATGCCACCAAGGTACATAGTATGTTTTTTTTAGATACTATGGGTTTGAGGAATGTTTGCCGCGCAACGAACAGCTCTGGTTATGATGGATGCTTCTCTATTGATTTTGGTGGAGGGCGATTTCGATATTGAAAGGTTGTTAACCTTGTCCTGAAATAGACCCCAATCGGCCCTATCGGTTTGAGATTTTGTTAAGGATTTTGTGTTTCTGCGTTGCTTCCCTAAGTTAAAAGATGTAAATAAAGGAAAATGGTCAGTGCCATGAAGGTCTGGCATAATTTTGCAGTTGGCATTTGGATATAACTGTGCGGAAACAAGCCAATCTAAATTTTCAGCATCGTGTCTTCTTCGGTGGTCCGAAGGAGAACGGTAGTGATAATGACAATTCATTAATTTTAATTTTAATCAGATTTGGGTATGTAGTAAGAATTTTTGTTATTAAGATCGTTGGTGAGCAGTGAGATAGGAGAGTTTGTATTTGATTGGTTGGTATTTGATGTTTTGGATGAGTTAGAGGTATATGAATCAAGTTGAACTTTTTTGTGGAGCCGGATGGGATAGGTGGGTAAGAGGATGGTTTTGCCGAAGAGGGGTATGGTGTTTTTTCGTTCTGAGCCTAGTTATCTATATTGTTGTTATGTGTTTTTACGTAAGTTGAAGGGGCTTGTGGTAGTGTAGTTGTGGCTACCAGCGATTTGTCCGAAGATGCGTAAGCGGCTAAACAATAAGCACACAAAGCTCTTGCGCAGTTTGAAGGCGAGTGTGGTGGCATATTACAATTTTCATACGTTGGATTTGCTGTGCATCTCTTTGAAGTGTGGCCTAATGGCTGACAGTTACTCACTTTAGCATTACATCATCCAATTTCGACAGTGTTGGGTGGTTGAAAGAGGTCGAATGTGAATGACATTAGTCCGGTTGCCCGTTCTTTTCGATCAAGTCTTTTTTTAAATTTAAATACCTCTGTCACTCGTTGAGATTTCATTTCGGAAACAATCTCAGCTTCATCCACTTCAATAAGGCGGGGGGCTTGGACTATTCCTTGAGAGGAATTTAATATTTGTGGAGAGTTATCGAGATTGAGCACAAATTGTTTAGGTTTTTTGTGGATATGAATCTATCAGCGATTTTTTTATTTTTCGCGAGAACAAAGATGTTTCCATTTCTAAGTTGTGAAATCAGATCGTATTCGGTTTTTGGGTCTGTTGACGTTATTAATATAAACCTAGAATTTTTTTGGGGCACATTGTTTGGGAGCACAGGATATTCATCAAAAAACGAAGAGGGGGCTTTATGTTTTTTTGGTCGGGGTTCGGTTGGTGGATCATCAGCAAGATCACTGCACCGATTCCCGGGTTTCAATTTCGGCCCCGGGGCCATGTGGTTTCTTAGCTCAAAAAATTGTTCACTCGCTAAGATAGTTGACACTTGTTTACACGTTTCTAGGAGAGTAAGGGATATATGTTCGTAGTACAACGAAATACAACAAGTGCAGAACTGCAGTGAAAGGCAAACAGAGAATGTAGACACCATGTTTACTGCTCGAAAGCTAGTCTGACTGAAGTATCTGTATAATTTCCATGTTGCCATGTATTTCTGTTATGACGAATTGAAATATTATTATTACTCGATTGCCTAGTTTGTTATTGTGCAACAGTTCGGATTGTCTACCGAAATTATTTTGTGTTGATCGCTTTTTTGGACATATGTGTATAAAATACTCTTAATTTTGTTAAGATTATATTCTTGCCTTATTACAGTTAGTAATTGATACACTGATATAACTATCTCATCAGCATTATCTTCATAAATTCATGAATTTGGTTAGTGACGTCTTCTAACTTATTGCAATGAAGTGACTGAAGAAAATGAAAGCTGGAAAATTTCGTAAAAAGGCTGGAGAATTTTTTCTGCTTGAAAAACCTGATGAAACTAACGCGGTCAAAGAGAGCAAAAGAAATTGAATTGGTTGATTCAAGCAATGGGTGTGAAAACCCTTCAATTACTCTGCAAATTGACTAGTCAGGAGGATCCTAAGAATAAGAGCAACGATGGAATTATCAAATTGGTCAAAGACCATTTATACCATGCGCCCAGCCGAAGCCGAACATAATCGGTTCACGAAACGCATAAAACATAAAGGGGAGAGCATTTCTAACTTTGTCGCAGATTTAAAAAAAAAATGTGCAAACATTTTAATCGTGCCTCTGCAAGGCATCGACTGCTGATGTTCACCTAAAGCGGCAGTTTATTAGCGGTCGGCGAAATGCACATTGAATAGAAAAATTAATTTAATTGAAAGAACAACACCTTTACAGATTGCGTTACGGCTACTCTCGCAATGGAGTCTGCACAGAAGGACTCAAAGGAAATTCTAAATTTACAAACAGTAATTACCAAGACCAGATTTCGAATACAAATTTTTCAACAAAACCCAAAAATCACAAAATGTATTACAGTGCACACAAACAAGTACCAACCAATGCGTATTATTGTTTCCGATGCGGGGATGATGATCTTTTGGCAACCGTGTGCAAACATAATCGAGCAGTGTGATCCAAGTGTCGAAAAGTTGGTCATCTGGCGCGCGTTTGTATGAGCAGTGGAGCGATGCCCAAGAGACCGAAACTGTCCCCACCCGCATGAGCACCAAAGTCCAAAAATACAAGTAGTCAACCCACCCAGCTACACGCATTATCAGTACAAATGGATGATGAGGCGCAAGGGGACAAACGGCTTTGTCAATGTATTCTACCTGAAGATAAAAGGAAGCCAAAGAAATTCAAAGTTTGGGTTTGATACGGGAGCAGTGGTGTCAATCTCACATAAGGAATTCACAAAGCAGATATACTACATTATTAGAACGTACACTGGAGAAATCCTCCAAACCGTGAGGAACACAACGGTGCATGTGAGATACGGCAACGAGAAAGCAAGGGCAAACATGTACATTATGCCAGGTAATGTTGATGCAATTTTCGGTAGAGAGTGGTTAGGTTGTTTAAAGTTAAATTACCGAATTTAAATCAAGTAAGTGATATAATTTCACCCATGAATAAAGAAAAAATTGTGCATGCTCTAAAAACCAAGTGATGTTTTTCAGTGCGGTGTGGGGAAAGTTAACAACTTCGAGGTCACATTACATGTCAATGATAATGCTAAGCCAATCTACATACCCGATCGCAAAGTGCCTTATGCGCTGCATGAGAAAATGAAGGAGGAGATCGACCGTCTATAAAGTGAAGGGATAATTTCAAAAATGAAATAACGTAAGAAAGATGGGTCAATCAGGCTATGCGCTGATTACAAAATAACATTGAACAAAGTGCTCAAGGAAGACCATTTTCTTATCCCACACGTGGAAGCCATTTTTACAACGACAATGCTTGGTGGGAAGATTTTCAAAACGCTAGATTTAAGGGAGGCTTTCTTGCATATGCCGACTGACAATCGTAGTGCTGAAATGCAAGCGATTTCAACGATCAAAGGCGACTTCAAGGTAAATAGATTGATGTTTGGTACGAAGGTGGCTCAGTCTGTTTGACAACGTTTTATTAAGCAAACACTTGAGAACATTCCAGGATTATGTGTTTTCCTGGATGAATTCAAGGGGCTACGATGAAACAGCATACGTCTCGACTCGAGGAAGTTTTACACCTCAAGGGCAATACGGGGTTTCGTGCTTAACTCAATAAGTGTAAGTTTTTCGAAAGTTCGATCTGGGCCATATTATTTCGGAGAAACGACTGGAACAGACGAAGGACAAAATATATGCAATCACTGATAAACCGATTCCGAGAAATGTAACTAAGGTCAATATCTGGTTAGGGCTGGTTAACTATTACGGAAGATTTATGGAGAATCTCTACACGAAATAAAATCCTCTTAACAATCTGCTGAATAAGGACGTCGGGTTCAAATGGAGTGAAGAATGCGAGAAGGCATTCAGAGGCATCAAATCGGAAATAACTTCAGACGTTGTTTTGTGTGCGTACAATCCTAATCTGCTTCATTCTTTGGCAGCCGATGCGAGTCCCTATGGGCTAGAAGCGGTTCTTTCACACACCTTACCGGATGGGCAGGAACGCCCGATCACGTATGCTTCCCCATAGCTTTCAGGGTTAGAAAAAAACTACAATCAAATCGACAAAGAGGCGACCTTAATCTTCTGGGCACTCAAACGATTTTTTCAATATTTCCACGGACGTAAGTTTACACACTTACCCAGCATGGTGGCCACTCGTATGCTGCACTATGCACAGTTCCTGCAAGGTTTTTACAAGGATATTGTATATCGGGCGGGACTTTCCCGGTAACCTCTACAGATGGACGAACCAAAAGATGCGGACAACGTCACATACTATCAGATGCAGCAATTTGATATGAATCTCGTAACCCAAAAACCCGTGCTGAAAGAGGTGTTTCACAACTTATTGGTGAGAAACAAATTACTGACAGCAAGCTTCGAAGGTAAAGACCATCCATTTGCTTTGAACAATGGTACAATTCTTAGGAACATTCATCTGGCAGTTCCCGCTATCCAAAGAGAATACTAGTCGAATTGTATGCTGCTCATGTTGGCATCATCCAAATGAAAGCTCGAGCACGCAGTTATGTCTGGTGGCCGCATTTTGACTCGGATATCGAAGATTAAGCTCGCAAATTTTTGGTTTTTAGAATTATTCAAATCAGCCATCGAAAAAAATACCCAATCCATGGGAATACCCTTTCACTCCATGGCAAAAGACACATGTGGATATTTTTTTATAGTGGTCGATGCGCATTCAAAATGGCCCAAATTTTTCAAACCCAAAATATGAAGGTGGCAAAAACTGTCGAAATCTTAAGGGACCTCTTTGCTCGTTCCCGACTACCGTTTCATTAGAGAAAACGGGATCAACCATAAATTTATTGCTCCATATCACCCTGCCACGAACGGTCAAGCTGAACGATTACTGAACGATTAAGCGTTACTCGTTGTGTACTGTTGGACAAATAGGACGAAAACCACTTATGAATTATACCTCTAAATCCGGCCCTATACAATTTATTGAGAAGAATTCCGTGGTTACCCATATCAAATGCTTTAGTCATGTCTAGATTGGGATTATTTTCTTTAAAACTATCAACAATTTCGCTACACAGCTTAAGAATAGCATCTTCAGTAGACGCTCATTCACGAAAGCCAAATTGTTCATTTCTAAAAAAAATGTTTTTATTTATAAACGATATAATACGTTTTTTCATCAGCTGATCATACCATCGGAGGTGCAAGAGTTCTTACTATCAGCTTTATCATCTTCAACTACATCTGGAAACATATTACAATTGCAGCTGTATTTGCAGGTGGGCGAAGATCTGTTGCAATAGAAGTAAAGAACAAATTGAATTGATTGGCTATGTCTAATGAGTCGGATATCATTACACCGTTTTGCATTCATTGCACTCAATTTTTAAATCACTCGTTTCGATTTTTTTGCACAGAGACACAACATTTTTTTTAAATTTTTTTTATATAAGATTTACTTTGTATGGTGTCAATGAACGGCCTTTCAGAATGCCAAGGAACAATTTCAACTAGTTTTTTCAACTGCGTATTAGATATACACTTAGAACAATTGAAATAAAAATTAATTTTGAGTTAAACTCAATACTTTTGTACCCCACAAAGGCACTTATCACTATACTTGAAGAAAGATACAAAGATCAATTTAAATGATCCAGAGTATATTCAAGCATTTGTAATTTTAAAACTCAATATCGTAAATCACCCTATACTTAAATTGCCAAAATTCAAAAGACCATTTACCTTATTTTCTGATGCCTCCAACTATGCAATAGGTACTGTTCTCACCTGTATGATATGCATCTAGAACACTTAACGGCCAAGAAAAAAAATACTCAGCAACGGACAAAGAGTTTCTAGCAGTAGTATGGTCATTTTCATATTTCAGACCATACCTATGGGAAAACAAATTCAAGACAATAACCGACCATCAACCAATTAAATACCTCACTAAAAAATATAATGGGAAAGAGTTTTCACAGCGAAATCAAAGGTGGCTGTTGAAATTATCTGAATTTAACTATGAAATTGAATATTTTAATGGCAAAAAAAGCTTGTCAGTTTAAAAGATACCACACATACCCTAGTCGCAAAATTATATAGAATAATAGAAAATTATATAATATATAGTTATCATATCACTATCAAAATGACTCCGCAACAAGCTATTAATAAAGACCACCAAAAACCATGGTAAACAATTATTGAAAATAAAAATAAATGCATTAATAAGGCTAATAAAAATAGAGAAAACTCTACAGAAGAATAGCTCCAATAAAAAACTATAAAAAATTAAGACATAAATACGATCCATGGTATATCGCAAATATTAAAAGAAAATATAAATTTGCAGATCATTATACGATTCTAATCGTCAACACATGTCAGGCAAAATTGATTGTAACAAATTTTGTCGAAACTGCGTACAATAATTTTTAAAGTTAAAATTACAATATATGTAGTTAAAATAAATTACATTTTTTGTGTGTGTGTTGTTTGAATTCACGGTGATAGTTTTGCTGCAGCTATACTTTTTACAGATGTGAACTATTACGGATTGTTGCAGCGCAACATGAAACATTACGCTCTCCAATTTTTTCAACGACGGGAAATCCAAAGTCAATATGCCTTTCGCCATTGGCAAAACGTAATTGAGGAGGACAGAAAATAAAGAAATACAAATCAAAAAAAAAAAAAAAACAACAATATAAATCTTCAAAGCTCGTAGAGAAACATGCTTCCCCTTCATCCCGTGGTGACCGCCACCGTAGAGCAGTGAGGGCGTATGGTGGTAACAATAGTTTGGGCATTGCGGCGGTAAATCAAAAGAATGGACATTGCGGAAGCAATTATTAAAATTTTCGCCGCCGTCCACACAAATCGGGGAGAATAAAAATAAAACGTAAAATTTTAAATTCGTTTGCGTTTGTGGTTTCGTTTTGGCACTTGTTTTTTACGCACTTGGGTTTGTTTTTTTTTCGTCGTCTTGGACAGTCAAAGTGATTGAATATAAATTTGGATTAAAAATATTATTTTTGAGCTGATGTCCTTGCGACTCATAAAGGTGCAATTGAATTTGGATGGGTACTCTCGGTTTGCATTTCTCTCAAGAATTAAACTTCGATCACATCCCTTCATGCAACAACTGAAAGATCTGAGTCGGATCAGCAAAATATGCTTCTTTAGTTCTAGGAACTTGAGGAAGTACCAAGGAAAAAGAAGCTATCGACAAAAGAAGAACAATGTGAATTGCACTTTTGTAGAACACATCAGCGTCAGGCCAATGGAAAATATATCGTTCAGCTTCCATTCAAGGAAGGTACACGTCCCTCATAAATTCACTCTTTTCAGATATCTGCAACTGTTAAGAAAGTTCCAGGCATATGCGTCATTCCATGCAGAATAGAGAAAGGTCTTCTACGAATAAAACGACCATGGACATATGACTGAAATAGACCCTACATCAATAAAACAGGCTCGTTATAACGTGCCTTATCACGTTACGTTGAAAGAATCGAGTTCTGCAAAAAAAATTGCGCATTGTTTTTGACGCGTCTTGCAAAACATCTAACGGCACATCACTCAATGAATATTTGTTTATTGGCCGACGGTTACCAGATAGCATTTTTGATCACATTGCGCGTTATAGAAAACTTAAAGTCGTTTTTGTAGCAGACATCAACAAAATGTACAGGCAGATCTTGGTTCCTCCAGAAGGTGCTGTCTATCAACTCATCCTGTGAAAAGACGAAGAAGGAAAAGGTCAAGACGTACCGACTTAACACCGTCACGTTTGGCACAACCGAGGTCATCCACGGCGCGGATACAGAAGACGTCAACTCATCGCCATGTTGAATCGCAGATGTTTCCCTTTAAATGAGCGGTTTTAAGCAGAGGTTCCAGATGAAGATAGAGAGGTTCAGCTACCTCTATCATTCGACGAAAGCAGGTGCATCTTGGTAAGCACATTTTCTCTTTCAAGGTAAACCTGCCAGATTCAAGAAGAATAACGAAACGGACTATCTTACCAGGCATTGCCCGGTCCTTTGGAAACAGAATCAATCGTGGGGTACACAGCAAAATCTGAAAGTGTGGCTTAAGTCCATAAATGACGTTGAAATTCCAACGAATCGTTGATTGAAATCCACGGATTTTGCGACGCAGTGGTGTATGTACGAACAATTAACGCAAACGTAACAAAACCTAGACACCTTGTTTCAAAAACTGAGTCGCGCCCCTAAATTTTAAGTGATTGGCACATTTGGAATTATGCGGAGCTGTACCTTAAGCGCAATTACTAGTGCACACCATAAAAACTTTGGAACTCTGTAGTGCCAAAACATTTGCCTCAACTGCTGAAGCCATGTAGCCTCTGGGGACCATTCAGCTCATTCAGCGTCGAGAGGACTTGCGCCGAGAGAGCTTTTTACCAACCAGCATGTCCCTGAGTTCCTGCAAACTTTTGATGAAAAACTGCATCCGTCATACACAGCTAAAAACACTGACCTGGGTAAAAAATAAGCTAATCGCAACTGGGTACCCCATACAAAATATTTTTCAGTTCTGCACTGATTTCACCTGCTTTGACGAACTGTTTACTATATATTCTTTAAAGAACGTTTGCGTTTAAAGCACGCAAAAAATCAGCATGTTTGTCTGGACCACTTACAGTCGAAGCAATTTCAACTGCCCGAATGCGATGTATCACCATCTTCCAACAAGAGAAATTCGCGGAGGAAATTTCCAAATTACCAAAAGTGAGACCGTGCACAAGGGAAGTAAGTTGACAAGACTGTCGTCAATCATCGATGAGAGTGGAATATTGCGAGTTGGAGGGCGATTAGATTGGTTCACAAAATTTCTTAACAAAGCTCATAATTCATGATGTTCACATTGCATAGTGGGCAGCAGCTCATGATGGCAACTCTCCGAACCAAGTACTGGATATTGCACCTTAAATCTAATGTTTAAAATTGCATTCAAAAGTGTCTCAACTGTTTCAGGTCCAAAGCCACACTCATGCAACAAAAAATGGGTAATTTGCCCGCACCAAGGATTAATTATTTATTTATTTAGTGCCCGGGGGCATGCCCCGGACTCAGCTTATTACAAGCGATGCTTAATTCTAACTTAATTCTAACTTATAACTAGGTATTTGGGGAATGAGAGAAGTGAAAGGAAAGGATATTTTTAAGGGTGGATCTGTTGAGATGGAAATTAAAAATGTCCTGCGTGGCATTGGCCTTTCGCAACATTCGAGACATAGGTTCATGAGAACCGTAATTGGTGCGGTGTGGGTCAAGGCGGAAGAGTTGGACTGATCTGAGGTTACGTGGGTTGGTAAATAAAGAGATAGATTGGAGCAGCGTGGGACAGTCAATCAAACCGGATAAGAGTTGGTGAATGAAGACGATGTCGGCAATGTCACGGCGTTGCTCCAGGGACTGTAGGTTGATGAGTTGCAAGCGATGTGTATATGGTGGAAGGTTTAAGCTGTCTGTCCATTGGAGACCACGAAGTGCGAAGCGAAGAAAACGGCGCTGAACAGCCTCGATTCGGCGGATATGGGTTTCATAGAAAGGGGACCAGACTTGGGAAGCATATTCAAGTAGAGGTCTAACGAAAGTAATATAAAGGGCTTTCGTGACGTAGGGATTAGAGAACTCGTTGGACCGTCGCTTAACGTAGCCAAGGGCGGAATTAGCCCGACTGATGATGGAGTCCATGTGTGTGCGAAAGTTGAGTTCTCTATCACAGATAACACCCAGATCGCGGAGAGAAGAGACTAACGGAACAGGTTGATTCAAGATGAGGTAGGTCCTGGAAGGCTGTGGTAGACGTTTTCGTGTGTAAGTGATAGCTTGGCATTTACTAATGTTTAGATCTAGGAAGTTTTTTTGGCACCAAATCGAAAACCTATTCAGATCATCTTGGAGAAGGTGGTGGTCAGCGGGTGACGATATGGGCGTATATAATTTAATGTCGTTGGCGTAAATAGATATGTATGAGTTTTGGATAATGAGGTCGACATCATTAATAGTAAGAATGAAAATAATGGGTCCAATATGGCTCCCTTGAGCGACTCCTGAGGTAGCCGAGAATGGTTTGGATTTGGAGGATCTGAAAAGAACAACGTATTGACGGTTATCTAGGTAGGACTTAATCCAGTCAATAAACCTTATGGGGAAGCCGAGAGCTTTGAGCTTGAGAATAATTATTCTGTGCGATATTTTGTCAAAGGCTTTGCTGAAGTCGGTGGCGACAACATCAACTTCATTACCTTCCTCTAAGGCGCATAGAGTTCGGGAGACAAATTCTACTAAGTTAGTGGTTGTGGATCTTCCTCTGAGAAATCCATGTTGGTTAGGAGATATGATAGATTTGCAGTGGAAGAGCATAGCGTCGTAGATGATACTCTCAAAAAGTTTGGGAATAGACGAAAGTTTCGCGATTGGTCTGTAGTTTGCAACATCATTTTTTGGACCTTTCTTATGAATTGGGACTATGTAAGAGTTTTTCCAAATGTTGGGAAAAATGCCTTGCGAGATGGACAGTTGGAACAGTGAAGTTAGAGGCCGAACAAGGATATCGGAGCATTTTTTGAGCACTATAGCAGGCAGACCGTCAGGGCCAGGGGAAAAATCGTCTTTAAGCTTTGTGATCTTCTCTGCTACCTGCTCCGGTGTAATTTCGACAGATGTCATGGTTGTGTGTGTACTATGATTTAGGTATCTGAAATAATCCTGGTCGGGGTCTTCTTCATGCACCGCGTATGATTGTCTGAAGAAATCGCCGAAGAAATTAGCAATTATGTTGGGGTCTGCTGAGGAAGAGTCGAGATAATTGAGAGTGGAGGGATAGCCATCTGATTTACTTTTGACTTTGATGAGTTGGTAGAATCGCTTGGGGCCGGGTATTAAGCAGGATTGCATATGGTTAACGTAGTCTAGGTAGAGAGAGTTGCATAGGTCAGAGAATTGTGTATATGCGGTTTGGTAGAGCGAGTGTATGGAGTCAGATCGAGTTTTGATGTAAGCCTGCCATAATTTATTTCTTTTGTTACGAAGTGAACGAAGCTCTTTTGTGTACTACGGTGGAGACGATGATGCGTTTTTTTGGGGAAGGTAAGGGACTGATTGAATGAAACATCCGGTGATTTCGCTATAGAAAATAGTAAGAGCTTCGTTGATAGAGATATGATGGTGTGAGGTGTTGAGAAAGCTAAAGTTAACGTTTGAAAGGAGGCTGTTTGATTTGTCGAAATCAGTCTTGCGAAAGTCAAAACCGTAGAGGTACTCGTGATCGTTTGTATTTATTCTATTCTCGTAAGAGAAAGTGAGGGAAAGAGGAGGGTGAAAAGAATCGAGTGTGGACAAGAGATGAGTTGACTTTGAAGTTACACAGTTATGCGGATCGGAGGAGAAAATAAGGTCGAGCTGTCTGTTCAGATTATTAGTCACGCCGCTGATTTGGAAAAGACCGGCGTTCGAGAGAGAGTCGGTAAAGAGGATCTCTTTCTCTGATGTAGCATTGGATGCGGTAAAGTGGGTATCGTCATCAGATTTAAACCATTTGAGATATGGAAGATTGAAGTCTCCAATGATTATAACTTCATCACGGGGATCCGTGGTCTCAAAAAGAGAGTCGATTGCATCTACCGCTAGTTGGTAACCTTCAATAGGTTGCGATGGGCGGATATAGCAGCAGAGAATGTAGATATTGTGCTTAGGGAGCGTTATTTTGACACAAATGTATTCGAAGTCGGCGGTGTGTGAGGATTTGATGAGACTCGAGTGTAGACGGTTGTTTATTGCCAAGAGGACGCCGCGACCAGAGGAGTTATCTGGTTTGTTGACCCCGTCATCGCGAAAGACATTGAAGTCAGACGTGAATAGCTCGTTGTTTTTATAGTCGGAGGTGAGATTGGTCTCAGATAGAGCGAAAATATCGTAGGGTAGAGTTTGAGAATTGAGGAAAACGTTGGAGGTTTTAGTACGCAGTCCTCTGACATTTTGGTAATAGATGGAGATGAATTGGTGTGGGGTTGAGATTGAAGAAGAAGGGTTAGGAGCGAAAGTAGTTTTTGATATGGGAACGCGTCCTTTGCAGGTGTGTTATACGTTTAGACGAGATATGGGATGCAAATGTAGACAGATCTTTGTCGACATCGTTGGGTGAGATGTTGAGGTTTTCATGGTAGCGCAAAAAAATTTTTCTAAGGTCTGCTGGGTTAGTTGGGAGGCCTTCCTGCTGGATAGATACCATCACATTAGTTTTTGTTTTACCATCGATGCAGGATTCAGGCTGATTGTGAAGGTAGGCGAGGTAAAGACGCACATTTTCGTATATTCTATGGTCCCTTAGACGTGAAAGAATGTAACGGCCGTCGTCTTTGAGAAGAGCAGATTGTTTAGTGAGCTTGGTCGTAGGGGATTAACCACGCTCGTCCATTCGAAACGTGTGGCGTGGAATATGCTGATCCCGTTCATCTTAAGGCATGAAAAGACCGTTGTAACAAAATTACGAAGGCAGTTTGGCGGACTCAGGAAGGAAGGTGTAAAGTCCATGAAGCATCATTTAAAGCGAGTCATCGGTCACTACACCCTCACATTTGAAAAATATACAGCAGTGTTAGCGACATTTTCTCGTAGGCACAGCCTTAAATGCTTCACCCGAAAAGGATCAGTTAATAAAGAAAATTAAACAAGATATCTGGAAGAAATGGTTATCAGAATACCTCGTTCGGCTTCAGCAACGGGCAAAAGGCCAAAAGAGGGCAGAGAAATAAAGAAGAATAAGAAAAAAAAACAATACAAGTCTCCAAAGCTCATAGAGAAACATGCTTCCCTTTCATCCCGTGCTGACCGCCACCGTGGAGCAACGGACGCAGTGAGTGCGCACGGTGGTAACAATTGTTTGGGCATTTCGGCGGCAAACCAAAAGAATGGATATTGCGGCGGCTTTCAAAAGAATAGACGAATTCACCACTATATCAAGTATATGTAGCCGGTCCCTGAGGCTTCCGCAAAAGGCAAGACCAAGGATTTGACCATAACCATGATAGAGGTTACGAGAAAGCAGTATTTATTCAAATTTTCACCGCCGTCCACGCAAGTCGAGTTGAATAAATATAATACGTTTAATTTGAATTTCGTTTGCGTTTGTGTTTTCTTTTTGCCACTTGTTGTGAGAAAGTGATTGAGTTTTTTTGGATCCTAATTTTTATTTTTGAGCTGATGTCCCTGCGGCAAACGGACTTTGAGCAGAAGAAAATAGAGTTTTACTTTTAGCCCCAGCTCAGCAGACCTTCAATAATGTGACTGAAGATATCGGCCAAGTAAAGACAGATCTTTGCATTTTTAAACGATAATAAGATGGGCTTGATTGTTTAACGTTTTTTATTTTTCACTTATGAACGTTGGGCTGAAATTTGAGTCGCCCCAAACTTTTCCCACAAGTCCTTGTTCCTTGTTTGCGGAATAGCGCGGTTTGCCGCTGCCCGAATAGAATTGTGAATCATTGCAGATTCCTAATTAATATTGGGCGATTCTTTTCTTGCGGTAAGTTCGTTTGAGATGGTGGTTCGGAACAATTTGCAGTTTGATTTGTTAAGCAAACTTTTTTTTTATACTTAAGCTGGTGATTATGGTTCCCGGGGTTGAGGATGATAAGACTGGAAAAATGGTCACTATCAGACAAGTCATCGGAAATATTCCAGGTGGATTCAGGAAGGAGGGAAGGTGAGACGAGGGACCGGTCAATGCGGGTAAATGTTTAATGGGTGGAGAAAAGGGTTGGCCGACCGTCATTGAGGATCGCTAGCCCTGAGTTAGCAATGAAATGCTCGACCAGTTTCCCATGTTTATTGGTTTTCTCCTAAGTCGCCTGTTATAAAGAGTTTTTATTCTATCTATGACATATTCAAGTTCTGTAGTTGAAAATTTTTTTTTTCGGGGGGATGTAGAGTGATAAAGTCGTTTTGGTGTTGAAGTGGATTTCTACTCCTATAGCTGCTTTGTTTGAGTTTATTGTGTTTGGTCTATGGGGGATGGATTTGTGAACATTGAAGAAATTGCACACAGGTACAGTCATGTCATAATTAACGGTGACCTAAACTTTAATTTGTTGGATACAAACCACAGTCAGGTTTAGAAGTTTATAGATAAAATGAATTCGCTTCACCTTTATCCAGTAAATGCTTTATTTCCCACATAAGTGCAACAACTTAAACCCTTTTGGACGTCTTCCTCGGAAATAGAAAAGATCTCTTTAATTTCTATAGTCAATTAGAAGTACCTGGAATTCCGAGACACGATATGATTATACTTTTTTATAACATTCCTCTCAACCGAAAAGTGCAGAAGAAAAAGATATGTATTCGTAATTTCAATGCAAATGATCACAACGCGTTTATGAATGATATATAGACTACTAACTGGCAGGCAATTTAGCAAATGCCTTCGGTTGAAGAACAAGTTGACTTCTTAACATGCTCCTACCAAACAAATTATGAAATCAGAGATGTGAATGGTTCAACGATAAGATTAAAATGCTTATTCTTTAAAGATATAAAGGCTCCTTGAGGTGGAAAAGATTTAGACTACCCGATTTTAAATTGTATCAGAAATGCCGTCAATGCAGAACTAAAAGGTGGAAGACCAATTACTGTTATGGAAAATTTAAACCAAATCTATCCTCTAAAATGACATAGCGTAAGATTAAGGAATTCGGTATGGGAAAACAAACGTCAAATGAACCTGTGGCGACTGATTTAAATGACTTAGCTTTTGCCGCTGCCTCGTCTTCGAATCAAACAACCGCAACTGTATGGACGAAATGTATGGAGAGCTTAACACAAAATGTAATACTTTTCCTTTTCATAAAGAAAATCCGATGCAATTGGGATCAATGAAATGCATCCAAAATTTCCAAAATGACCAACCCAAGCATACTTCCCTATCTCATCCCTTATTCCTCCCTCCCTCGTCTTTATTACCCAAAATTTGGAAGAAATCCAAAGACTGCAACATCAAATTGCAAATTGTATCGACCAATATCGATTTTGCCTTGTCTTGCCAAAGGTGCCCGAGACACTCATGCGTTCGCAAAGTTCTGATTACTTGAAAAGAAATAAACTTCTGCTGCACGACCGTTGAGGATATACGCAATGAAATAGACAAGGGATACACAACATTTGTGCTTTTGATTGACTTTTCAAAGGCATTTGACACAAGCGCACAGAAGTTGCATTTTTAAATTAAATTAAAAGATTATTTTAATTTTGACCCAATTTGAGGTAGAAGTCAGGCTGTTTGTGCAGGCGGGGGCTGGTCAGATTTTCTGACAACAAATGCAAGTGTTCCTCAAGGATCTACTTTGGGCCTTTGCTTTTACTATGCATAATAACCAACTTCCTCATGTCCTAAGGCACTGCAAAATACAAATGTACGCAGACGATATTCAAATATTTCTCAGCTATCCTATTAGTATAGCCCGAAAAAATGCTGATCTATCGTTATTTGCTCAATGGTCGAAGAATAACATCCTTAAACTGAATTCCCAGAAAAGTCAAGCGATAGTTATTTCTCGCGGTTACCGACGCATCACTGTTTCCCTAAATTTACATTATATTGAGATTGAAACTCTCTCTCTCTTTATATAAGCCATTTATATATTATACATACACGTAGACATATACATGTTACATTAGCCTTAGATGTCAAATGAGATTAGTTCCTAAGTCAGTCTTGAGTAATGTGTAATAAAGAACGGATTAAGCTCAACCACTCGGTGTTTTATTTCAAATTATATTAATGGCGACGAGGGCTAAAAAAAAAAAAAACCTAAAATTAAATGGAGACAGCAACAGGAACAAAAAAGGAACTTAAACTGGAAAGTGAAAATTATAACAAAAGTGAAAGTGACAATAAAATAGAAAATAAGCCTTTAATTATTGAAACCAAAATGGCGTTTATTGGAACAATTGAATTTTTCACACCAGGTGAAGATTTTACAGACTACAAAGAACGCCTTCAACATTTACATTCGATTAACAAAATTACAGACGATAAAACAAAAGTTTCTTATTTAATAACGTTAATCGGTCCGGAATCATATAAAATCATAAAATCATTAACTGACCCGGATAAACCGGATACGAAAACTTATAGTGAACTTATAGCCATAATGGAGAAACATTTTACTCCAAAAGTGAATTTAATTGCCGAGCGGTTCAAATTTTATAGAAGAAATCAAAAAGTGCATGAGCCAATTAATGATTATACTTATATTGGACTTAAAAATGTTAGTCCAGTCATGTGAATTTAAACTGTTTCTCGATGAAGCTCTCAGAGATAAGTTAGTTTGCGGAATAGTAAATGAGAGTATTCAGCAAAAACTGTTAAATGAGTCTGAGCTTACATTTGAGAAGGCATGTGAGGTTGCTAAAAATATGGCAATTGAAAGAAATGAGACCAGAACATCATAACAGCATCGATCTAATGCGTCATCAAAATCAATCAAGCCAACAGCGAGGAAGAATTCAGTGGAGAAGATCAAGCCTTGAGCGGGGATCATCTAATGAAAAGAGACCATACAGACGGGAACATCGTAACAGTTACGAAGATGACAAAAGGGACTGGAGGAATTCGGTTTGTTATAAGTGTGGACAGAAGGGTCATTTACAAAAATATTGCCAAAAAAATAGTTATATTATAAAAAATAATCATATGAAAGTAAACTATGTAGAAGATATGACGGATGAATTAAATGAACTATCACTAGGGTATATAAATTCTTTTGCTAATATTAATAATTTGGCTCAAGTAGTTAAGTTGTATATAAATAATCTGGTTTTGAAAATGGAGATAAACAGTGGTGCATGCTCAGCAGTAATTAATTATAAAACGTACAAAAATAAATTTTCAGATTTACCAATCGAAGATGTAAAGAGGCAACTAAACGTGGTAACAGGACATGAAGTGGAACTTGTGGGAAAAATTTCGGTAATAGTTCAGGACTTGGTCGATTTTTCATCTTGTCATTCTTTGGAGATCGTTGTTATAAGATCATCGCGCAATTTTATGCCTCTTTTAGGACGCGACTAGTTGGATGTTTTGTTTCCATGTTGGAGAAAAAGTTTTGTGATAAACAAGGTGTCTGACTTGGTGGAATCAAAGGTAAACAAATTTATGTTGGAATTTCCGAAAGTTTTTTCGAATGATTTGAGGGATCCCATTGTCGGATATAACGTTCAGCTAAAATTAAAAGAAAATGCAACGCCAATTTTTTCAAAACCTTATTCCGTCCCCTTTGGAATTCGTGACAAAATGGATGCAAATGATAGACAAATTGGTTTCTCAGAAAATTTTGGTTCCCATTAAATATAGCGATTGGGCGTCTCCGATGGTGGTGGTGCCAAAGAAAAATGGTGATTTAAGGTTATATTTAAATTGTAAGGTAGCCGTGAACAAGTCTATTGAAAATAGTATTTACCATCTTCCTATAATGGAAGAATTGTTTACAAAATTTGTTGATTGCCAATTATTTTGCGTTCTCGACCTAACGGGGGCTTATTTACAACTAGCCGTGCATGAAAATTCACAGCACTTGCTAACAGTCAATACGAGGAAAGGTTTGTTTAAGTTTACAAGAGTACCTTTTGGGGTGGCAGTTGCGCCCGCCGAGTTCCAAAAAGTTATGGATGAAATTTTAAAAGATTTAGATAAAGTTGGTGTATATTTAGATGATCTGTTGATTGGGGGTGTTGATATTGAGGATTGCGAAACGAAGGTTTTGAGAGTCTTGGAAAGATTGGAAGAGCATAATGTCCGAGTGAATTGGGATAAGTGTAAATGGTTTAAATCGGAGGTTGATCATCTAGGGCATGTTGTAAGTGGTAGGGGAATTAAACCGAACAAAGAAAAAAATTCGCGCTATAATGGAAGCTCCAAGTCCTAAAAATGTTACGCAATTGAAGAGTTTTTTTGGCATGCTAAATTTTTATAATAAGTTTATACCGGATTTGGCCACGAAATTAAGAAAATTGTATGATCTTTTAAAAAAAAATAACAAATTTGAATGGAAGCCCGACCATGAAAAGACTTTTAACGAAGCTAAAAAACTGTTACTTAGCAATAATATTTTAGAATATTTTGATCCCAAAAAACCAATCATTTAGACGTGTGACGCAAGCCCTTATGGAGTTGGTGCGGTGCTGGCCCATGTTGTTAACGGGGAAGAAAAGCCAGTATTTTTTGCTTCTACAACGCTAAGTGAATCAGAACAAAACTATTCGCAAACTCATAGAGAAGCTCTAGCAATAATTTATGGAGTAAAAAAGTTTCACAAGTATTTGTACGGGCACAAGTTTACAATTGTCACAGTCCACCAAGCGCTTAAAGAAATCTTTTCCGAGAGAAAGGGAAATTTAGCTGTAGCATCAGCAAGACTTCAAAGGTGGGCTATTCACTTATCGATGCATAATTTTGATATAAAATACAAAAAAGGATCACAGGTAGGACATGCAGATGCATTATCCAGGTTACTTTTACTAAGTTCGACAAATATTCCAGAGGATTTTATAAATGTGCTTAAGTTTGGGCCTGATAACATGAAACTTTTAAAGTTGGATGATGTCAGAATTGAAACGGGCAAAGATTTTGTTTTGAGTAAGGTTTATAGCTGGCTTATCAATAAGGAAAATTTTAAGAATAATAGTGACACGAAGTATTATATAGATAAAGCTCAAAGTTTTTCATGCAATGAAGGATGTATTTATTACGGGGATAGGGTTGTTATCCCAGAGTCATTGAAACATAGTGTTATTAAAATGTTGCATGATACACATGTGGGGATCACACGTATGAAAATGCTGGCAAGAAGTTATGTTTGGTGGAGGGGCCTAGATGCAGACATTGAAGAGTTTGTTAAATACTGTCAAGTGTGTGCTCAGACACAAAATTTTACCAAATTAACTGAAGACTCAACCTGGATCCCTTCATCTTATCACTTTGAAAGGGTTCACATAAATTTTTTTGACATATATGGGTTGAAGTTTTTATTATTAGTTGATAGTTTTTCTAAATGAATTGAAATTGCCGAGATAAAAACTACCCAAGCAGAAAAAGTAATTGGTAAATTGCGTAATTGGTTTGCTGTTTTTGGTTTACCAGCTAAGCTAGTATCTGACAATGGACCACCCTTTCAATCCGCAAAGTTTATTGAATTTTCTGAAAGCAATGCTATTAAAGTTTTAAAAAGTCCACCCTATCATCCACAGTCAAACGGATTGGCGGAAAGAGCAGTCCAAACGGTTAAACGAGTTTTAAAGAAATTTTTAATGGAAAATCAGTCTTTTAATAGCCTTAGCTTCAAAACTGACAATTTTTTGCTAAAATACCGGAATACTCCCTCAGTTTCCACTAACAAAACGCCTGCTAGCATGATTTTTAAATTTAAAACAATTACTTTATTAGATGTTTTGACATTTAAACCTAAAACTAACCCGAATAATGTTGAGAATGTAGTAACTCACACACCTACATTAAGCTATTTAAATAAATTTTCAAAATTTAAAGACAAAGCGAATATTTATTATAAAAATAATTTCAAATCGCATGTTAAATGGATTCCTGGATATGTAATAAGACAAATCTCTAAGTCTTTATATCAAATATCAGTTAACGGAGTTCAGAAAATAGCACATATTAATCAATTAAAACAGAGAAAAAGTTCAGTACGATTTAGTCCACTTGCTACGCTTATAAGTAATAATAAAAGAGAAAATATAACAGAAACTCAATTGCAATGTGAAGATGAGAATGAGGTCTTTTATGTTGCAGATGAAGATGTTATAAGCGATAGGGAAGAATTAAAAAAGAATTTTTGGAAGATCAAAAACGAATTAATTTGAAAATGAAACGAAAATAAAAATTAGTATTAAACTAAAGTTATTATCATGGATCTTATGACTTATAAATTTTATTGTAAATAAGGAGGAGTTGATATATATTGCGATTGAAGCTCTCTCTCTCTCTTTATATAAGCCATTTATATATTATACATACACGTAGACATATACATGTTACATTTAGCCTTAGATGTTAAATGAGATTAGTTCCTAAGTCACTCTTGAGTAATGTGTAATAAAAAACGGATTAAGCTCAACCACTCGGTGTTTTATTTCAAATTATATTAATCAAGAAGTTCTTTCAGAACTGCTTATATTACTATACATACTGCTTTATGGGCAACCAGTGACCTAGATAAGTTGTTCATGCAAACAAAAATTTGAAGTTGCGTTTAACAACACCGTGAAATTTGTATACAATTTACGAAAGTTCGACCATGTCTCTGAGTACACAAATACCGTTTTTAGATGTCATTTAAAAAATTTATGAGTCTGAGGACTATTATGTTCTTGTTTGATCTTAAGTCAAGTGAAAAGTCTCAACACCATTTGCACAGACTCGTAAAAGGGAATTCAAGCCGCACCAATGCTCTCAATTCACCTGAGTTTAAATATAATGTAACTCAAAAAATGTTTTTCTTGTTCTGTTAAGCTATGGAACTCACTCCCCTCTGATATTAAAAGACTGAACAATAGGAACAGCTTCGGAAGGGAACTATGTCGCTATTTAATAATTTAAATTAAACGGATCTGAAAAATTTGCAGTAAACATATCTGCCCGTATTTTGTTTTATATAATTCATATTTTACTTATTTATTTTTTTTAATTTTATCTTTGATTTAACGTGCGTTCAATTCTTTGTAAAATTTTAACTCTTAATGAAATTACTATAGCATTAATCTAACAGACAAAGTGTTAAAATGTTATATAGTCGAATTGCAATTAAAACAAATACAAAAAAAAAAACAAGATGGCAGACACCTTGTTTATAAGTTAAGTTGGAGTTGAGATTGAATAAGTATGGCGCATGTTGTTTTGGTGCAAAGGGTTGAACATCGAAAGGGATATGGGTTTCTTGTAGAAAAATGATGCTAAAACTTATGTCATTAATTAACAGCTGAAGTTCATGTAGGTTGTTTTTGTAGCCATATATGTTCCATTGTAAAACACTAAAAGTTGTGGCTATAGGTCGAAGTGTTTTTTTTTTATCTACACAAAGGGATTTGGAGTCGTTGCTTTGGTTGAATTTGTTAATTTTAAATCATCATCATCATTGTTTTTGTCAGTGATATATTAATTGTTATTTGAGAGAAGAGTATTTGATAGCTTGTGAAAAGAGATGAAGTGGTCGGTTGTTTTTGTGTTTTCGTGGTTTCAGAAGGTGTGAGTGAATTGGATGCTGTAAAGAAACATTGTGTTGTTTTTTAGAAGAAGGTGCGATGTGGGGTACAAAGCTTGATACTGTTGTCGTTGGGCTTGGGTTACTGTGATTGTGGCAGCTTGGTATGCTGTGTTGTGAAACCCGAGCGGGTACAGATGGAGGAAAGGGGACAGACTGGGTAAAGTTTGTGTTGGAATTATTTAAATCGTTACTGTTTTGGCTGTGTTTGTGTGTACATTGGAAGACGATGTAGACAACAACAAAGGCCTGAGTTTCGCTCTTAGAATTTTTTTTTTTGCATCGCCCATGCTATATTTATTTATGCGCTGGTGCACCTCTTGGTGGTGTTGCCGAGAGTTGGCAATTGCGGCAGCGCATTGGGTGTGGGGAATATTCCTCTACTTTTATGGTGTGCCAACCTATAGTAACGGTACTTGGACCAGGCCGGTGTTGCGAAGTTGATTTTCGGTTGTTGGGTTGGGGGAATATTCCTCTACTTTTATGGTGTGCCAACCTATAGTAACGGTACTTGGACCAGTCCGGTATTGCGAAGTTGGTTTTCGGTTGTTGGGTTTTTGAATTTTTACATGTCTATGACATACTGTACCTTTAGGTTAGCGTTCAGTTTAACAGTTCGGATTTCGCGAGGAGGAGGATCCCGTCACGTTGAATTATCAGAAGCGGTGCTAATGCCGTCAATAGCTCTTTTTAGTAAAAAGATGCTAATGGAAGAGAGTGGAGTGTTGTGATCATTGGAGGATATCACAACGAATTTGGGGTAATTTTTTTTTCTTCCTTTTTTGTGATCGGGTTCGGATAGCAGCTCAAGATCGAGCTTGATTGGATAGATTTGTCTGTTTCCGAAATAAGGCGCCAACGAAAGAGAAAAAAAAAAAGAAGGAAGAGCGAAGATTGAGAGAGTAGTGAGTGTAACTCACTGACGCAGGCAAAGAATAGGTGAAGCGGAGTCGATAGCGATGTTGCCGACTTAAGTCAGACGCTGACCGTGATTGCATTATAAAAAACGCTGAAAATACACAGTCGAACAGTTTCGACCTAAATGGTTGGTATCTTACTTAAAAAAATAGTAAACTGAAACTTAATTGTAATGGTAATTTAAGTGACTCCCGTAAATAAAAAATTGGTGTACCTCAAGGTTCAGTTCATGTTCCTGTGCTTTATTTAAATTTATATCAACTTTCTCCTCGGCCTTAAACTAAGTACAATTTCAACAGTCTTTACAGGTGACATAGTCTTTACATATCAGTGTGATACTGCATGCGAATGCATTGCTAAGATCTCGGAAGACTTAAAATTGGTTAGAATTTGGTTTGTCGAACATAAATTAATTAATAGCGATAAGACTGAACTAATGTTCTTCAAATTGATAAATAATACTTTAAATGATTGTAATTTATGTTTTCATGCTTTTGATTGTAAAAAAAACTTTAGTTTAGTTTGTTAGCAGTTAACCATGTTCTAATAATTATTTTCAAATTGAGTCAATTCATAACAATAAGTATCTTGGAGTATTGATTGACCAAAACTTGAATTGGAAAGATCAAATTCATCAAATCGCACATGCTATTAGTAACGCGCATAATGTTTTTTATTATATATTCATTCTTAATTGCAGAACGGTATCACAAGCTGGGGCGGTTCTTATAATAACTTTTTCAGGCCATTGGTTATAGCTCAGAAACACTTAACCTGCATCCACCCTTTTCATCAATTTGATGCAAATTTTCATATATCATATATCATTGAATGGATCACAAGCTATGTTCACTTATAGTTTAACTGAACTGCATGCCTTTGCATGTTGGTGTGCATTGCTCAAGATCAAAAAATGGCATTGCGTATGCAGTCACAGTAATATGTGATTTAACCAAATATCGGGTATCGGTACCAATCGCAGATAAAAGTGCAAAAACAATAGCGAAAGCAATCTTTGACCATTTCATGCTAATTTACGGTCCGATGAGAAAAATAATCACATACATGGGTGCCGAATATAAAATCCAATTATTTGACGAAATATGTATGCTACTAAAAGTAGAAAACACTTCCTCAACGACATACCACCACCACAGATTGGGAACTGTGGAAAGAAACCACAGAACATTCAATGAGTATGTTCGGTCACACGTTTCCATAGAAAAAACAGACTGGGACGAGTGACTAAAATACTTAAAGTTTTGCTACAATAATACGCCACGACTATTGACCTGGGGTAAGTCCCCAGGAAATTACGACTTCCTTTTAGATCCATTTTTAATGTGGGTGCGTATGAGAAGGAAGTCAAAGGGCGTTAGAAATTATAAAAAGCAAAAGTCGAATAGTGTAGATATAGTAATAGCTAAGATATGACAGTAGAAGATTTAGTTCTAGTGAAACAAGTAGGACATAACTTAGGTAATATATACAAAGGACCATATAAGGTAGTCAGCATAGAAAAAAGGAACAATTTAGTTTTAAAAGACGGTAACGAAAAGACGAAAATTGTGCACAAAGACCGACTTAGACGTTACGAAACCACTACAAAAAATAAATAAATAATTATGCATAAATTTATTTACCTAACTATAGCAACAAATAAGGTTAAAAAAAAATAGTTTATAAAAATTATTATTCTTAAATTTAAGCATGTTCCTAAGCCATACTTTTATTGTTAAGATGTTAGTATATGTAAAAATTAATAACAGTACAAGTTTCCTTTCTTAAACCATAATTGGCTGATAATACATACATTATTTTTGGTAAAAGAAAATTCTGTATATTTTTATTATGTTAAAAATATAAAAATAAAGATATGTACCTATGAAGATGTAAAATGTAAATATATTTTAAGTTTTCTTAGAACTTAAGGAATTGGTCAAGCATTATTTTATTGAAATAAAATTATACAGTGCGACCTCAATAAAAGCAAACCTAGATACGTGCATTTCCTCGATAAAAGCAACACCTTAAGTCTTATCATTGCTGACTCAGTAATTGCAACTCCTCAGAAAGAAGTGACTCGATAAAAGCAAGTACTGTTTCATAAACTCTTTTTTTCGTTCGCTATTTGTATACTACATTTTCTTTCTTGTTTATTTTTGCTATATCTGGGCAGTTATTTTACAGCTATTCGTTGTACTTTTTATGCAGATGTTTGTAAGACGATGTTTGCCTTTTGTATGACAGGCGTAGTTTTTCGTGCCTTTTATTCTGTAGTCGTTAGTGTCGTTAGTCGGGTTACTGTGTACTATTAGTTATGGCTATTGTAAAAATAGTTCCTAAGCTTTCTATAAAGCAAAAAAGTGAAATTCTAGATCAAATTAATACGGGTGTAACTGCTAAATCGCTTTCTGAGAAATATAAAGTAAACAAGTCTACCATAAGTAGAATTAAAGAGGACAAGGAGCGCTAACAAAACTTGTTGTAAATTCAGAATGTGGACCGGGAAAACGAGTAACTTTAAGAGCGTGTGAGTTTCCACGTATGGAGCAAACCTTGTATAAATGGTTTTTGGAAAATCGAAATCGAAACGTGCCAATTTCTATAGAAGATTTAAAAGCACAGGCATGTAAACTGCATGACAGAATCAAGGAAAAACCAGGATCCTTTAATGCAAGCAATGGCTGGTTTTCAAATTTTAAAAAAATGCATGGAATCCGCAGCCTTAAAATTTCTGGAGAAAAACTTTCAAATAAACCGAAACTCGTTGAACCGTTTTTGGTTTAGTTCAAAAATACAATTAAAGAGCTCGGTCTGTCACCAAATCAAATTTACAACGCTTCACTGAATAATATTATACATAGCTCTGCAAAACTTACGAGAGTCAGCTGTTGAAAAGAATTCAGGGTCTAAAAAGACACAATCAAAAATTTCTCAATTTTTTAAATACAAGTAAAATGTTAATTTTTTTTTATTTTTAAAATTTATTAAAAAATTAGTTTTGGTCTGTTTACCAGTGCAAGACACGTTTTTTTACTATTTTGGGGGAGTTTAACTTTTTGTCTCATTTTCGGAACCTTCCGTTTTTTGACTCGATTATTGTAACAAACTCAGTAAAAACAACTGCCCAAATTTCTATTAGTTGCTTTTATTGAGGTCGCACTGTACTTCTAAAGGTGTAATAACATGTGTATCATGTTTTGTGTTGGGGACCAGGGTCAATCATGATTCCCTGAGCAACAACATGAAGCCTCCAAGACAGCATAGCATTACACCTTGGAAACCTTCACTACCTATGGTTCTCCAAGTGTGTCATATTGCACGTAGTTATAAATAATTGAAAGAAACAATCGCGGTTAAATTTTCTTTGATTTATTTATTTTATTAATATACTTAAAAAGAACAAAAAGGTGTTGTAGCGTTGAAGTTAACTTTAGAACTGTTTTTAAATTCTATTATATTGACGGAAGGGAGGCCAAGTTGTATTGTTGCATTGACACTTGTTGGAGTTCGGGTATTGACCAACGGATGTGAAGTAATAATAATTGACCCACTGCCAACAAGTAACAATATTGCAATAAAGCAATAATGCCTAATTGGGGCATTGACCATCGACGTGAGTCGATCGTAAATGACCCAATTCCTCCTTCTCTCAAGATTCTCCTGAATCGTTTCAAATGGCAATTCTACTGATTTATTTATATTGACATTTGTATTCCCATTTCGTCTGATGATAACTAAAATGATTATAATGAGTGTGATAATAATAAGAGATAAAGTTCCTGTAGATATTAGAACATGTTTTTTTATAAGATACATTTCTTGGATTTCATTTATGTTACTTATTGCTTTTAGGGTAAAATTGCCAAATCGCAAATGTTGCGTTACATTAACTTCAGTTTTTTCTTCGAGCTTTATATCAAATTTAAATTCCGTTTCCTTATTAGTAATTATTTCCTTTCCAATTTTGATACTTGGTCCAATATTAAATCTATTTGGTCTTCTATCAATTTCATTCTTAGTCTGACTTCTATTTCTTCTAATTTGTTTATCAGTTGTTTTTCGGTTTTTTCCAGCCCTTTGGAAAGGTCTGCAAATTTTCTTCGGTCGTCGTCAAGTGTTTTCTTTATCCTGAGTATATTGTCCGTCATGTCTCTGTTTACAGTTATTTGCTCATAAATGGTTTCGATTAGACTATGGTCATTCTTTTTTATAATTTCCAGATTTTGATCTATGAATTCTCTGTCGTCGTTATCCATAGTCCCGAACAACCATTTATGGGCTGTTCCTATAACATTCATGAGTCCTCTTTTTGACTTGTTTTTTGTTAATGTTCTAATTTTCTCTGTCAATTTTAAAAAATGTAGATTGAGTGTATTTGATGAGTTATTTGGAATGTCTATTGCCAATTGGTTCACTAATTTCTATATCTGATCTAAATTTATTATATGCAAAATAATGTCGAAATCCTCAACTATTTTTACTTCATTGATGGTTAACGTTGTCATTCCGCTCTGTGATTTCAGAGGTGATATCATCAGTTCTGCTCTCCCTATTGGAATTTTTGTTGTCACAAAAGCATTCCCATCACCTGCAAATAATTTTTCCTTTTTAATATTTGATGAGTGTACGTTTTCTAATTTCTTTTTTCTATAATATGGCTGCGCTTTGTTTCTGACATGTCTGTAGTTCTTTACGTATCCTTCTTCTCGTCTTTCCATAAAATCTGTTCTATTTCTATTTAATTCCTCCTTTGTTTTTCTTGAATTATTCTATTTCTAACTTCTAATAAATTACTATCGTTCACTTCATTCGGCTTCAGTTTTAGGACGCTATGGGTTCTCATGTTGTATATATTAAAAGCTCTCAAAACGGTTTCCCATGTAGTATCACCTGGTCTTTTATTAAGCTGGAATCTTTCTAAAATTGTACTATGAAGGCGTTCTATATCTGCGTTCCCGGTGTGAGAGTTAGGTTTTGTATAATGCAACTCTATTGCTAGCTCTCTGAGAAAATCCTGTAGCTCTACGGAGTTGAATTCATTGTCTAAAATTATAGTCTTGGGTTTTCCCACTTTTGTAAAATGTTCCGTAAAGCATTCTCTTTTATGTACATGGTTCTTGGATTGAAGTTTATATACAAAACCTTTTTTTGAAAGTTTATCTATTACTGTAAAGAAATATTGTTTCTCTATATGGTATATGTCTACGTGAATCGTTTCGTTTATTCTTTCGGGGGTTGGTATTATTTTAAATTTTTCCTTTATAGGTTTCCTATCATATTTACCCGTATTACATTTATCACAGTTGTTAATAATTTGAGTAATTGCAGTAACCAATTTCGGATAATATATTTTATTTTTTAAAGTATTATAAGTTTCTATTATTCCGGAATGTCCTGACTCCCTTATGTGGCAGAGTGATATTTGCCTTTGAACCTCTCTGAGTGTTTGGAATTCTTGTGCCCTTTTTGTAAATTTAACAAACTGTAATTTGGTGTTGGTTGCGAAGAGTTGGAAGACTATATTTTGAATTCGAACGTAGTCCTCTTCTGTATCTGAAAATATTCCTACTCTTCCTGAATTGATATAAGCTTTTAAGTTATCTTTCCAGATATTTTCATGATGATTCATATCTAAATACAGAATACGTCTACCATGGAGCACTTCAAATTGTTTCTATGGTTGTCTTGTTAAGATAATTTGGGTTTTGCATAGATTAACTATTCCATCTTTGATAGGTATGTGTGTTAACATGTTCTCGTTTTCTGGGTGAGCGGTTTCTGATAAAGCATTATTTTCATACATACGACTTAAAAAGTTGGCTACAATATTTTCTTTCCGTTTTAGGTATTCTATCTCAAAGTCAAACTCTTGCAGTTTAAGCAGCCATCGCTGATTCCGTTGGCTAAATTCTTTACCTGAATATTTATTTTTCATATATTTAATTGGCATGTGGTCCGTTTTGAGTTTAAACTTCTTACCCCACAAGTATGGCCTAAAGTACCCCGTGGCCCAAATAATTGCTAAAAGCTCTTTATCAGTGGTGGAATAGTTTTGCTCGTGGTCATTCAATGTCCTAGAGGCATATGAAATAGGTTACCCTTCTTGGGTCAATACAGCTCCTATAGCATGATTGCTTGCATCCGTGAACAGTGTAAACGATTTAGAGAAGTCTGGATATTTTAGGATTGGGTGTCGTATTATTTGTAATTTCAGTTTCTCGAATGAATCTATATATTCAGGATCGTTTGTGTTTATTCTTGTGTTTTGTTTCTTAAGGTATTTAATCATAGGGTACGCGATTTCAGCATATCCTTGAATGAACTTTCTATAACATCCTGTGACTCCTAAAAAGCGTTTCAGCTGTTTTTCAGTGCTGGGTATTTTATAATTTTGAATCACTTCGATTTTGTTTGGATTTGGTTTCATACCCACTGACGTTAATATGTGTCCCAAAAATTCTGTATTTTTCCGAAAGAATGAACATTTACTGGCTTGTATTTTTAAATTGTGCTCTTGAAGTCTTTTGAAAATTTTTTCCAGAGCTATCAAATGTTCTTCGATGGTAGTTGAAAAAATTAAAATATCGTCTAAATAGACAATACAAATTTTATTAATATATTCCCTTAGGATTTCATTCATCAAACGCTGGAACGTAGCCGGGGCATTTTTAAGCCCAAACGGCATCCTAACATATTCATAAAGACCCATTGGCGTTACAAATGCTGTCTTATGTATGTCTTGAGGCCTCATCAATATTTGATGGTATCCCTTCGCAAGATCCAGCGTTGAAAAATACTGGGATCGTCCTAATTTTGTCAGAATTCCCTCAATGTTGGGTAGTGGAAATTTATCATCAACAGTGATCTCATTAAGTTTTCTATAATCGACGCACATTCTGTATTTAACTTCACCATTGGCATTAGGCTTTTTGGCTACTATAACCACTGGTGAGGCATACCGACTTTTAGATTTCCTAATAATTCCCTGGGCCTCTAACTCGGAAACCTGTCTAACCATTTCTTCCTCATGTTTATGTGGTAACCGATATAGCCTACAATGAAATCCTGTATTTCCCGGGATTAAATCTATTTGATGCATAATACTTCTAGTGTTGGTCAAGACATATCCTTCTCGGTATTGCAATTTTGCATATTTTTCAAGAAGATTTGTTAACTTATATTTTTCATCCGAGTTTAACTCTTCTGTAGCTACTATACCTTCATCTTCTAATTCAAAACACTCTCCTGCACCTATGCTGTTCTGAGACATAGGTAATATTGTGTCATTTTTTAAATGAATCTGTTTTTTCTCCAAATTTATGTTCTTCACTATATTTTGTAGAACATCCATTCCTAATAATAAACTATAGTCTTTGTCTGCTAAGCTCATACCATATGCTTTTATAAAAAAATTAGAATTGTAACCAAATTCCTGAGGTACTGGAACTTGGTAAATTGTATACTGTGCCTGGATTCTGCCGTTGACGGTATTAAGTTGGATAACCACTTTGTCAAGTTCTTTATATGCTTCTTTTAAGTTATTAGTATTTAAAATTGTAATGGTACTACCTGTATCCCACAGACAATTATGTTTTTGGTTATTTGTGATAAAGGTTGTCAATAATTTTCTACCGAGGCACCATTGAGAAAAACCGGAGTTTCAACGGAATGAATTTCTCCAACCGGATAACTGGGTTCCATCACGTTAACGTCCCTAGATTTCATGTTTGTTCTTAAATTTCTGAACTGTCCTGAAAGGTTAGATGTCGACTGATAATTTGGTCCGTACCTATACTCTCTACTATCGGGCCTGGAATTCGGGCGATTATTTTGTTGTCTATTATTTCTAACGTCTAATGTGTTATTTTGGTGGTTAAATATGAATGTTGGAAAAAGTTTGTCTTTGGACTAGAGTTAGTTTGCGGAACTTTTCCAAAATTGTGTGATCTTTGGTCTGTAAATCTATATTCGTTTGGTCGAAAGTTGCCTTGTTCATAACTAACATAATCGTACAATATCTTTTTAACCTCCTGCAAACTGTCTATATTTCTTAATTCTTTAGCTAAATTACCAGTGCAAAAACTTTTGATTTTGACAATTATTGTATTATATTGTAATATTTTAAAAGATTCACTATCAGTTTCATATAAAGCAGCTGTGTTTATTTCCGTAATTAAATTTTCTACTTTATTAATTAGCATATCAATTGAACTTACTTTGAGGTAAAAAATCTTATTACTTAAGTCCACAATGTTTATATTGGGTCGAAAATGTAGTTTGAAAGCCTTCTTGATGTCTTCCCATGTTTCCAGTCCATTAGCAAGTACAAATTCCTGAGCTCTTCCTGTCAGTTTAGTGCGTCTTAAAGCTGTCCATATCTCTTTCTTTTTCGCCTCGCTAGTTCCATTTAAATGGGTGTCCACTAAGTATAGGAATCGAGTTAGTTTCGACTGATCTCCATCGAATTCACAAATGTAGTTGATCTCTCTCAATATGTTGGCTGTTCCACTAAGCGATGCATGTTGGATTATGGATACAGAGTTGACTCTATCAACTAAGCCGTCTAGGGCAGCTGCCATTGATTGGATTTCACTCATTTCACCGAATGTCTTTTCCTAGTTTTTGTTTTCTTTGACTATTGTGTATTTGGTTTTTCTTTTCTTTAGTTTCTGCTTTTTTTTCACAGATTGCACTTTTAGGTTCGACCGTTCGACTGCGCCAGTTATAAATAATTGAAAGAAACAATCGCGGTTAAAATTTCTTTAATTTATTTATTTTATTAATATACTTAAAAAGAACAAAAATGTGTTGTAGCGTTGAAGTTGGCTTTAGAACTGTTTTTAAATTCTATTATATTGACGGAAGGGAGGCCAAGTTGTATTGCTGCATTGACACTTGTTGGAGTTCGGGTATTGACCAACGGATGTGAAGTAATAATAATTGACCCACTTCCAACAAGTAACAATATTGCAATAAAGCAATAATGCCTAATTGACCCTTCACCGAAATTCGGGCATTGACTATCGACGTGAGTCGATCGAAAATGACCCAATTTCAAAAAAGCGACACAAGCAGATTATTGCTTAGCATATTGTAACTCGCGCGTGTTTGCTGACTTGGCAGTCAAGCCACTAGACACCGACAATTATGCTTGATCAAAGCCGGACAGTTCAATATTGAACCTCAGCAAGTGTGAATCGTTTTATTTCATAACGTGGCGATCCTGTCAGGAGATTTTTTTTAAAAGAACACACTCGTACAAGGGGTTATGACTACCCTTAAAATGTTAGTACATAACGCGAGTGGAAGGGATCAGGGAGGAAATAGGGAAAAATACTGATGCACATTGTTTTTGAATTTCTGCAGATTGTAATGAGTGGGAAATACCGAGCGTGGTAGAGCGTTCCACATTCGTGTTGTGCGACTGATAAACGGGTCTCTATACTTGACCGTACGACCTGGCTTATTCGCTAGAGTACACCTTATGGTAGAAGCGATAAAACATGGTTAGACAGACGTTACGACGGTGGTGAAGAGAGTCAATTGACTTTGTAATATTTTTGTCCCCTATGAGTTTTATCGCTCGATTTTGAGTTCTATCAAGCAGGCTCAAGATGGTTTTTGAAGCGCCTGCCCATAAATGGGAGTTGTATTCCAGTTTGGGGCGAATGTACGCTTTATATATGGCAGCCCGATCAGATGGGGTAAAGTATTTCTTGCACCGCTTCAGGAAACCTAAACATATCGCAGCATTTTTGGTGATAACTGTTATGTGATCATTCCAACCGAGGTTGTTATTGATACACATACCAAGTACTGAAAGTTTTTCGACTTCAGTAATGCATGCGCCATTCATGGATAATGGTCGAGGGTTCTTGTTTCGCTTTAGTGACAGAAGACAGCATTGAGTTTTGGAGGCATTAAATTCCACTCTGTTCGTAGAGCCCCATGATAATATGCTTTTAATATCGGGGTTTAATGAGTTAGTCATACGCTGCCGTTCGGTTTCCACGGCCGAAGCTTAGGGAACTGAATTTGAAAACGAATATGAATAACTGAGAGTATTATCATCAGCGAATGAGTGTATTGGATTAAATGTAGCAGACAGAAGATCGTTATTGAAAATTAAAAAGAGAGTCGGTGACAAACCGGAGCCCTGGGGAACACCAGCATTTATATGGTGAATACCAGACTTGGCACCGTCCAATACATGGCATTTTCGACAAAAGAGCCTGGTGCCAAACTCTGTCAAATGTTTTAGAAATATCAAGCGCAACAATCTTGCTTTCACCAGAAAGATGTAGAGAGATGTTGTTCCACTTTTCGGTGAGATATACCATCAAATCACCAGTGGATCTTTTGCGAAATACGAAAACCTTACTGCCGGTCATTGAGGAGTTTTCGTGTTTCGAGATATTTTATTAGCTGACGGTTTATCAGCGTTTCCATTACCTTGGAAAACAGGGACGTTAGTGCAATGGGTCGATAGTTGGAGGGAGAAGAAGATTCGCCTTTTATAGGGACAGGTTGGACAATTGCCGTTTTCCATCTACTCGGGAAGAGATCAGAAGAGTAGGACAAATGAAAAAGCTTACGCAATGGTTTTGCCAACATGGAAGAATACCTCTTTAGAAGAATGGGGGGAATGCCATCTGGACCAGCGGATTTATGGATGTCAAGATCTTTGAGAACTCTTGCTATGTAGGAGTGCGGAAATAGATCCGTCCCATGGAAAAGTTGAGAGTACAGGAGGCGACAAAGCAAGTTCTTGAAGTGTTGAGCTGGCGGCAAAATGGGCCGCGAGAAGATTTGCTTTGTCCACAGAGCTGACAGCTGGGATGTCATTGTAAACAAGTGTTGGAAGGAAGATGAGACACAATTTTTTTACATTCTTCACGAACGACCAAAAGTTCTTGGTACCCTTGGGACATTGTAGCACTTTTTGTCTCATATTTCGTTCGTGGGTAAATTTTGCACATCGGATTTTAGCATTGCAGTCATTTCGAGCTTTTTTGTACCTTTTTCGGGTTTCCTCAGATGAATCGGTTTTGTAATTCCGAAAACTTAACTCCCTCAACCTGATAGCTTCTTTACAGCTCGAGTCGAACCACGCGTTAGCCTTTGACTTGATTACTTTCACCTTGTGAGGGATGAAGTTTCTCATAGCAAGAAGAACAATATTAGTGACCATATCGGCGACGGCATCCACGTCGCTATTGAGGAAGCATAGCGATCAGTTAAAGTTCCTAAAGAAATCGTTAAGGCCGTACCAATTGACTTTCTCGTATTGCCAAACTACTCTTTTAGGAACTGGTTCTTAAACTGTTGGGTTGTGGTACGAGAAGTAAGCCGATATGACACAGTGGTCCGAGAGCCTAGAGGCGACAATACTTCTAAGGTGTATTTATCAGGGTGGGAGGTGAGAAACAAGTCGAGTGTGTTGGCGGCATGACCGTCAATGTCTGGAATCCGTGTGGGCTCGTTTACAAGCTGGGTTAAATTATTTACCGCAGCGAAGATCACGACGTACCTTCCTTCGGGTGTTGTCTATCCAGAATGTCGAAGCCAACCAGAATTGTGTATATTGAAATCGCGCGTAATAACGATTTCAGTACGAGGATAACGGGAAACAATTCTTAAGATGGAGTCAGACAGCGCATCAAACTCATTGAAGGTAGAATTGCTGTCTTAGTTGGGGCTTCTACAAATTAAACAGTGGTGAATAATTTGCCTACGAACGGTGAGCTTTAACCACATAAAATTAAATTCCGGATTGGAACAGGGACCATATTGTGGTAAGATTTGGTAGGCGACATCACTATGGATATAAGTGGCGAGACCGCGATGAAAAAAGAATAATGACACTAAGCTTTAACCAGGAAGATTCAAATCCGAAAATTCCGACTCTTTACTTTCTTGGGTTACACAAAGTCCCAAAACAGCTGGCTTGTATTTACAGACGTGGGCGTACACAGCAAAGAAATTCGATCGTAAGCCGCGAATGTTACACACGTCTACTCTAAATTTCTCACTCATTACAAAAAGAAAAAAATTAAAAAAAAACGAACACTAACGCTACTAAGCTTAGCTTTTTTGAAACAAATGGGTTGCACAAAGTCCCAAAACAGCTGGCTTGTGTTTACAGACGTGGGCGTACACAGCAAAGAAATTCGATCGCAAGCCGCGAATGCTACACACGTCTACTCTAAATTTCTCACTCATTACAAAAAGAAAAAAATTAAAAAAAAAACAAACACTAACGCTACTAAGCTTAGCTTTTTTGAAACAAATGCGAAAAGGATTACAATGCTCATTAAACATGAAGTAATTTGCGTGTTTTAATTAAATTTACTCACAAATCAAGTGAATTAAAATTCAACATTTAAACAAAAAATAAATATATATATAGTCAGGTAACTATGAGCAAGACCCAATCCAAAATAACAAAAGTAGACAATCCTGGCCAAGTGGTAAATGGCATTTTTGTGCAGCCGCCCAGCATTGAACATCAGGATTTAATAGTAGTATTATATTTCATTGCGGCGTTATTTTTTCTTAAGTTCATGTTGAGAATCCACAAAATGTGGAGAAAAAATATAATAAAAGGAGTTAATGCGGGCCGCATCTATCCAGCAAATATAAAAAAAACACAATAAAAAAAAACTATTAAGAAAGCAAAATTAATGAAAAGTGATGAAAAACAAAGTACAGCGTTGGACGGTCACTCGGAAGCTTAGTACAGGATTCAGTTCATTGTGGGACGATCGCTGGGAGAATAAGTACAGATTAATAAATTATGGTAAATAACAGTTGTTAATTTCAAGTTATTGCAAATATACGTACTCATAGAATTGAAATAAAAATAAAACATACAAAGATTTATTTGTGATCCTTCTAATTTTTCTAAATTTCACTGCATTTTTCTCATCTTAAAGCATTAAATAAAAGTTATTACGATTACACTTTGAACTGTGTTAAATTAGGTAACCATTAAGCTTTCGATATAAAAATAAAAAAAATATATGTGTATATATAGTATGTATTTATAAGCAAATAACATAAATTGATGACAATAATTGTTTCCACGAACATTTTTGCCGTAGGTTTATGTCAAAATGTCAAATCACTCGCGTTATTTTTTTATTTGAATAGATTCCTTTTTACAATTTTTAAAAGTGAAGTAGGAAAAAATACCAATAGGTAAAGATACTTTAAATAGACACCTAGAGCTATTGGTAACCAGCCTAGAAAAGATTAGAGTAATACCTAACGATAGTAGTACCAAGACCAATATTACAAATCTAAACAAAATGCCGCAAACACCTGTGGAATTTCTAAATATTGCATCGAAAATCCTCCCGGAATTCTTTGGTAACGCAGACGACCTGAAAATTTTCTTAGCTGCGTTGGAATTGATAAATAGTATAAACGATGGCAACGACATCGTTGCTATTAACCTAATAAAAACGAAGCTTAAAGGAAATGCTAATAATCTGATATCTGGTTCAGAAACAACCGTAACAGAAGTAGTTCAAAAATTAAAAACAACAGTAAAAGGCGAATCGGTATCACTGCAAAGTTGATGAGCGTCCGCCAAAGCTCCAAACCGGCAAATGCATATGCAAACAATTACAAAGCGCTTATATTTCGGACGGACTAATGCCTCAACTAGCTGAGACATACTCCACCAAGACTCCCTTATAAGCCAAGATCAAGAACTCAAACAATGATAAGGTAAAACTTGTTATGGGAGTCCGGTCAGTTCAGCACCATGATTGAACCAGTGATCAAATTCGCGAACTGCTGTACTGAAGCTTATGGCCAAGCAAATGCAAAATAATCGAGGTAAACTAATTATTTTTATAATAATAACAATCGAAATAATAATAACTATCGTGCACGCGGATATGGCGAAGGTCGTGGACGTGGACGCGGAAATTATAGTAACCGCAACAATAGGAATTATAACAACCAGAAATAACAGCGTCAATAGAAACGTCAGAATGACACAACAGGTTACGGAAAACGAACCAACCACAAGTACTGATTAAGAAACAGGAGAATAAGCAGTTAAATCTATAGATAAATAGATAGATAGATAATCTTTATTTACTAGCTTTTGTTAAGCTAATGATATCGTTTACAATATTATTGACAATCATGAATTGTATTTAAAGATAAGCAAAATAATAATAATAATAATTTGGCGACATTTTTTGTCTAGCCAATTTAACAGCTTCTTGCTTAAACTAAACTTAACATCATTCTTAGCATTAAAGACTTCATTAAAAAATGATATAACATCATTCATAGTCGACACTTGCGTGGACACGAAAGAACAATTTGATCATTTGCATACTCTTAACAAGAACGTCACAACAAGCCTACACAGCATAGGTCAGGGAGCTACTAATACCTTAGGAAAAGTTCACACTGAATGAAAATTTGAAAATCTTCTAATACCTCATGAGTTTCATGTCGTAAGTGATGATTTTCCAATTCCATCCGATGAAATAATTGGGCTTTAAATACAATTGTACACTTAACTATGACAGAAACCAAGATTGGCTAGTACTAAGACCAGATGGCTTTAACGAAAGTGAAATACCAACTTCTTGCTCGCCAACTAATGATGCAATAGCAATATAGGCAAGATCTGAAAAAGAAGTGCTTTTTCTGCAACAACAACTTAAGGACGGAATATATGTGGCAACTACAATTGTACAATGTCATCTTGCAAACAGAAAGTCTAGACGACTATGAAAACGTATCAATACCAAGTTCTCCAAACAATGACGTTAACATTTTTCTGACTTCAGTATATTGATATATTTTTGCGTGTTCTAAGTTTTATCTAAGAATCCATGAGTTGATTCAGAGAGTCAGGTTCATTAAGCCATAGTGATGATTATGATAAGTCTGCAGCATTGGCTTATGTTGGAACATATTTCCAACCGTATGCTCCCGTAAGCTTATGTATTTTTGAAACTCTATTTGCGATGAATGTATAGTTGAATCTGTCTAACAAAAAATAGAACTGATTGTAGTTTTAGTAATCGGAATGTCCGGTATCATAACTCTGCAAGTAAGAGAGCTCCACATAATTCTAAGTGTGGGAAATATACTATTTTTACAGGTGCAACCCTTGCTTTAATTCACATAAGACGAACAGATTAATTTCGTAGTTTGTCGGTGGTTTGATAATAAATTGCAACGCTATATTAGCTTTCAGAGGCATCGCTGAATATTTGAATGTCAACAAAATTTTAATAAAACTTTGGTTTGCAATCACATACCAGGAAATTTTGATCATTCTCAGATGCGACATTTGTTCGATGAATGTATTCCCTTTCCAATGAATATCCTGAGGCAAGCTTTTGTCCCGATTGAGCTTCAGTTTCCAAAGATGTTGCAGAAATTTTGCTGAAACGATAATTGTGCTAAACATTCCCAAGAGATCAGAAAACTTGCCTATGTTAGCTAAAAAGGTTCGTGTAGTAATCGTTAGTGGTTTGGAGAAACCACATGAGTAGGTGTAGAAGTAAGTGTCGTCATCAGGACTCCACTTCGTGACTAAAACTTTAAAAATTGATTATAATTTAATTTTTAAGTTTTTTCGAGATGTTCAATAGGTATGTCATGCAATTAAGACTTTGAATATCTTAGTGATAATCCTCAAAGGTGAAGGACTTTACTGACTTTCTCCTTGGCAGTGATTGATTCTTGAATGTTGTCTGATCCTTTTAGACAGCTTTTGCTCCGAGTTGAAATTTAAATCCTTCATCAAGCGCCAATTCAACCATGTATCGAGGTTTTATTGCTTCGGATGGACTATTACGCCAAAGAATGTATTTTAAATGGTCGTCATCGTTATCCATTAGGACTTGCCGATACATCTTGCACATACAACATAGTAATGTACACGAAAACCCCTATGAGAATATCATTGAGAGATTTTCCGGTAGTGAACCTCGCGCATCCATTCAAAACAAGTGGCGAAGTGTTTTGAGCTCTTCAATGAAACCTGTGTATTCTAAGCGGAATTGATGGTTATCGATACATTTCACCCTGAAAACGTTGATGGGAAGCTGTTCTGTAAAGCGTTCGTCAAGGTTTATGGAGACGTTGAAAACGAAGTGCTTTTCACAGAGTTCTTGTTCGGTGAACCGAGTGTTTGAATTGGAGCGTATAAGGCGTTATGACTACCCTTATAATGTTCGCCCATAACGCGAGTGTAAGGGATTAGGGAGGAACCAGAGATAGGTACTAATGCACTTTGTTTTTTAATTTCTGCAGATTGTAATGAGTAGAAAATACCGAGCGTTCCGCGTTGCGCGGCTAAAAAACGAATCCCTATACTTGACTGTACGACCGAAGATATGCCTAAGGGTGAACTGATGAGCATTCCGGGCGAGGCGGGTGTTATGAAAAAAGTGAAAAGGGGGAGGAATGCAACTGGCTAATTCGCTAGAGCACTGCTTGTGACAAAAGCTATAAAACAAGGTTAGGCAGGAGAAATAACGACAGTGGTTAAGAGTGTCAATTGACTTTGTAATAGTTTTGTCTCCTTTGAGTTTTATGGCTCGATTTTGAGTTCTGTCAAGCAAGCTCAAGGTGGCCTTTGGAGCACCTCCCCATAAAAGGGAGTTGTACTCCAGTTTAAGCGAAAGTACGCTTTATATGTGGCAGCCAGATCAGATGGGGTAAAGTATTTCTATCACCGCTTCAGGAAACCTAGATATTTCGCAGCATTTTTGGCGATACCGGTGATGTTATTATTCCAACCAAGATTGTTGTTGATACACATTCCCACATACTGAAAGTTTTTCGGCTTCAGCAATGCAAGTGCCATTCATGGATAATGGTCGAGGGTTTTCGTTTTACTTTAGTGTCAGAAGACATCATTGAGTTTTTGAGGCATTGAATTCCACTCTATTCGTTGAGCCACTCGATAATATGCCGTTAACATCGGAATTTAATGAGTTAATCATTCCATTTCCACGGCCAAAGTCGAAGGACGTGAATTTGGAAACGAAAAACTGAGAGTACTATCAGCAAAAATGATATATTGGATTAGATGTAGCAGATAGAAGAATGAAAATTAAAAAGAGAGTCAAAAAGGAGACAAAACAAACGGAGCCGTGTGGAACACCGGCATTAATATGGTGGATTTCGGACTTGGTATCGTCCAATTCATATTCGAACACAAACTGAACTGCACAGAGACAATCACTCGTCGTTGTGGGTGCAAATGGATCAGGGACGCTGAAGAAAAGCATCACTCTATTTCCATAATAATCGGTTTAGCAATTTTATGAAAAACTGGGTACAGTTGTCACCTAAGGATACTATTTCACTGTTAAGTGGTACGTCTGCAGTTGATAAACCGAAAGCCGTTGTGCGAATGCATCGGTAGCGCATCACAGAGCACATCAAACGACTGGCTGTGATCCGACTTCGACACAGATGCGGCCTTGTGCCCTTTTCTGTCCTGGAGCAAATGGAAAAGAAACAAATCCGTTGTTTTCACAAAGTACGTTCAGGCTCATATTTTTAGTGCTGAAAAATGGGCGACGATCACAGACGTTATCCTAATCCATCAAGTTTCTGATCCGCCGAAATCTGTCTACAGAAGCAGCCAGAGAAGTTGCTGAGCGAGAAGTAAATTTTCGAGATGATGATGCTGTTGCTAAAGTTGATGAATGGTAATGATGACGCTGTTTATTGGGTATTTATTGCTTTCAATACTGAATCTGTTGACAAACGCAGTTTCACGAATCATTCCTCTGGGTTTTACACCGGTTGTCCGGTTAGTTTTGTTCGATAAACCTCAACAAACGCGTTTTATCTTATGCGCAAAAAACATCGTTTCAAGGCTTGGTAAACCTTGGGCCCTTTAATCATTTGGTTTAATCGACTGCATAATTTGATTTGAAAAGATGTGCCTAAAGCATGAATAAGTAATACTTCCTGATGAAGAAACATATATTCCACTGGGTAGAGATATCCTGAAAGAATTTAACATGGAACCAAAAAATATGTTAAAAAAATAATAATAATATAATTACTATATGTTTAACAAAAATTTGTATTTTTGCATTTCTGATTCAGGTGAACTCCAATCCACAAACCGAAAGTTTAAACGTAACGAAAGAAGTCCATTGAGGCCAAAGTTGGTCGTCCCTGTTGTTTTACAGTGGAAATACTTGAAAAGTATGTTTTGGTCTTTTCCGAGATGCACAAAGTTAGGCGCACCATTTGCCAATAATACTTGTGGCCCGCCGATAAAGAAATAAAGCCGCATGACTTCGAGATGAAAATAAGGTTAACGAATCAGACGCCATTTCACTCTTCCACAGACGTCTCTCATATTTTGAGAGAATAGAGGTGCAAAATATAAACGAAAGAGTTAGAGTAGAAGATCTTAGTCAGTAGAGTTGTTCAATATTCTTAGTCGAAAAGAAATCTGATGAGATTCTTATGTGTCTTGATTTCAGGACCCTCAATTAAGTTACGGCTAGGGGCAATTACCCGATACCGTTGACAGAAAATTGTTTGGGATATTTCGGGTGAAAGAATTATTTTCCACATTAGATCTGAGGATTGATTTTTCCATGTAGCAATTATACCTGATGCGATTCAATATACTTCCTTTATTGTGCCGCTTGGCCCTTCGAGCAGTAAATTGTTTGATTGGATAACCGAAGTGAATAATTAGGAGGCATCACGCGTGAATAGTGATGTAGTGATAGGTTTTATCATCTGAGGAACACAGAAACGCGGTGGATCTATGGATGTGCCTTTAGAATTTAAGGGCTAAAAAAACGAAATAATCAAATAATGAAATAGACTTACGCAAGCTCTAGGAATGTGTCCCTTTCGACCTGAATGAAACAAAAATTTCATACACGAATAAATAGGTTACGATTGTTATGATGCGAGAGACTTCACGAGCTTAATAACACTCACGCAGGCTTTAAGAATATGTATCCGGCGTGTTTCAGCGTTCCTTAGATCGTAAAAACTCTCGATACATCACTATTCACGCGAAAAACCCACTCCACATTCACTTCGGTTAAACGATCAAACGCTAGTCGTGGCTACAACAGCGCTTGGTGCCATAAAAGGCCAATTAACTAAGATGAATGTATATACTAAGACACAAAAGCCAACGGCTCTAACAAATTCGAGTAAGAAACAGAGCCAGGTTTGTTAAAAAGCTATCTTATGAATTTCAGATAGCTTTTTAACAAACCTGCGTGTTTCAGCGTTCCTTAGATCGTAAAAACTCTCGATACATCACTATTCACGCGAAAAACCCACTCCACATTCACTTCGGTTAAACGATCAAACGCTAGTCGTGGCTACAACAGCGCTTGGTGCCATAAAAGGCCAATTAACTAAGATGAAGGTATATACTAAGACACAAAAGCCAACGGCTCTAACAAATTCGAGTAAGAAACAGAGCCAGGTTTGTTAAAAAGCTATCTTATGAATTTCAGATAGCAATCCAACTTGGAGAATCTCGATGAAGCAGAGGTCCGAGTTTTAGAAAGAAAAAAAATTGAGGACACCTATTGTGATATCAAGTCCAAACAACTTTATCTCATCGACAAACTAAGGCCGTTTCCATCCTAGGTGGGTAACAAAACGAACACATTCTTATCAACACCAGTGCCATCCACAAATTTGCCTCCTTTAAAATAAACCACCTTCTCCGGTGATCTCACCCAGTGGCTTGATTTTTTGGGCTCATTGAAATAAAACATAAAAAAAAAAAATAGATGTTGACATCATGTTGGTAACGATTCTAAGATTCTGCACACATTGGTATTTCTGCATTGGAATAAGTTTAAGACGACAAAAATCTTCCTCTAGCTGATACTATCAAACTCAAAATACGGGCACGCTGATTGGAGTATCGCAGTTCTTTTCACTGCTGAGCGTTGGCCAATTCAAACTCCATCAAAAGAAAAGCTTACCTGTTTTACAAAAACCCTACTTCATGCACATTGATTTCTGTGGCTTTCAGTTGTTTGAAAAAGTTCGATTTATCTCCTCTCTCAAATTCTTCACAGTGCCAATTATTTTTGTCTAAGCGTTCATTTACAAACTCCGTCGCACGTCTTACATTGGGCTCTTTTCAAGCTTTTTCAATAGGCCTAATCTTTCTGCTGTTGTGAAAATTCATTAAGGATCGTAATTTTTCTAAAGTTCTTAGATGGATTATTTAATATTGTTCTTTTATTTCTCGAAAGACCAAATGCTTTGTTTTTACTCCAGAAACCTTATGACTAGTGTGGAGATAGCTAGCCAAGTAAACAAACGTAATTAGAGACATAAGTCCTCGAACGTATGCGAGCTTAATTAATTCTTGTAGCCATTTATACAAAAATAAACGTTTTTTAAGCATAATTTTGCAGATATTATACATTATACCGAGCAGGAAAGTAGGCTGACGGAACGTCTTATCAGTGGTCCGCAGTCTACGAAAACCAACACCATTTGTAGGTATATGTTCTTGTGCAATCCCTCTGCGAAGCCCTCACTTCGAGGGTATTTTAGAGGCTGAGGAACTAAATACTACTGTGTCCAAAAATAAGGTGACATTGTATTTATTTTGAAAACTCTTTATTTATTCTTCCAAATCAATTTCATATCCTTCAAAGTAATCCTCTCCCGATGCAATGCACTTATGCCAACAGATTTTCCAATCTTTGAAACACTGGTTGTAGTCACTTTCCGGGATGGCCTTCAGTTCCGTCTTCGCTGCGGCTTGAATCTCCTCTATCGTATCAAAACGGTGTCCCCGGAGCGGTCTTTTGAGCTTGTTGAACAGCCAGAAGTCGCACGGCGCCAGATCAGGTGAAAACGGTGGTTGCGTTACGATATGGGTTGAGTTTTTGGCGAAATGATCACGAATTACGAGTGCGGTATGGGATGGTGCATTATCGTGGTGTAAAAACCATGAATTGTCTTTCCACAATTCCGGCCTTTTTAGGCGGATAGCGTTACGCAAACGACACATAACGTTCAAATAATATTCCTTGTTGACTGTTTGGCCGGTTGGAAGGAATTCATAAAGCACAACACCACGATAATCGAAGAAAACAGTCAACATGACCTTGATTTTTGAGCGACTTTGGCGCGGTTTTTTTGGTCTCGGCTCTCCTTTGGCACGATATTCGCTCGATTGATCGGTTGTTTCGGGGTCGTAAGCATAGATCCAAGTCTCATCGCCTATTATAATGCGTTTCATGACATCCTGGTAGTCGGAAATCGTTGTTTCACACACTTCAACGCGACGCCTTTTTTCCAAAAAATTCAATGTTTTCGGTACCATTCGAGATTTGACGCGCTTGAGGCCCAAAGCATTCTTCAAAATGGTATTGACTGAGCCTTTCGATAAGCCAACTTCATCAGCAAGGTCTCTAATCGTTAATCGATGGTTTTTCAACACCAAATCTTTGATTTGTTGGACGTGAGCTTCATCGGTTGAGGTTGATGGTTGCCCAGAACGCTCTTCGTCTTCGACACGTTCACGGCCGGCTTGGAAATCACTATACCACTTGTAAACATTTTTTTTAGACATAGCCTCATCATCAAAGGCTTTCTGCACCATCCTCAACGTATCCGCAGCAGAAAATTGATTCAGCAAACAAAATTTAATTTATTTAATCAATAAATTTCGACATCGCAAAAAACGAAAAACTCAATTTTAGCAGCTCACAAAACGACGCGTATCTCAAACACTATGAATATATTTTGACATGAAATTTCACATAGATGTCACTGACAGTACTACCAACCTAAAAAGAAAGAAAAATTTCCAAATCCTTCGACGCGCGCAGTTTAAATTCATATGTCACCTTATTTTTTGGACACAGTAGTATATACTTCTCTCATTCAAAACGAGTCTGTTTTGAATTCGCTTTCTGGGTGTTATTTTGATTTTTCTGCTCTGGCGACCATTTTTCACCATTAATTGAGGCTAGAAAAGCTTAAATGGGCTACAAAACAAAAGGGAGCTAATAACCAATTTACATCAATATTACAGGAGCGTAGGAAGTGGTTCATAATGGAGCAAAACTTGCAAATTGGACATGTTGTTGTAATAAAGTACTACAATATCCCTCCTACATGCTAGGTCGTGTCTTATGCTGCTTTCCCGGATCCGATTGCTGTGCGTGTTGCATAAATGCACCCTATTACCATAATTGCACTTCTGCCGTCATCTGAAACTGGATCTTCGGCGGGGTGTGAATAACATTCATTATTATAATTTATTTCAAATTCCATAAAGTTTATATGTATATATTTAAGCATAATATAAGGCTCAGTATAAACATTAAAAACTTCAGTCCATTTTTAACCTATAAAAATACTTATCTTCGTGGGGGAAACCAATTGGTAATTCAAATAAATGTGCTTGAAGTCATATGATCTAGTTTGCGTGCGGAACTCACTCCATATTTCTAATTTAATTGTGTCTCCACATATTAACTTTTCATCACATTATTTCTATTTAAACTTCCTTCTGGCTATTTGTTTATTAATAACTGAAGATCAAATGATTGCATATGGCTTTTTCAAGAAAACAACAGTTTTATACATTTGATTCTCGATAACGGATAAATAAACTTTTCGAATCATTTTTACTCTTGGTTAAATATTTGCTTCTGTTCAATTTTGAGAATCAACTTATCTAGAAAATTCCTGCTCGTTTCTTAATGTCCACAAAAAGACCTTCGATTCATAGTTTAAATGGGAAAAAGCTGGGCAGGCTTACTACAATGATGTTTATGTAGCAGTTTTAGAGTGAGTTTTATACCAAATAAATACTAATATGGAAAGCTTCCGGTCTTGGGTTCGAAAATTTTAATTAAAAGGATTCGAATTTCACATATATGTTAATAAAACTTACCTAAATTAAGTTCAGCAGCAAAGCAAATTGGATAAAGTATTAATGCCGTTAGCACAGAGAGGACTGCAATAAAATATAAAGAAAAAACAATTAAATTAAAAGATTTATGATATTAAGTTTTATGTCAGCGAAATATTTTCATTCATAATGTTATGATCAGTGATTGGATTTTGTTGAAATCAAGACAAAATCGAGTCCATCAAAAACTTTTCCTATCTGTAGCAGCTTCGCTACACGACCCAATGGGTCGGATCCTCCCAGTCATCGTGCTTCTCCGAACACCGAACCAAGAGATTTGATTTACAATAAAACACAACAGAAATTCATCGGATATTGGCAATATTTTAAATATTAAATCTGGCTATTTTAAAATTTTGCGATGGTTCGGTGGGAATAAAAGCACCCCTTATGGCACCCCTATTGGATTTTGTGATGCTTCCGAAGATGGATACGCAGTAGTAATTTACAGCATGGTGAAAACGGGAGTTCACAAGGGAAACGAAGTGAATTACACTATACAGAGGACGAATCACCCCTCTAAAGACAAGAACAAACAAAGAAAGAAAGGAGGAGTTGTGCGCCGTACTGAGTTCTTCCGTTATCCATTGGTCGTTCATATCTTGAAGGACTACTTGTTCACATATTACACTTTGAAATTTGTTATTATGCTGGAGTTAAAACTAAGAGGAAATAATTTACACACTTGATTAACAATTGAATTGTAATGCGTTTATTACTAAAATTCACACCCTTTTATACAAATTGATTTCATGCATCACAATCTTGCGGTGACCTACATCCATCAATCGCTTGGTTTACAGTACTTGTCATTGCCACACGAGTATTTTGGTGTGCTTGGATTTTTTTGATGTGTTTGTTCGGAAGTAATTAACATAAACAAAACTCTCCCCAAAAAAAATTGATAATGTTGCAAGTAAGACAATAGTTGATTGTTTTTCCTTAGTTTTGATGGATATCGGTTAACAATTGACATAATGTGATCGTGCCCAGCTCGCGGGTATCTTACACACTTGATTAACAATTGAATTGTAATGCGTTTAATACTAAAATTCACACCATTTTATGCAAATTGATTTCATACATCAATTATGCGGTGACCTACATCCATCAATCGCTTGGGTTGCAGAAATTGTCATTGACATACGAGTATTTTGGTGTGCTTGTATTTTTTGATGTGTTCGTTCGGAAGTAATAATCATAAACAAAACTCTCCAGAAAAAAAAAAAAACATAATGTTGCAAGTAAGACAATAGTTGATTGTGTTTCCGGGATTTTGAAAGATATCGGTTAGCAATTGGTATTACGTGATCGTGCCCAGCTTGCGGGTATCTTATATTCATTGCTGAGATAACCAACGCCGAAATTTCTGGATCGGAGCTCCAGGCGATGTTTGCGTATGGCAGCGATTAAAATTAGGGCGATAAGAAATATTGCACATAATGCTCCTCCCAAGTACCAGTATTGATGCTCATGAGCGATCCAGTCATTATAATCAACTTCAGTCGAGAGTTGTGCCTTGAGATGGGCAATGCGGAGATCAGTTGGTTGTTTTGTGCTTACTACTGTGTCCAACAAATAAGGTGACATATGAATTTAAACTGCGCGGGTCGAAGGATTTGGAAATTTTTCTTTCTTTTTAGGTTGGTAGTACTGTCAGTGACATCTATGTGAAATTTCATGTCAAAATATATTCATAGTGTTTGAGATACGCGTCGTTTTGTGAGCTGCTAAAAGTGAGTTTTTCGTTTTTTGCGATGTCGAAATTTATTGAGCAAAGAATTTGCATTAAATTTTGTTTGCGGAATCAATTTTCTGCTGCGGATACGTTGAGGATGGTGCAGAAAGCCTTTGATGATGAGGCTATGTCTAAAAAAAATGTTTACAAGTGGTATAGTGATTTCCAAGCCGGCCGTGAGCGCGTCGAAGACGAAGAGCGTTCTGGGCAACCATCAACCTCAACCGATGAAGCTCACGTCCAACAAATCAAAGATTTGGTGTTGAAAAACCATCGATTGACGATTAGAGAACTTGGTGATGAAGTTGGCTTATCGAAAGGCTCAGTCAATACCATTTTGAAGAATGCTTTGGGCCTCAAGCGCGTCAAATCTCGAATGGTACCGAAAACATTGAATTTTTTGGAAAAAAGGCGTCGCGTTGAAGTGTGTGAAACAACGATTTCCGACTACCAGGATGTCATGAAACGCATTATAATAGGCGATGAGACTTGGATCTATGCTTACGACCCCGAAACAACCGATCAATCGAGCGAATATCGTGCCAAAGGAGAGCCGAGACCAAAAAAACCGCGCCAAAGTCGCTCAAAAATCAAGGTCATGTTGACTGTTTTCTTCGATTATCGTGGTGTTGTGCTTTATGAATTCCTTCCAACCGGCCAAACAGTCAACAAGGAATATTATTTGAACGTTATGTGTCGTTTGCGTAACGCTATCCGCCTAAAAAGGCCGGAATTGTGGAAAGACAATTCATGGTTTTTACACCACGATAATGCACCATCACATACCGCACTCGTAATTCGTGATCATTTCGCCAAAAACTCAACCCATATCGTTCCGCAACCACCGTTTTCACCTGATCTGGCGCCGTGCGACTTCTGGCTGTTCAACAAGCTCAAAAGACCGCTCCGGGGACACCGTTTTGATACGATAGAGGAGATTCAAGCCGCAGCGAAGACGGAACTGAAGGCCATCCCGGAAAGTGACTACAACCAGTGTTTAAAAGATTGGAAAATCCGTTGGCATAAGTGCATTGCATCGGGAGGGGATTACTTTGAAGGGGATGAAATTGATTTGGAAGAATAAATAAAGAATTTTCAAAATAAATACAATGTCACCTTATTTTTTGGACACAGTACTATGTTGATGTAAGGTGGTGTCATACTATCTATGATATTATCGGAAAAGTCTGAATTTCCGTGTTTTATGTCTTGACTTCATCGAGTGGCGATATTACTTTAAGCAATGTGCTTGAAAATTTGGAGCCTGGGAATCTTAGTTTATGCTTGTCAGTAGTCAGGTAAGGGAGTTGTATTATACCAAGTTAACTTCATTCCCTCTCGTTCTATAGATGACTGCAAGGTTGCTCTGAAGATCCTATCGAACTCTATGTTGACCGTGGTTGAATTGCAGGAACACAGGAGTGAGTCGGATGCGGAAACTGGAGTACTTCTTTCCTGCAGTCATATAAACGTTTTCTTCAATTTTATCATAAATCTCGTAACCAAGGTCTATGGCTTGAGACCGCTCAAAGACTGTCTTGTTGTCTAAACTAATTGCAATTTTTGTACCAAGTCTCCATAACCTGGTAGAATAGCATGGAATTCAAATATTGGAATACTGATACAGACATATTCCAACTTTGGTCGTTAATCGTAAATAGTGAAGACACATCGAATACAAGTGGTAATCTACAAAAGCCCAAACCCTCGTTAATTCGGTTAACAAGTTCTTCAGGCGTTTTATTAGGGCGAATGTTGATGATTCACTTGGATATAACAAATAATTAACTACATACTCGCGGAGTAGGATAGTGGTGATTGTCATTAGGTAGAAGTTTTTACTTATCTTATTTTTTAGCTGGACGATTTGCTGTTCCATCAGTACTTGGGAAGCGTTTTAAAATTTCCATTTTTAATAATTGGTATGGGTGCTCGTTTCGATCCTTTTGGGAATCGCGGTGATAACGACTTTCACAACCCTGGCTTCCATGTCAAATACTTCTTTTGCAATCTGACAGTGTTTGTTCAGCTCTCAATTCTTATTGTTCTGATACTGGTTGCAAAATCCATTTAAATCTTGGAGAAGGGTGTCAATACCAAGCAGGTCTATGGTGATGTTAAGAAGAGCTTTGAGCCGTTGGCTGAGGGGAGTGTGAGCAAAAGTCAATATAAAACAAATTGATTCAGCAAAAATCAAAAAACAACTTGCATCTCCGAATATAAGGGTCTGTTTTAAGGTATATGCACCTTCAAAGCGGCACAATTGGGTCTAAAATTCCTCATAGGTAAGATAAGTGACACTAGACACCGTCTTCACAAATTGTTTCATATATGGGAAGCCATAGACCACCGAAGTTAAGGCTGTACGGTGGGTTAAGCTAACAAATTATTTCTTGGATCGCCATCCGTTTTTTGGTGATTCCGGTTATCTTACTCTTGGCTTCATTGACCTTTCTTTTGGCTGCAATAAAAATTGTTCCATTGTCGGAGAGTAAAATGATGAAATGACACAATCAACTCCGATTTTGTTGGATGCGCATGCTAGAGTGATGTGTTTCGATGGCAGATTGCCCATGATTGGCGGATGATCTTTACCTTAAGCATTGGATAATTTTTCAGTGTAGAGTTGTCCAGTTCTACATGTCTCCTTTTTATTGAGTCAGCGTAGATAGTGAACCATTACTCGCAGTAAATGATTAAAACAGGTGAATCTTTCGATGAAATTGCCTTCTGTTATCTTATTTCGGGTAACATGATTAATGGTGACCCCCATTTCCTTGTACATGTTGAGTGGCAACTCATCGTTCATTTCTGGGGGATCCTCGTTTAGAAGACTCAAAAATAATCTTTTTTTATTGCTTGGATCCTAATAAATCTAAGAATATGTATCCAAAGTTAAAGAGGCTAAATAACAACGTTTTCAAAGAAACAGCACTGAGCAGGAAGGCACGCGCTCCTTTTCTCGGTCAAATAACTCGAATAACTGTGTACCGGGTTTAACGGTCATTCGAAACAATATTTTAATTCGTAGTAAGACTGTTTACTAAAACAATAAGTTACAGTACGGATTATAATTCTATTATACCTCCCTGTTTACGTGCTTCCACGCAGCTGCTTTTAGCGTCAACAGTTAGTTTTGCTCTGAGACTTGTCGAGTGCACATCTTTATAATATTATGTCAAGTTATCCTTGAAGTGACAAATTGCGCAGTAGTCATTTTGGGAAACCACGAAAAGGCTCATTCTACTGGAATCGATTCGCAAGTGAACCAGACAGTGCAGAGTGTCTGTGCTGCACTGTAGTGCAAAGAAATTAGCTGATAATATGTCTGATAGTTTTTCTTGCAATTCTTGCACTTATCATGTTGGCTTCAGAAAATAACAACAATTTTTAAAACTAACTTAAAATTATGAATGAACATATCTTAACTTAATAGGAAACGCAAGGCTAGAAAGGTAGGATCAAAGAGAGTTAAGTAAAATGGTGAGAAGAAGAAAAAGCATTGAAAATACTTGGCATTAAGAGGCGATTCGTTAGCTTGAGAAGTGTTTGAAGATTGCACTTTTGGAATCAGATGAATTTGAAATATTTTTTATATTTAAAAGTTAAGAGTAGTCTAACAGAATGGATGAAAAACAAACGTGAGGAGTTAAGGTAATTATATCGGACAGGTGTAATATTTTGCGTTCTTGAGGAGTGAGTGAAACTAAGTCTTTAATATAGATAAGACGGATATTTACTATAAATAATTTTGTGTAAAAATATACAGTTCCTGGCATTAATGAAGTCAAATAAAGTGCAACCAAGTAAGCCTCTGGCGTACATAGAGATATGATCATATCTTCGGATGCCGCATATGTATCTAACTGCATCGTTTAACGCTATTTGCGTTGATATAATGAGTCAAGAATACAATAATCAACCTCAGCATAAGTTATAAGAGGCAAGACTAGGGCTATCACAAGCTCTCGTCGTGTTTCCAGTGGGGTAAAGTTAGCGCTAAGTTATAATTTGCGAAGACACTCGCTTATATGACCAATGACGTTGATATGACTGTAGCCAGATAGACTACTGTTGATAACATAACCAAGGCTTGTGACGCATAAGTTTTCACGGTTAACCTTGTCGAAGGCCTTCGAGAAATCAAGCAAGCAGAGGACCGTAACATAACCCTTATCGTAATCTTGTCTTATTCCTTCGAGTAAATTAACCATAGTTGTGGAACAGCTGTGGTTAGCTCTGAAACCGGATTGTTGAGCGTACAGCAAATTATTGAACGATAAATGCTTTGTTATTTGCCTTGCAATAACTTGCTCGAGGACCTTCGACAGGCAAGGCAAAATGCTAATCGGTCTGAAATCAGCAGGAGTTGAGGGCTTATTTTTTTTAGCTATAGGAAACACTCTTGCAGCTTTCCAGGACTGAGGAAATGTTGATGTTATTATTTACCAGTCTATGGTAAAATAAGTTTAATGAAGCGTATTGGTAAGCCATCCTCGCCTGTGGAATTTGACTTTATATCTGTTACACATTCGATTATTTCACCTTCTGTTGCTACTTCAAAGTCTTCTAGTCTTGAAATAGAGCTAATGACGTTTTCGGTCCTATTGCAAGACGAAAAGTTTATATTAGGTTCACTGCCCAAAAAGTCAGTATTAAACTCATCAGGGTCAAGAACACAATTATTATAACTGCTACTACTACTGGATACACCCATTTTGCGTAGGTAACTCCAAAGTTTTTCTTTGCTTGGAGGGAAGTATTTAGTTTAGAGGCATAATAGTTTTTCTTAGACATACGAATGATTGAATAAGAATAATAATGCGCTTCTTTATACACCCAGCAATCGTCAGTATGCCTACGCTTCCGTTTGCTATACAATCTGTTTCATATTTTGAAGGCTCTTACTACATCAGGAATAAACCAGGGACATGTCCTGTTCTGTATTTTGACTGTTTTTACCGGTACATATTGATCAAACAGCTGCAACAGAATCGATTGAAATAAGTTCACCTTTTCATTCGGGTCATCAGTTTGTCGACATTGCTCCCAGGGAGCAGAAAAAGCAGCGATTTGAAGGATACTATGTTCAATAGAGTTGAGGTCTTTATATGTGAAGGTATCAGGTACAGCAATTTTTGACAAATTAATATCATATGTACAAAACAGGACGTTATGATCAGAAACATCAAATGCAAGTTGGTCAAAGAGAGGAACAAGCGACGGATTAGAAACAACAATAATATCAAGTAGACTGGGACAGTTATTTTTAGCAAAACGTGTAGGGTAAGTAACATTTACTATTGTCATACCTACAGGTGAAACAAGATCTTTCATTTGAAAAGCGAACGAGTCATTTTTTAACAAATTCGTATTAAAATCACCACAAATGAAATGACTGAAAGGCATGAGAGCAGCTTCTGTTATTGCAATAAGCGCAAGCAACAACACATTTAGTGTTGCAGTCGCTTAATTCAATTAAAATAAATTCAATTCCACTACCACTCGATTTTGAAATAATATCACATTTAATGTTAGATTTACAATAAATAGCTACGCCACCACCCGAAGTATTAGAAACTCTATCATTCCTGAAAACTTCATATTTTAGAATTTTGAAATATGAGTCAGGTATATTTGGCTTAAACCAGGTTTCACTTTTACAAATAACATCAACACATGAACTAATAAACAAGTACTTTAAGTAGTCTAATTTGCATTCATTCAAACTCCGCGCGTTCAGATAACATACATTAAACCCCTCGTAACGCTTAGCAAGAACATTTAACATAGAAAACGTTGTTTTTTCATTCACACTGTACTGGTTTCCTAACATTGAGACATCCATAAAACAATAAAAAAAGAGCATTCAAAAAAGAGATAGTTAAAGAAAGAGGAAGGAGAGAGAAACAAAGAAGAAAAGTGTTATATAAAGTAAAATAAAGAGACTTAAATAAGCTATGAATTTTAATAATTATTTGGAGCACAATTAAAGTTGTTGATGTGTCACAGCAGCAGCAAGCAGATCTTCAGTGCTTTCATTGAGAAAGCTTTAGCCATCATTCGCCGACTTCTTAACATAAACAAGCTCAAATTTCGTGTAGACTGCAAACAGCTGTTTCTTTTGTCTGAGTCCCAGAGCGCTATTCAAGAGAAGTCGTGTTTGTTTCGTTAGACTCTCATTGAGATAACATCTGTTGTCAGACTCGATGCCTAGATCTCGGAGACGTAGTTCAGTAGCATGTTGTTTGCGGTAGTTGGCTGCTGAGGTCAAAACTGCGTTTCGCTCTTGAAAGCTGTTGAACTTTAACACGATGGGAGATGTTGCAGTGGTGTTATTGTTATGCTGTTTTGGCCGAAAAACGTTATGTAAGAGAGGCGGCTTACAATCTATAGTGTGGCAGAGTCGATTAAATAAACTCTTTAGGTTCTCATTCTCATTTAAGGGAATCCGAAGAGAACTGCATCACATCCAACTTCCTTCCTTTCCAGTTCAGTGAGACACAAATTTAACATCTAAATTGGTGACCAATTTGACATAAATATGCCTTGCATTTGTGGTTTAAAAGTAGAAAGAATTAATGCCAAGATTCAATGTGCGGTGTGCAAAGTCTACTTCCACTTGCATTGTGTGAACTTGCATCAAAGTGATAGTGCATTTATGAAAAAAAATAACGTTCCATTCCATTGTGCATCCTGTAACCAACACAGACGTAAGTCTCTTCGCTCCCCCCCTCCTACCCAACAAAAAGCGAACGATAACCAAAGCAACTCGTATGCACCAGCGGATAATTGGCATTCCACCCCACCCGTCAACTCGCCATCACTTAATGTTGACGAAAGCACAAATCCACCGGCTGCTGTCACACTTGACATCCTATACAACGAAATCGTCGCACTAAGAAAAGTAGTTGCAAACGCTTTATTGCTGACTACTTCTATCCAGGAGGAAAACAATACACTTTCTAAAAAGGTAAACTATCTCCAAAATATAGTCAACATTCTCCAACAAAAACGGCTTGAAAAGTGTGTTGATATTGTCGGTATACCTGTTGTTGACAACCAAAACACCTTAGAAGCAGTTGTCAAAATAATGTCAGAAGGATTGGGAGAAAATATTACTTCGGATGACATTAAATCGTGTTATGTCAAAACAATTAAACACCAACAACCATCTAAAGCAGCATCTACACGGGCACAATCGTTGGGGATTGTTCGCATTAAATTCAAAACTCTGGAATTGAAGAAAAAAATTCTCAGTAAAAAGAGAAAAACAAAATTATCAACCAGACTGCTTAACAACAATTCAGAAGAGAAGCCGATTTTTATTAACGAAAGTCTCTCAAATTATTATAGGGCTGTATTCAATAAAGCTAAAACAATAAAAGCAGAAAAACAATTAGCTTATTTGTGGATACAGAACGGGCGTATTCTACTAAGGAAATCAGAAGGGGAAAAAATAATAAATATTTGCTCATTTGAAGATTTAGAAAAACTAGTTTAAAGTCATTTTAATTTCACTTACCTCTTTCTTTTTAATTGTAATATAAAATAATGTTCTGTGTAAATAATAGGATAAATGTTGATATAGACAATGATGTTCTGGCTGACTCTCTCTTCTGTAAATTTAATGTAGAGATGTTTAATAGTATTTTTCATTCGGAAACAGTAAAAAATCACTTTTCCGTTATTCACCAAAACATTCGTAGCTTAAGAAAAAATTTTGATGTACTTATAGCTCATTTGGATTCTTTTGTTAACAAGCCTGATCTCATCTTTCTCTCGGAAATATGGATATATGATTGTGAAAAAGAGTTTTACAGTATACCCGGATACTATTTTCATGCTAAATGCAATAATGGGTATGCTGCGGGTGGAATTGCAGTTTTTATTCGAGAAGGCCTGGATTTTTCTTACAATGAAATTAATATGGATAGTGCCGATGCTGTCATAGTAAAATGTACAATCAATCTACATAAATTTTCCTTTTTGTGCTTTTATAGATTACACGAAAAAAGCAAGGATCTTTTTGTTGAGGAACTAAGTAGTATACTGAGTTGCGAAAAGGCGAAAAATTTATTTATCTTAGGTGACTTGAATTTGGATGTTTTGAGTGAGTCTCCAATTGCACTAAGCTATTTGTCTATGCTGTCAGCTAATGGTTTAGAACCCGGTTTCATTGAACCAACGAGGGTCTCTAATACCACTCAGACGTGTATTGACCACATCTTTGGAAGAGTTGAACGAAATTCAAGTTTTTCACTTACGAGTTCAATATCAGACTACAGAATTTCTGACCACTGTATGACTGGACTTATTTTTACTAGCGATAAGACTCCTCAAATAAGTCCGCTGAAGAGTGTTCCATTCAGAAGTCCTCAATCAATAAACTTTAATATACTTAATGACCGCCTGTTGAGAGAAAATTGGGCTGAAACATATAGTGAAAATGACCCATCTACAGCATTTGATCTTTTCTTGCGTTCTCTAAACAGTCATGTTCAACAAAGTTTACAGGGTTCACATAAAAAAAGTAGTAAATTAAAACGCCTTAAGCCATGGATGACAAAGACATTGTTGGATAAAATTTTATATAAAAATAAACTACGAGTGAGATGCAAAAAAAATCCTTATAATTTAAACCTTTGCAATCTTTACGGCAAAATCTGTAAGGAAATTAACAATGAAGTAAAGGCATGTAAACAAAATTACTATGTGAATAAATTTCAAGTAGCTAAAGGTAATCTGAAAAGGGAATGGGGAGTGGTAAATGAACTACTTAATAGAAGAATAAGACCCAACTCGCCACCTTGTATTTCTCACAACGGCGAGGATATAACTGATCCCATAATAATGGCAAATGTGTTTAACGAGTTCTTCACTTACATTACCTCCAACACTACTTATGCTTCCAATCAACATAACAACTGTTCTAAGAATGAAATACGAGAAGCTCGCAGTTTCTATTTTGAGGAAATTACTTCATTTGAATTATTGAATATAATTAAGTCACTTGATAATTCAAACTCGACAACTCGGAAAGGTTTTCCTAATACTCTTATTAAGAAAATTTCTTACAATATTGTTGATGTCCTAGCCCACATCTTTAATAAAAGCATTTACTGTGGAATTTTTCCTGAAAATTTAAAAATTGCTGAGGTCATTCCTGTGTTTAAGCGAAATGACAATAAGATCTTAAACAATTATAGGCCAATCTCTTTGCTCTCAGTATTCTCGAAAATCTTCGAAAAAGCCGTTAAAGTGAGAGTTATAAAATTTCTGGAAAAAAATGATTTCTTTAGCCCTAATCAATACGGGTTCAGATCGCATAAATCTACAGAAGATGCACTTCTAAATTTTTCCACATTTGTTTATGAAAGCTTAAATAGCAAAAGAGCTACAGCTGCTTTATATATTGATATTACCAAAGCTTTTGACACTGTGGATCATGTGCTTCTATTAGAAAAATTAGAAAGAGTGGGATTCAGAAAATTTATGCTGAAGTGGTTTACCTCGTTTATAACTGGTAGAAAGCAACTGGTGAAAATTTCAAACAAATTTAGAGACTGTCGTGATATTCCTATTGGTGTGCCTCAAGGTTCGGTACTTGGTCCAGTTCTTTTTCTGATCTTTATCAATTGCATTTTTAATATAAAGCTTAAAGGAACTCAAACTGGTTTTGCGGATGACATAGCTTGCTCTTATTCTTGTTCTTCGGCATTTGAACTAATTACCAATATAAATCATGACTTAGAACTCCTTAGACATTGGTTCATAACGCATAAATTAGTCCTCAGTGATAAAACCAAGGTCTTGTATTTTAATTTATCTGGAGTGAATTTACAGTATCCTGAGTTAGTTTTTCACAGCCATTGTTGTAAAAAATTTTTACTAAGTAAAGACACGTGTAATGAAAGTAATTTTTTAAAAACTTTTACTGAAGACCTTTGTTGCTCTTCAAAATGTTTTACTGTTGAACGCGTTGCCAACTTTAAGTACTTGGGCCTTGAGTTTGATAGTAATATGAATTGGAACACACAAACTTCATTACTAAGGAAATATTTGCTGAAAGCAACGAGAACTTTGTACCACTTGAAGCAGTTTTGCTCTCGTAAGCTCATGGAAACAGTCTACTATGGACTAGTACATTCTAAATTACAATATGGCTAAGCATGTTGGGGAGGCACTCATAACAGCAAGATTCAACCACTCCTGATTATTCAAAAACACATCCTTAGAATAATGTGGAGGAAACGACGCCTGGAAAGTAGTTTTTTACTTTTCCGCAATTCGGGAATACTTCCTTTAAACCACCTATACTTTTATAAAGTTTTAAAAATATTTTTCTTAAGAAGTGGCTATTCTCTCAATCGCAATCCACCTGATTATGGTTTACGAAGTATAAATCAGTACCTAGCATTTGTTCCACCACACAAGACTAGCCACTTCCTAAACTTCTACTCTTCAGTTGCTCCTCGACCTTATAATTTACTACCAATTGAACTAAGGCGTAGAACTCAATCTCTATCCTTATATCGAGAGATCAAAAAATGGCTTTTTAACTTTAAATTTAATGAGATAAGGAACCTAATATCTATTGTGAATTAATTTAATTCTTTAAACTGAATAAGAAGCTCGAAACTCAAAAATGCAGAAACACACCACCACCACTGTTTTTAAAAATAGAAAAATAATTTTTTAAACAGTACATTCGACTCTAGTTCTTTCTAACTACAGAATGTACTTAAAAATTCTTCAATAACAGAAAGATACTATTACTCAAACTCATGAATTATTGATTATTTTATAACTTTGTTTTCTTGTAACCTGAATTAAAATTAACTCTATACTTGCTCAAACTCATGAATTATTGCTTATTTATATTTTGTTTTCTTGTTACCTGAATTTAAACTATTTCTATATTTGAGCAATCCAAAATTCATGTTTTATGTATAGGATTTATTTATCATTGTTATAATATTTTGTATCTAATGAACTGAAGAATAAACGATATTGAATATTGAAAAAAAACGTTTTTTGAGAGCAAAAGCTTCAGCAATATGTAATTGTGTAGCTGTGTTTGTATTCTCTTCAAGCTGATTGATGTGCTTAACTATGGTGGTTATATTCGTCTTCAATTCAACAAACCGCTGGCTCCAGCTAGCATTTATGTATTTGTAATTTAGAGATTTCCTCAGCGAACCCAGCCCACAGAGAATCATCTTGCAGAGTAAGATGTTGCACTAAGATTTTGGCGGTGAGGGAGCATTGTCACTATTCAGCTGTTTCACTGCAGGTGACGACGATCGTATTGGATGCGTGGGCGTAGATGGAAGACCTTTTGTTGGAGTCGCTTTTGGACGTAAGTTCGGAGCAGACAGACAGAGCAGACAGAAAGAAAATATGCACCGGAAACTTATTTTTTTATTTTTATAAGAACAGACCGATGAAAGTAAGTCAATACCACAGTAAGCGGGAAAATATTTCAATATTTTTCGAGTTTAATAATTGACTTTACACACAATATCTGCTAACTTTTACTGGACCATGTTAAGAACGCGTGCTGACTGTACATTAACTCATTAAGTAGAAGAAAATTGCCGATCTATTTTTATTGAGAAAAACTATGGCTTTTCGAGTTGTTTATTTTTCCAGTTTAATAATTGACTTTTCACACAATATCTGCTTAGTTTTACTGGACCATGTTCAGAAAGCGTGCTGACTGTACATTAACTCATTAAGTAGAAGAAAATTGCGGATCTATTTTTATCGAGAAAAACACTTTCTAATTTTTGTATTTCCCATTTCCGTATCACTACGCAGTCAACTAATCTCCTCTAATTTTTGTATTTCCCATTTCTGTAACACTACGCATTCAACAAACCTCCTCGAAAGACACAGTGTATACTCCAACAACGTTTCATTTGATACCGTCAATGGTAATGCATTTCTCAGAGACCGGCGATATGATTTTTCAAGACGACTCTGCTCCGTGTCATCGTTCCACTTCCTATGTGCAGTTCTGCTTTAATCCCTCTTTTAATTAAACTCAACAAAATTAAAAAAATCAATTAAATTTTATCACAGATTAAAGAATTTATGATCGACTGGCCAGGTAACTCGCCGGGCCTTTACCATATTGAAAATCTCTGCCACATTATGGTGTTTGAAAAAGTTTGGTACCCGCGGTACATCTTCGAAGTTCAGTGGATTCAATGCCAAAGCGAATTCATGACATCATAAAAAATTGAGGAGGAGCTACAAAGTATTAATACGAAAATTAATTGTATGAATACAAATATTCTTGCATATGAAATCAAAAATGTTCACGTTTTATGGCCTTAAAAGTGCATAAATTCTGAATTTTCCACAATTTATTGGCAATGCACATTTTCTGGGTTTCTATACATGCGGCAAATAGTTCTATGTGCAGTTTTATTGGATACAAGTTGGTAAACATTTATTGCAAAAGACGAACTAACTAACAAAGTACGAAGAACTGAAAAGAGAGGTGGATTTTTTTCGCATTGCACGTTGGTAATTTTGCGGATTTTTCTACCAATTACTTAGGTCATATTATTGAAAACAATGGGATTAGACCTGATGAAAACAAAGTAAGGTCTATAACAGCTATGAAATTACCAACCAACATTAGAGGCATAAAGCAATTTTTAGGAATAAACGGATACTACGGGAAATTCATAAGGGATTATGCCAAAGTAGATTACCCTATGATAAGGTATTTGAAAAAAACCGAAACCTTAAACGTATCTGACTTACAATATGTTAAAACGTTTAACAATCTCAAAACTTTATTGACTACTGACACCATTCTTAAAAACCCTGATTTCGGGAAACTTTTGTCCTCACCACAGACGCATCAGGTTATGCATTATGTGGGGTCTATAACAGCTATGAAATTAACAACCAACATTAGAGGCATAAAGCAATTTTTTAGGAATAACTGGATACCACCGGAAATTCATAAGGGATTATGCCAAAGTAGCTTACCCTATGATAAGGTATTTGAAAAAAAACGAAACCTTAAACATATCTGACCTCCAATATGTTAAAGCGTTTAACAATCTTAAAACTTTATTGACTACTGAAACTTTTGTCCTCACCACAGACACATCAGGTTATGCTCTAGGAGCAGTGCTCAGCCAAAATAACCATCCAATTTGGTACGCTTCTCGCACACTCAATAACCATGAGCTTAAATATTCCATCATTGAGAAGGAGCTCCTTGCAGTCGTATGGGCTGTAAAATATTTTAGAACATATTTAGAGCATATGGTAGGAAATTTACTATTCGAACAGATCACAAGCCCTTTGTTTGGCTTAATGGCATTAGAGAATCTAACATGAAACTTCAGTGTTAGAAAACTATGCTCAACGAGTATGATTTCGATATCGAGTACCTTAAAGGGAAATAAAACTGTGTGGCAGATGGACTAAGTAGGTATACGGATCAGCACAAAAACGAAGATATAGTATGTCGATTAATAGCGACGATGCAAACTTAATAGACATTTTCAATAACGAGGTTTCTGTTAATAGATTAGATAATAACGATAAAGTTATTTCCGAAGTTTCAAGGCCCTGGACCAATAATGACGAAGTTATGTCCACTGGTGCTACTATCCATAGTGCAATGGCGGATGAAACTCGTCTTATTTATATAACAGAAAAACCAATCAATCTTTTTAAAAATCAAATATATCTCAAATATGTCTCTATAAAATAAATTCAATGAAAATAGTGGAAAAAAAATAAAAAAGAATGTTGTTCAATTAAAAAAAGGTAATACTGATTTATTGAAAAAAATGATACGGCTTTTACTAATCAAGGGACTCATTTGCATACATTGCGATGATTTATTGTTGATTCTAGAGGTCCAAGATCTTTACATAAAATATTTTGCTATGAACAAGAATCTCAGAGTATTAAAATCCAGTATTATATATTGTATACAAAAATGAAGTAATAAAAATAATTAAAAATGAACATGAAAGTAAAAATCATCACAGAAATATTTTTGGAATTAAATACTATATATTTTTATCCTAACATGCAACTGGAGATTCAAAAATTCATAAACTATTGTGATGTTTGTAATATTGCTAAGTATGCTCGGCATCCCCGTCAAATACCTATGGAAATAACAGAAACGCCACTGCATTTAAACGATGTAATCCACATGGATATTTGGTTTCCTGAACGTGGTAAGATGTACCTAACAACCATTGACAAATTTTCAATATGCGAAATTCATTGGTTGGAAGACAGAAATTGGATAGCCATTCTGAGTGCAATTAAGCGACGTTTTCAATACCACGGAAAGCCAAACAAAATAATATCTGATGGAGATACATGCATATTGCACTCAGCAGTTGGACAACTTTAGAAAGAAAACAACATTATCTTCCATAGAACAACAGCATCACTCAAAACCCGTAATGCTGATATTGAGAGATTACACGGCACTCTAAATGAGCATTTGAGGATTAGATACGCTGCCAATGACACAACTGAACTAGATGAAAAGCTCTTTAAAATCGTCCTTATTTATAATAACACCATACATTCGACGACCAAACTGAGACCCATAGATTTAATTTCTAAGAATCTGACTAAGGAAGATATAAGCACATTAGCAGAAAAATTAAAAAAAAGAGAAAGTCGAGAATTAGTAAAATAAATAGGGAAATAGTAACTATCTGAAACTCATGCAGAAACAAAGTTAAAAACAGAAGAGTTGTTAAAAGTAAACCTACGTCCAGAAAACTGAGCAAATTCATGGCAGAGGGTAATAACATCATAGACAAATCAACAAAACGAAACATAACGTTTCATAACAAGCAAGTTAGAAGAAAATTTGAATACCAAAATTAATTTCTGAATGATACAAATGCAGATTCTCTTCTTTTCTTCTTGAATTTCCTTCAAAATGTGTAAAACATAAAGGGTGTGTGCAAGGTTCAGATTGCTGAAACTTCGTTCAGCCATATTACTGACGCCTTTATGTGTTACAATTATGAATTAGGACTTGAATAAAAAAAAACGGAATCGAAATGTTATTCTACCGCTTAGTTTTAATGTATTTCGAATTAGTATACATAAATGGTTGCAAATGGAATACCCTCACAAAATAATTAATAGAGTTAGTAATTATAAGAACACTATACTGAAAAATTATTTATTATGAAAGTAAGAATTTTGAAATTTAAGTTATTATGAATAAAATCTTAATACTTTTTGAATATTTAAAAAAAACAATAAAAGTAAAAATAAACAAAAATGTTTGAAGTTGATGACAGTATATTAAATCCCAGTAAATGTAAAAATAAATTATAAAGGTGAATAACAAAAAATAAATAAGAAAAAAAAATAAACCAAAATAAATATTGGTAATGTCTTAAATTCAAGAAAATGTAAAAAAAAAACAAAATATATATAAAGAAATATAACAAAATATTGTAAACAAATACTGCACAAAATAAAAATTTTATTATGTTCTATAATAATGTTACATAAAAAAAACGTAAGGGTAATCTTAGAGATACATAGATTAATTGATAGATACGACTTAAAACTTGCTTGTTGTTTAACTTAGTTTGCGAAATCCTCTGAACTTTTTTTGGCGACCAAAAATACTCAAAGGGGGAGGAATCATAAAATGAAGTGCTTATACCGGTTCCCCTAAATACAAGACCTCCATCCATTGAGCAGAAGACAGTTTTTGCCACAGACAGTTGCAGAGTTGCAGAGCAAACAAGCGCGCAAACGAACTTCGCGGAATAGATAACTCTCTCTTACATTATCTTCTTGAGAAGATAAAGTTGGAGAGTTCACTTAGACCGTAAGCTTAGATCGTAAGAATAGTGATAAGTCTAATTGGAAATCGAGTAAGGCAATCGAGTTTTGGAGTTGGAAGCAGAAGCTTGTTAAATTCATCGATTAATGAAATTCAATAAAATAGTTTTTGTGCATTAAATCCTTTCGTTGTAGTTTTATTCTTTGCTACACGTAACTATATATTATATTCAAATAGTTTATCCGTAAAAGATCAGTGGTGATCTTAAGCATTTTTTCCCCACAGAACGGGCCTAAGTTTGCACACACTCCACACTATGGCTAAAAATTCCTTATCAGTGTTCGGAAACGGATTTCATTCAATTACTGCGAATTTTATAATTGGTTTCGTTATCAATTTTAACTAAGGAGTCTCGAACGCATTTATGTATTCAGGGTAATTTTTGTGGTACCTCGTCATTAGATATGCTTTTTTTGCAGTTATGTTTAAATGTGTTGGATATCGGAAGATTTCTGATTGAATTTAGTTTGTATAATTCCTGTTCTGTAAAAATGTGACTTTAAACTTCGGTTTCCTGATTGAGAAATAAACACTTACTATGATAATATGAAGTTTAAAATTATGCTTCTGTAGGACTCGGAGAATGTCTTTTCGATTTTTCACATGTTCTTTTAAATGCTTGGAAAATATCAAAATGTCATCTCTCAATAAGTGATTCCTTTAACGTTGGAATGTTGCTGGTGCAATTTTAGGTCCATCAGGCATACGGATGTACTCGTAAAGTCTTTGTGAAGTAATAAATGCAGTTTTAGCTAGGTTTGCTGGGTGCATCAAGATTTGATGGTTTCCTTTGCTAAGTCAAAAGTTGAAAAAGAGACTGCCTTTCCTAACTTATCAAAATGGTTATCTTTATTTGGAAAAGTAAATTTGTCTTCTTCAGTCATTTTATTAAGAGTAATATTATCAACACAAATGCGGTATTGTATTTGACCATCTTTATTTGGTAACTTGACACTACAGTGAGCATAACTGCTCATGTTTCTTCTTGTAATACCTTGTTCTACCGTTTATTCAATTTGCCTAGTCACTTCTCTTAATGTTTCTTTTGTATTCGACAGTTTTTGTATGCAGTGGCTTGTTTTCATTGAAATGTATTTCATGTTTTATCTCTGAGGTGTAGGTTAAAACGCCTGTTCCTCATATTTTTTCTATTTTTGCAACAGTTTTGTTATTCAGAATTATTGTTCCCTCTTATTTATCGATTACTTCAATCATTTCTCTTAAACATCTATAACAAATAAAATAGTATAATTTTTATTTTTCAAATTTTGCCCATATGCTTTAATAAGTGTTATTTGCGTACCTAAATTCGTCTCTTGCGTGACACAACTATGGATTGTTTGTATTTTCAAGTTTGCTTTTTTTTTACAACTGTCATAGCTAACGCTAACGACTTGTGGTGAATCAAAGATAATAATTATGAATGATAATATAATGATGATATTTATTGATGGGCCAAATGCCGCTTTTATACTTATAATTAATTATAAATTGGTAAATAAATAATATTTCTTTATACTACGGCGAGTCTGAAGGAAGACAAAGTATCCTGATCAACAGCTCGTTGAAAACGCAATGCGCATAGCACTTTGATATGTGATGGAAGAGCATGTATTTTTGATGACGTTTCAAGGAGCGGAATTACTTCTACAATCAGAGTTCTGCTTGATGTTTATGAAAATGATGCAATTGTATGAAGTGTTCCTCCGTTGTAACTTCAAAACCATTTTAACTGTCCCTAAGACGAAACCTGATAATCGGTATTTTGTTTATAGAAAATAAAATTGTGTACTCATTTATATAGCACATTAATCACAAACAAATTTCAAACCTCGGAGCATTTCTTTGCTTTGTGTCGATAAGAAGTCTTATATATATTGAGGGAATTGTATGATATAAAAAAAAAACAATATTGCAACAATGAACAAATTATGCATTATTTGACAATCACAATCATGATTTATTCACCACTGTGTGTGATGTTGAATTCACCACAGCAGTTTCACTTATTAAACGAGAATCGCTTTTAAGTAAATTTTAGAGAATCGAAAAAATGAAAGCAATACATGAAAGCGAATTTTAAAAGGCTTTATTAAGTTCAAGCTTTCACAGACCCCCTGCGCTCTTTGTTTGTTATTTTTGCTTTCTTCCTCGATACAGTGGGCGCTACAAATCTGCTGTTCTTTCGAGCAATGATAGACCGTCGAGTGTTACTGACGAATTTGATGATAAAGGCTCTTATTTATTTGAGTTTGAAAAGCGAACACCGATTTATTAAATTCCAGATCGCAGTCACCGGGTTTTGACCGCAATTCCTACGGTATGTTGAAAACTCCTCTCAGGCTTTAATGATATGTTAACTTAATCTTTACAACAACACATTCGACAGAGGTATACACCTCTGGAAAACCTCGAATAGCATACCACTACCTAAGTCAAATGGGGACCACACGACAACCTCTGGTTATAGTCTGCTTCTTCTGTATTAGCAAGAAAGAACTGTAACTTTTGACCAGTCGATCGTAGTCTGTCGTCATGTCATCTCCCCTTTACTTAGATTCCCTTGTAGAATTAATATAAGTTGAAGGTTAAAAAAAGATATTGTTAGTTCGGTGTTTCCCTTCACCCAATTTGGTGACCTCGGGTTTCATTTAATTAAATTGGTGCGTGAGTGCCTTAAAAACGATTATTTTTTCCCAACCTTCTCTGCTTCTCCGCTTTAATTCCCTACCGTTAACGAAAAATTGCGTAAACGGTGAAGTCGTGTGTTCTCCAGGTATGCTTACCAGCGACGAATTCAACCAAAGCTTCTACGTCTACGAACAACGACTCTGAATCGTCATCCAATGGACAGTTGAACAGTGGTAACATTGAAACTGAAATTTTTTTCCCGAGAACCAGAAATTATTTACGCGCAAATGGAGACTATCTTAAATCCGAAGTGATTCGTCAAAATTTTTCTCGGTAATTAGTGCGATAAACTCTAAAGTGCCTTCTCAATTTTCGGACGCAGTTTTAACACCACCTGAAAACGGTAGATACGACAACCTGAAACGTGTTCTAAATGATCACATTGGTGACTCGGAGCAGAAAAAAAAACCACTCTCAGAGATCGATAAGGGAGACAAACGGCCACCTCAGCTACTTATTGGGCTACGAAGTTTGGGAGGAACAAAAATCAACAACGAGTTCCTTAAATCATTGTAGCTACAAATACTCCCTGCGTTGGTGCGAGCAATTTTACAAGCGTCAAATGAAGTGTTAGCAGATTTGGCAAGATTGGAAGACAAAGTTTTGAAAGTGGGCGACTTCAGCAACATCATGCCGGTGAACTCAAAACAGCAGGTACACGATCCAACACGATCTACCCAGTCGCTGCAAAAACAAATATAGAAACTTTGTTGTCAAATCTGAGGGCTGTTTAATGCATCATGAAGTCGCAGTCTTAGTCGAACTCACTGTTTATATCATCACCACGGTCGATCCGAGGAGAAGAATGCAATGTGGTATCACAGCGTTGCGGAACGAATGCAAAAAATTTCCGTGAGCCCTGATTGTTAAAAAATTCAATAAACTTGGAATCCGCCTTAGTAAGTAGAAACACAGCAAGGGAACAACATATCTGCAGATAAGTTGTTCACGACAAGTTTTCAATCCAGTGTTTTCTCATTGACAGTGGAGCCGACGTTTCAGTGATTCCAGCAAGATACCAACGTCACTGTTTGCAGCCAATGGCAGTGAAATACGAACTTTTGGAACACGACAATTAATTGTCGATCTAAGACTACTAGAACCTTTTCGTTGAATTTATTGTAGCTGACGTTGAGCAGCCTGCAATCGGGGCGGATTTTGTGAAAAACTAGAACTCGTAATCGTGCATAATATGCATAATATAACTGATACTGTACTGTACCGAAGAAAACATCTGCAAAAGCCTGATTGCAGTAAATGCAAGACGGGGATAAAAGGTGAAACTGGGATTAGCTGGGCAGATGTATGTGACTAAGTTTTTCACTCAGCAGCAAGATGTTCAGGTTAGGACAATTACACCAGCAGGGCACTGCTCTCGAACAGCATTGTAAGGTTCATGTGTGATGACTGCATGCAATATATACAAAATGTGATGCAGCAGGGCTTAGAAAGAAACACGAATTATTTGTATTTTGTGTTTGTATTTGTATTTATTAAATAGTAATTGCTTTACACATTACGATAAATCTTATAAATTAGTGAAAGCCTTAAAGTTAAGTTAACAAATTTTTTAAAAGTAGGAAAAAAAGTAATAAAAAATAAATAAATATAAAAATTATCTAAAGAAGAATTTGAGGAATCATTAAGGAAAAATAAATTTGATATGAAAACACTTCTGTAAGCCATTGAAACTCGATATAATGAACGATTGAAGGCTTTCAGAAAGGCACAGGAAATTTGTGAGAAAAGTGCAAATGTTAAAATTCTGTGATGCGAGAGAAAACTTTAAGGAAGAGAGTGAAAAAAATATGTTATGCAGTTAAAAACAGTAACATGCACATATGCGAAGGGGTTAAGGAAATAGTAAATACAAATACTAAACAGACGGGAAACCAGATGTCATTCGCAGATATTTTAAGAAAATCAAATGATAAAAGCCAACAAAGAGTGATATCAAATTTTCGAAAAGATGTCCCACTTATAATAAAGCCAAAAGAGAAGGAAAATAGTAACAAGACAAAAGAAGACCTTAATAAAAAAGTTGACCCAGTTAACATCAAAATATCAAACATACAAAGTACACATAATGGCACTGTGATCATAGAGAGTGAAAGCACTGGGGAAAGAAATAAAATAAAATATATATATTATATATAAATATAAGCGAAGCCAACGAAATTAAAGTACCGAATAAGATAAAACCTGGAATAATAGTTAAAAACATGAAATTTAAAAACCACGAAAATGAAATTGTCGAAAAACTGAAAAAACAAAACACTGTGATTTCCAAGAGTTTATTAAAACTAATAAAATACTATGAAAATAAGAAAAGCAATGAAACAATCTACAATGCATTTATAGAAACTGACGAAGAGTCATTCCCAAAAATATTGGAAGCAGGTCGACTAAACATAAGATGGGATCGTTTTGAAATATTTGATGGAATAGATGTATTGAGATGAACGATTGCAAAAAGAAACATGTGATGTGCCTTAAATGTTTGGAGAATCACAAGACAAAAGAATGCAAAAAAGAAAAGAAATAAATGCATAAAATTTATAAGGGCAAACGAAAAGCTAATTCCAGGACTGGATGAAAAACACAACACGTTAAATAGATCATGCCCTGTCTATCAAAATAAAATTGAAGCAAGAAAAAAGCGGAAAGGTTACTAGCAATCCAAACAAATAACAGGTGTAAATGTTAATACACAAGGTTTGACAAATAATTTTGTAGAACTTGGATGGATGGCAAAAGTTAAGGAGTATGAATTTATTATCTTATCAGAGACATATCATCTTACAACGGATATTGAAGAAAGTGAAATAAAAATATAAGGGTATAATAACATAGCATGTCTATCAAACACAACAAGAACGGGAGGTACAAAAATGTATATAAAAGATGATGGGACAGTAACAAATATTATAAAAAATCAATTGATTACGAAAGACGGTTGTTACAATGTAATTGTAAATATAAAAAAATTGAACGAATCCTTTGTGCAATATACAGATCACCAAAAAGCTCTGAAAGAGAATTCTGTAATTTCTTTCAAGCACATGTTGAAAATTTAACAGAAAGAAATAAAGATTTCATTATAGCTGGAGATTTCAACATTGATTGGAGCAAAAATGATACATATAAAAAAGAGATTGCGCGCATATTATATGATAACAGCCTGAAGCAAAAAATGGAGGAATACTCCAGGATAACAGTGAAATAAGCACTTTAATAGACTATATTATAACAAACATTGAAAATATAACGGTAAGCGCGGATAAAAACTATAAAATAACTGACAATGGAAACATTGAAATCACAACGAGTACACACTTAAATAAAAAAAATTAAAGAAAGTTAACTAAAAATATTTGAATACAGACAGCCGATGTTTATGAATGAACTGAATAAAGTCAACACAACAAATGAAAAGGAAAAAACTGTTCATGAAAACGCTGCAAAACTAAATAATGTAAATCATGTAATAATAATAAGTCATATAATAAATAAATTTCAAATTAAGCGAAAGAACAGAACAGAGAACAACAGATGGTTCAACAATGATCTTAGAGCTCTGACATTTAATTAAATGAAAAAATACCATAGAGCAAAATTATCTAATAGCAGAGAAATATGGGGAAAAAATAAGGAACAAATATAAAATAGAAATAAACATCGCTAAGAACAGGTATATCAATAACCAAATCAGGCAAGCATATGGACAAAAGGAGATGTGGAGGGAAATTCAAAATCTGATACTGAAGCAAAAAAATAACAAAATTAAAAGTGTTGTGTTTGAAAACATAGAACACAATGATGAAGAAATAGTAGCCAATTACTTGAACGAATACTTTTTCACAAGCATTAAAGAAATAAACGACTCGATTGCAAATATTGAATTTATAAATAATATCGAATAAAAGGAAACTAGCTTTGTTTGCTTTTGTTCGATATTATTTACACCAGTTTTAGTTTTTACATTATTATTTTACACCAAATTTAATTTAAAATAAAACAGATTTTAGAAAATAAGTCCCAAAATAATACTGGACAGCTGGGACAAGGTAGGGAGAACATTACAACAGTTGATAAATAGATCTCGAAGGAAGGCGAATTTCAAAGGTCATGGAAAGACTCAATGAAAACGCCTGTTGAAAAAATACCAAACACGAATAAGAACGAAGAATTTATACCAATCAACACGCTGCGTACGTTTGAGAACATTTAAGAGGTGGTAACAAAGCAGCAACTTATGGAATACCTTGAACACAATAATATTTTATCGATCAATCAATCAAGCTTCAGAAAAAACACTCATGTGAAGCAGCAATTAAAAATATTATTAACGAATGGAAGGAGGGCGGAAAAAAGAAGAAAATTATGGAATTTTTTCTGGATTTTGAAAGAGCATTTGAAACAATAGACAAGGAAATACTTCTTAAAAAATGCAGAAATATATCATATAAGGAAAGGAACTTAATTGGTTCGAGTCATTCCTAACAGAACACAAAGGACGAAAATAAACAGTAGCACATCCGAACTTCTTGAAGTGGAACAAGGAGTACCGCAAGGGTCCATACTAGGAGCTCTCCTATTTATTCTATTCAACGTTGTTGAATTCTTTAAGGTTGTTCTTTATGCCTATGACACACTTATGTATGCGGAGGAGTGCACGAACAGTTAAGTGATTGATATTAAACAAATAACCATATGGATATTGAGCCATAGAAAATAAATTGAAATTAAACGAACATAAAACTTAACTAATGGCGATAAACAAAGGCTCCAAGACAAATATTATAATAAATGGCAAAGTTTTCGAAAACGTAAGCAGCCTAAAATACTTAGGTATGGTTATAGGCAGAGGACTAAAACTGGAAGAACATTTTTCAACACCATTATAAGGCCTCATTTCGAATATGGTTCTACAATTCTCTATTCTTTCTGCAACCAGGAACAAATCGATCGATATTGAGATGCAATAGGATATCACCCGTAAGGGATACGCTTACTTCACTAAGGTGGTTAAGCATTAGGCAAAGACTGGAGCTAAATACCTTTCTTGCAGTTTTTAAAATAAACAACCAAAATACACCAGCATTTTTAACGCAAGAGGTCTTACATGTTCATGAAGCACAACCTTACCGCCTACTAAATGTCAATGGTCTACGATTAAAACTGCAAAGGTCGTCATCAGGTCAGAAAACTTTGATGTACAAAGGGCTTAGCCTTTTCAATATGCTACCAAATGATGTCAAATATGAAAACAATATAATGTTATTTAAGAGAGAATGCATAGAATTCTTAAAACGTCATAACTGAATTTATTGTACAAGACTGAAGTTTTTGTACCATCTAATTATATTATTAAATTAAATGTATTATCTACAAAATTTCATTATAAAGTATTGAAATAAAAATAAATATATATACTACTATAACTACGACTTCATATTTGGATGACATCTACGTCGCTTCTGCAAACGAAAGTGAACATCAGCACCATCCCCGTCAAGTTTTCCGAAAATTGGGAAACTCCGGTCTCACAATCAATGTTGCCAAGTGTGTTTTTGGAGAAAAGGAAGCGCGATTCCTCGGTAACACGTTCAACTGCGAAGGCTTACGTCCGCTAGATGTGAAGGCGAGAAACCAACGAAAGCTGCGAACTCAAGAGGTTTCTCGCAATAATTAATTTTTATCGAAGGTTTCTGCCCAACGCCATCAGTAACCCGGCTATACTCCAGCGACTCATTAAGGGAAACGTGAAGAAAGATTGTACGGTGTAAAATAGATTCGACGAACGTTATACTTTAAACACTCCCAGCCTCAAGGGCGGTATAGTACATACGACCGGGAACTCTAAGCTATCACCGAACGTTCCAAGGAACTACAAGTGGTTTTATTTAGATAGTGAGAGCAATTTCAAAATTTATTTTCAAGTGTAAACTTTGCTACTGTGCTGATTAATAACCGGCCAGTGCAGTAGTCGGACTATTTGATCCGCACGTTAGTGTTTCGAATCACAGCAGGGGCCAATTAATTTTAATTCTCAATAAAATTTATATCAAGTTAATTAAATAACGCGAAGCATAAGAAAATGAGTGAGCGACAGTCGTCGCCGCAACCTGGGCGAGGAACGGGGAAGGCATTGCCTGAAACGAACCGCCGCCACCGTTGTCTTCATCGGTGAACGGAAAGAGGAGGAGGAGGAGGGTAAGACCGACTCCAAAGTTCGTAAAGCGCCCGTCTCTATCGGCTTCAGCAGAAAAGCTGCCGACTGGAGCGGGGGAAAGGGCGCCAACAACAACAGCAGCAGCAGCATTCAAAGTCGCAGCGGAACAGCAGACGACAACAACAGACGAATTCCCGTATCTCTCCGACGGTGGCGAAAGCCGCTGCACTGGAGACAGTAACAGTTTCATGTCTTTGGCGGCCCCGGAGACCGACGACGAAGACGAGGAAATTTGCCAATTAGACGCATTTCTGAAGGCCGTGAAGGCAAAACAATTGGCACGGCGCGGAAAAAAGCGCCAGGCAGCTCAAAACCAAATTTAGAACAACAACAGCTGGCAAATATCAGGCGGAATATGACACCAGCTCAGCAACTACAAGCACAGCTGTCTAAGCAGCAACAACAACCAAAGCTGCCAAAGCAGCAGCAACAATCAGAGCTGCCAAAACAGCAGCCGCAGAGAAAGCAGAAGCAACAGCAGAAACAACAGCAGCAGCAGACGACAACGAGGCCAAAGGTGCCTCCAATAAACACCTACAAAATGGAGGAGACACCACCAAACTATGTAAGTCGGCCACAGGCGATACTTTTATTATAAAAAGACTTAGTAGTGGAGCACCGTAAGAAAGTTAAATAATTATTAGAGAGAACCCCCAAAAATGAGCGATTGCAGACAATTCGTGGTCTAGATATGTCCACCGATCCCGAGAATCTCCTTCAGGAGCTTCTAGCGAAGGAATGTGACGATCTAAAGTTCGTTAGTGTCAAGCCGGATGAATGCCCTGAGTTAATGAGTTTAAATTTTCCAAAAGAAATAAATGCTCTGCCACCAAAATTGGGATTACTACTTTAAAAAAAAAAACACAACCAATCACTTAAGAAGTAACTACTTCGATTTGGTAGCACACAGGATCGCAAGGCACTGAGGAGAATTGAGGAAGGACGTCATTTGATATGATCTTGTCGTTTTCATCGACAACGCAAGTGCTGTCCCATTTTCTTTCTTAGTACCGTCTATGAATGGCCGTGTGAAACAGCGCGCATTACAGAAGTTCAGCTTGGAACATATGGACTCGTACGGGTTATACTGTTGAAGACCGCATCGACATTATCAAGGCCGATAGGAAATATCAGCATTTTGCCACTGGACGAAACTTAAAATAAATAATCGGTCACAATTTAAAAATATATAATTAAATGTGTTGCTTTAGCTCATTAGTTAATGTTTTTTTTTTCTAATTTGAAACTGCGATTTTAGATTATGCGGAAAATTTGGTCAGTTTTGCCTAGGCAATGCATTTGCATTTACCGTCCATTGTCATCCATTTTTCAATGTAGCAGTATTTTAAATGAGGGAGAATAAAACTAGTAAGAGAGAGTGAAAAACTACACATCTGTTCGGAAAAGTAGAAAAAACAAATCCGTATTTTATTAATATTATAATTTTTTTAATTATATATTTCCGGGATTAAGAGAATTGCTCGTAGCCTACATAAATTAAGGGACTGAAGATTGAAATTGAAAAGCTGGTTCAAAAAATTTATAAAATTTAACAAAACTATCACTAACTTTTATTACGTATTAGTTTAATCACCTTATATGACGTGGTTTCCCGGAGACATGAACGAGGACGTGGTAGGATATCGACCCCACCCTGCCAACTTTCCAATAATTATTTCATTACATTTTGTTTTATTTTTCGGATTCCTATTTTGTTTCTATCAAGGACCATTTATAATTTTTCCAGAGTTGTACTACTTTTCAAAAATTTATTAAATCGAGTTGGAAAATGTTTATTTGTTGCCTTTATGCATTCTTCGCTATTGTCTTTTAAGTAAGATGTAAAATGAAGTTTTTTGCGAGTATATGGAAAATTTTTTTCGTACATGAAGGCGGCACACTTGAAAATATTTTTCGGGTGATAAGAGAAGAGTGATTTCTTTTGCATTGCAAATTTTATTAAAAATTCCGTAAAATTAAGATTGTGTTTGTCTTTTGACATTTCTTCAGCACAATTTTGATCGATGATTTTGTAAAATATCTAGAAGATAGGTTGTTGACCTGCGGTACCTCGACTGTTATTGCCTCTTCATCAGTTGTTGATATTCAGGCTTTTTTCAAAACATTCGCCAAATTGAAGAACGTGCTCATTTTGTGACTGCACCTGGGTAAGCATTATTTGTTCATCTGTATCATTTTGTAAAGCCATCGAATTTATTATTATTATTATTTTTACATTATTACAATTATTTACATTAACGTACTAGAAATCATTATGATCCATAAATAATTTTTCTCTTATTCTTAGGAACGCAAATTGGGCTAAGGCTATAAAGGCTTTAGCTTAACTACAAATCGGCTTTAAACTTATGCTGCTAAATTCATATTTTGGTAGTATTACGTTTCTCTGTATAATAAAGGTTGTCTTCTTTGCCAATTACCAAATAACTTGCTTCGTCCTTGAATTTGTTGTAGGATACATTCGCCTGAAGGCTCATTTCACCAAAAATAAGAAGAACTCCTTTTTCTTTCACAGAAAATCATCAAGTTCTTTATTTCTTCTTAAACATTCCTGTCAAACCCTGCAAATAGACATTCAATATTGATCCAACATCGCAAAGTAGTAGCGGAAAAAATTCACTGCGAGACCTACTTTTCTTCTGCGGTGTATTATCCTGTATAAAAGTACTTTTCTGGAATAGAAAGAGCTTGGAAAAAGTCATTTTCACACCATGCAAATAATCAATTTTCTCCTTCAATGTCTGTGCTTTTTTTATTTGCTTTTAAGCGACGAATTTTGTTCAACAAAATTATAACGTTTTTGAATCTAAGTTCAGTTCTTCTTCTGAAACTTCTTCAATTATTGACATGGATAAGTTTTTCATACGTAAGTTAAACTTTTCTAGGATCAAAATAAATGGCATCATCTTTCCCAATAAAAATATTCTCACTTTGTTTCAAAAACAGAGATGAATATACATAGGTACTTCCTGCGTATTATATTTATATATTTTGCCCCGAGGCAGTCCCTTTTTAAGAAAGTCAAATAATTTTCTGCCTGGAAAATCGTATAAGTTCAATTTTATTTAAAAGTTCTTGCTATGAATTTGAAACGGAAATTAGGTAAATAACGATCAATAAACACATTAAATCGATTTGATAATTTACGTTATTATTAAATCGCGCACTTTTTATTTTATCAAGCTTTCATCACAGGATGCAATGATGTGATCAATTCTCGCGCCTTTCCCTGCAAAAAAATCCTCCTTCCCTTTTATTTCTTTTTTTATTTGAAAGTACAATTCTTTCGGTTAATAATGGAAAATACTTTCATTCAAATGGCTGCCTCGGCTGGCCATGCAGTAGCCTACACGATGGTTCCAATTTTTAAGCATATTATCGATTGTGTGCAGCTGTATTTCACTAATGGCTTCACGAATATTGTCCTTTAAAGCGTCAATTGTCTCTGGCTTGTCGGCGTAACACTTATCTTTGAGGGCACCCCACAAATAATAGTCCAACGGTGTCAAATCGCAGCTCCGAGGTGGCCAAACGACATCAGCTCTACGGCTGATAATGCGATCTTCAAAAACAGGGCGCAAAATATCGAGTGTAGCTTCGGCTGTGTGGCACGTAGCGCCGTCCTGTTGAAACCAAATGTTGCCAATATCCTCCTCTTCAATTTTTGTGAACAAAAATTTGTTCAACATGGCCTGATAACGATCGCAATTGACTGTAACGGCCACTCCTTGCTCATTTTCGAAGACTTGCACAGTGACTCGTTTTGGGTGCATCGGCTTGTTTACATACCCGCCAAGATCAAAATGAGCTTCATCTGAAAAGATTATTTTTTTGGCAAAATCGGCATCTTCTGTTAGTCGATCGCAGGCCCACTTAGCGAAGCGAAAACGCATTGGATGGTCAGTTGGCTTCAACTCCTGAACAAATTGGACTTTGTATGGCGTCATACCAAGGTCTTTATGCACAATTCGTCTCAATGATGTCTCCGAAAAGTTCAATTGTTGAGAACGACGGTGAATTGATGTTGATGGCGCTTCACGCAGACTTTCTGCCACAGCAGCAATATTCTCGGGTATACGCACTGTTTTTGGCTTTTCACGCTTTGGTTTATCGATGAGGATGCCAGTTTCTTTCACTTTTTTCACAAGATAACGAACATACGGAGCTGACGGTGGTTTTCTTCTTCCAAAATCCGTACGCAATTTTCGCACACATTCTGCAACATTACCATGATTTTCAAAGTAATGTCACAATATTTCCCAGCGTTGTTCAAGCGTATACACAACCATATTCTCGCATATAATTGACACGCATTCCTGAACACAGAACTGCCGTTCATAGATTGGTCCTTTTACACAAGTTCGAACAAAAAGTCCCACCAAAATTCCAAATGAAATTGTATGCGACATGCCTTGTTTGATAACTTACGATCATGAAACTTAAAAACCCAGTCATATGAAAAGTTTCCCAAGTCCAACGAAAAGAACTCTGCATCGTATTCCACGATTGACTTTGTCCGGTGTAGGCTTATATCAGTGGTGGCGAGACAGATTGGCATACATCAAAAATCTTATTCATACATATTTATGGTATATACCTGCTGCAGTATAGTATAAACATGAAACTCACACCATATATCAACATATTCGGAGTTTCATTCACTTTTTTATTTTTGTTTTCATTCTCTTCATTTGTTTTTCTTTTGCTGGGTGACAAGGCGAGAAGGAAAATTTAAAAATAAATTAAAATAAAATAAATAAATTTTTTTTTTTCAAACTAAGAAACAACTTTAATAGGGTTTAAGCTTTTGGGTTGGCAACTAAGTAGTTGCGGATTTCAGTCATACATGGCTTTAGTTTAATTTTAAGTTTGCTGCCGTAATCTAAATGTCAAACATATTTTTTTATTTGATAGTTGGTACTTCAACTGTCAATCAGTAAAAAAAAAATGTTTGATCGGTTGTGTAGTTTTTGTTTGGCGCCTGTTGAAAAATGGAAAATCAAAACGAACATTAACGTCATATTTTGCTTTTTTATTTCCGGAAAGGAAAAAACGCATCGCCAGCTCATAAAAAGTAATGTGCTGTTTATGGTGACGAAGCTTTTTAAGAACGACAGTGTCAAAATTGGTTTGCCAAATTTCTTTCTGGTGATTTTTCACTCAAATAGGTTAAACGCTCTGGTCGTACAGTTGAAGTTGATGACGACCAAATCGAAGCAATAATCGATTGGGATCGTCACAGTACAAGCAGAGAAGCTTCATGTATCACATACATGCATTGAAACTCGCTTAAAACAACTCGATATATGGGTTCCACAAGATGAAAATCATTTAAAACAACGCATTAACATCTGAGATTTGTTAAAGAAACGTAATGAAAATGAAAATGATCCATTTTTAAACCTATTGATAACTGGTGATGAAAAATGGGTCGTTTATAACAATGTCAATCGGAAAAGATCGTGGAGCAAGCCAGGTGAACCAGCTCAAACAATACAAAAATCTGATATTCATCAAAAGGAAGTTATGTTATCAGTTTGGTGGGATAACAAAGGAATTGTCTACTTTGAACTTTTGCCACCGAACCGAACGATCAATTCAGATGTCTACACAGAACAACTTACGAAATTGAACAATGCAGTTGAAGAAAAGCGGCCCGAATTGACGAATCGAAAAGGTGTTGTATTGTCATGACAATGAAAGGCCACACACATCTTTGGTCACTCGGCAAAAATTATTGGAGTTTGGTTGGGATGTTTTGCCACATCCACCATATAGTCCTGTCCTTGCACCATCTGATTACTTTTTATTTGGATCTTTGCAAAGCTCCTTGAATGGTCAAATTTTCAATAATAATGATGATATCAAATCGTACCTGGTTCAGTTTTTTGCTGATAAAAACCAGAAGTCTTATGAAAGTGGAATTATGATGCTGTCTGAAAGATGGCAAAAGGTCATTGCTGAAAATGGGCAATACTTAACAGAATAAAATTATTTCGTTCCATGACAAAAATTGTCTTTTATTTTCTAAAAAAAAATCGCAAGTACTTAGTTACCAACCTGATAATTTTACATATTGTTAATGGCCGAACAGATGTTGGATTCCATTAATTAACTTATTTCTGCAACGGCATAAACATTTTCGTATGAATAAATAATTTAAATAATGATTTAACCCAGGTGGAGGAAACAAAAATCCTCTGTGGTCTTGAGTATCAGTAGATATTTGTGAAGTATTTATTCGTGCAATGTTTTTTGTTTTTTCTCCTTTGCTTGCTTATTGCGTTTGTAGTTTTTGGAGGAAAGTGGATGCTGTTCTTTACAGTTTGCCGAGCAAATTACAATTAATTCACCAGTCATTAATATATTCACTAAGCTACAATATATACTATAGTTTTATTCCAATTTGAGTTTCTCATTTATTCAAGTGTTTTTCTTTTTCACTTGCATTCCTTTTCCACTCGTTTGAATCTCGCGTAACATTCGCCGTGTACAATCAGTAGAAGTTTGTTTGACTTACGATGTACATAACCTTTCGTAACTTCCAAAAAATACATTATGCAAAAATGTCAGTTATTTAACGACGAAAAACACGAGTAAGCACAAAATATATTTTTTTTTATGAAAAGCTACATTTTACGAAAGAACTACTTACGGGATAAAAGCATTACCAACACGGCTATTCTATAGCATCGATACTTGTTATTTTGGTTAAGAGTTTTGAGCCCACATCCAGTTACAATGGTTGCGATTACATCTGTTATTAGTGTGATGATGCACAATGCTGCGGTAGCTTTTATATAAGCTTTCAAATATGGAAAAGAAAAGAATATGGAAATCCGTTCACATAATAAGAAGATTAGTAAATAACTCACTAACGTCTCTGCTGGGGTAACATCCGGGAGGGTTGTGAAGATTAAAAGGAAGAGGTGGGAGCACATCTTCTTCAATACAATGGACAAATAATCCTTGGCGCCAACCTTCAGCCATTAGCCAGTCTGTAGAAGCGAGTGCCATTATCATTAAAATCAGAACGATAAATCCGCATATAAATGCAATAACCTGATATTAACATAAATATTTAAAATTTAAAATGTTTTTTAACTGAATTACACGTACCTTTAAAGGACGTGTTATTGTTATAGTTTCGATTGTCGTTGTAGGTGCCATTTTGGAAAGTGAAGGTTTTCGGGAACTGCGAAATAAGAAATTGTTTTGATTTAATAACGTATTCAATCTTTATAAATTAAATTAGTACAAACCTTATGTAAAACTTCTTAAAGCATTAATTGTTAAAAAAAATCCAGTGTTCCAGTGTTATTTAGGATTTTTAAAAAACACTGAAAATATTGACCGAAAAAACATTTGCTTTAGTTTTTTTTTGTTCAAGCGGTCTATGTGTTAATATCATTTACTTACAAAATTCATCATATTTGATCAAAATTGTTCAACACACCTCTTGGTAATGTCTTTGACATTTGAAAAAAAAAAAATGGCGAATGTAAACACTTCTTGCTGTATTGGGATTTTTGTAAATATGGATTGTAGTTAAACTTTTATATACTTTTTTATGTTAACTGATTTGTAGGTTAGTACCAAGCTAAGCAAAAACCAAAACAAACAGATGAGAGGTGATACTTATGAGATGATGAAAGAAAGAACAAACAAAATGAATGATATTAATAAATTAGAAATATTTAAGAAACAAATGGAGTTAGTTCTCAGTAAAAGTGCTCAAAAATAGTAACTCTTTAATCGAATCATTTTATACTTTAAAGAAATTTCTAAAGCTACTTAAGAAAAAGTCTTTACATAGTTCAAGATCATCTACACGTTCCTCAAATGATTTTCTTCACTGTCCCCAAATATGATGATGTCGTCTGTGTAGCTTTAGCAGATTTTTGCTAAGAATTCTTTTAAGACATCATCTATCATGCGCTGGAATATAGCAGGGGAGTTCTTTAACCCAAAGGGTAAAAGGAAGGAACTCATATTTTCAGTTCATTGTGGAAAATTCAGTTTTATGAACGTCGGACGGTTTCGTCGGGATTTGCTGTAACCCTGTAGTAGGGTCAAGAGTCGTTAAGTATGTCGTATTGTTTCTCTCCGGATGGCTCGGCCATTTCCCTGTCTTCTTCATTGCTTAGATGAGCAAGATAGGGATAACTTTTCGTGAAGATTGGTTCGGGGGTGCTTGTTCGTATTGCAGCTCGCACCGTAGTTTGGACAGCTTGGCTAATGGTTATGGGGCCGAAAAGGGATTAATATGCTTTAACTAGGCGATGCGGCACAGACTTCACTTTTTCTGGAAGATTCTCGTCAAAACTGTTGTTGATTTGTTCTGACACTTCCTCTTTAAGGGGGATTACAATGAGATATGGGGGGAAAATTTCCCTTCCTGTCTGTTGCAGCTTTCAGTTCCTTTAGCGTATCATCTCCAATGATGCCGTCCAAGGATACAAGACCTGGTAAAACATATAAAGTCAGGAGAGTGTTATTGCCGATTTTTTCAAAGAATTTTCCACGTATGCATTGGTTGATTTAGATTTGCCCAGCTGGGGAGTGAACAGAAAATGGTTTCTGGAGAGAGGTAATTCTTTTAAAAACAGATGGACTTATGAAATTTTTCATCTTTTATTCAGTACGGTCAACGAATTGGTCAACTTCCTTTTTTTAGTGTGGCTTAGGACCATTAGGCCTTGGAGGAATACCTTCGAAGGACTGAAATTTTTTGACACAGACAGGAAGCCGACTAATCTCTTTCAGGCCAGCCTCACATTAAGGGCCACACAGTTCCACCTGGCCAATGACAGCAACTGAATCGGTGTCCTTACCGTCTTCAAGCTTCTTGAGAAGCGATTCAAGTGCTTTCAGTTGAGCAAGGATGGGATTGATCGGGCTTGTGAGCTCAACGACAGATCTATTCGAGTCTTCCATTATTATTTGATTTTATTATTTACTCAATCAACAAATAATAGTAGCAAAAAAAATTAAATTAAAATGAATAAACTAAATGGTACTTATGTTGGTTAACCTGCTGCAAAACAAGTTCTTTTTTGGATACTTTTACGCTAATTTTATATATTTATATATTTGAATAATTTTTCACAATTGAAATTTTCGATTTTTTTTTCGAACTAACAATCTTTTTCTTTTTTTCTTCGCTTAACTTCACTCATATTTGCATCATTTCTAATTGGTTTGATTTATAATAGTTTTTGACTAAATAAAATAATTAAAGGTTGAATTTAGATACGAGACAGGCTTCGGAAGGTTCGTTTTGGCACAATCTTATCCGTTTTATCTTCTTGTGATCATAGTCATGTTTCCTTGGAAATGACAAAAAGATGTGGTTATAATTCAGATAACAATGGCTATTGTGTGGGTACGGAAACTTTAACCCAATAGAGCGCAGTAATCTATAGTCCTGTATGATAGGACATCACAATCACACAGATTAAAGATACGCTTTTTGAAACCTGTCCCTGCTCTGGCATCACTTTAGTTTTCTGTTCGGGAAATATTTAAAAAAAATCAAACTCCTATGTTATGATTTATCTTCCGATACTTCTAACTTACTATTCCAATCCGCTCGCTACGTCAGACTAACTGCGACCGATGCCGGGTTTTACATGTCAGTGATCGTACCATTCCATCCGGTGAGTACATGTACTGTGTCAGCGGTATTCATACCTCGGATCGTGGAAAACTGATGATAGGCGTATTGCAGGTGTAATGCAATACGAGTCCCGATCGTCTGCCTTTGTGTTGGATTGCGTTAACTTGAACAAGTCTTAACTAAGCACAACATTTACTTATCTCGTCAACGATCCTGGAAAGATCAAAGTCTGAAATAAAAATGATTTCTAGCCTTGACGATCCTGAACACACTGCTTCGCATTGGTTAGACCAATCTTTTAAGAGATCGTTATTGCAAAAAAAATCTTCCTGAACGAATGCTTTTTTATTTAAGCTCGGGAGGCGTAACGACTGTGGAGTTAATGGTAACGATAAATTTTACGATGGGAGAAAGTTCGGGCGCTAGGAACAGCTACAAAACCATGGCTTCGCTGCTTACGCCAATCATAGAATTTGGAGTATCACCGATACTAACAGTAGAGATAAGGCTCACTTTCACAGTATTCTACATTTCTCTTTATCTGTAACCGAGGTAGCACTCCCACTTTTGTCACAGCAAAAACAAGTTTAAGACGTTACACTGGTATCGGACAATTGTCCTTTTGAGGTGATCAACTGGAGAGGGTCCGACAAGGAATCCTTTTCTGATCATTTCTGGATACTCTTTGAAGTTCATTCAGTATCCACGAATAACGGTCTGTTATTACACATTCCAGGTAAAACAAACTGGTCCAAGTTTAGAGATGATGTAAGATAGTCGATAGGTTCCAATCCCAATAATCGTATACCATACTCTGAGGACAACGAAGGGATTGTCACTAAGCTAACCAACTTGATCATGAGCGCTTATGAGGAAATCTGGCCGTTAAGCCGATATTCCTGGAATTTCGCAAAAGAAGGGTGGATTGAATGGACAACATTCATATCGAGACCAAACTAGACTCCCTAAAAAAGAAATAAGATCAGCAAAGAGAAGCTCCTGAAGTCTTCGCAGTTCTATAGAATCTACAAACGAAACGACTCGACTAAGGAAACTGTTCACCACAGCACCAATGCAAATCTCATATTCAAAGAGAGGACGGTGTAGGGACAGAAACCCAAGAAGAGACGCTTGAAACGGTTTTAAAATGTTATTTTCCAGGCTGGTCAGAGGCAGGAGCCGTATGTTCGACGTCTGTCCAACAGGAGAATCATCTTACTGCTTACACTGAGGTAGGAATCATACGTTCAACCTGTGGTCAACTGAAATGCCAATATCCGGATTGCACAGAGGTGGAAACCCTACACTCGGCCTCTGGCCTGCACGATGGTTTTCTATCCGCAGACTTTTTTTTTTTTTTATAATATAATTGTCGGTGCATTGCGAGTGCAATAAAAAGAATAGACGAATTGACCTCTATCTCGAGTGCATAAAGCCGGTCGCTGGGACTTCCGCAAAGTCCAACGAATCCGATGACCAGAATTATGACCATTAAAGAGGAGAACCAGAAGTTTCTTTCGAGGGCTGCGAGGAAGCAGCAAAATAGTCACCACTGTATTTTCTCTTGCATTTTTACTTGTTTACGTACTTGCTTTTTCCCCCTGAAAATCAGTAAAAATTATTGTTATATTTTTTCCAACTTTTGTGGAACCTTATAGGATCCGCAAAATTATTTTTAGTGGGTTTCCTTGCGAAACATAATGACTATTTAAGGCAATAAACACAGACTTGAAACATTTCCTTTTATTTAACACAACTTTTTTTATTTTTATTCCTCAGGCGATACACCTGTTTTATTGTCGAGTGTTTCTGAGGGAAACCAAAGTGATGGTCCGGTAGGAGGTGCTTTTGTGATAACGTTTTTTCAATGCCATCGCCCTGTAGCTTCAGTAATATTTTGGATGCAACGTGTAGAAAACTATTTGGTCTATGGGAAGAGGATTTCGTAGCGTCTTTGCCTGGCTCCGGAATGGTTATTATTTTGGATACTTTTTATATCTTTGGGTAATAATTTTTTCTTCAGTTAGCATTGAAGAAATTTCATAGATGGACTTAAGCACGATCAGGTAGGTTTTTGAGTATTTGTCCTGCATCTAAGCCGTATCCTAGGGATTTTTTGCTACTTAGTCTATTGGTTATGTAGTGTTTCATTTCCTTGGCTTGAATTTTATTTATTGTCTGCGTTGTTACCGAGTTGTTTTTTGGAAGCGAATTATTATCTTCATTCAGGTTATAACAAATGTCTCGTCTTTTCAACGCTTGTTGAATCGTTTTAATAAAAACGCCTTGTGATGGTGATGTACGAATAGGCTGCGCTTTGTAACCCGTCTCGCAGTTTTGTTTTAGAAAGAATTTTCCTAACCAATCTTATATTAATAGTACATAAAAAAGCAAAATCGAATAAAACTAATACAAAAGGAGCTTCGTAAACACCCACACGGCAAAATTCTTTGGCTGTCAAAGAATCCACGGACACAAACACAGTATTCACCCTGGGGAGACTTGAAGACCGTCTCAAGCAACGCACTAATATAATTCTGGCCCGCTTCACGAACGAAATGTCGAACTTCCGTAGAGTTTCTTAAATAAATTCAGGAGATTGAGGAAAGTTGGGCTTTCGTTTTCCATTATTTAAGAAACTCAATAACCGACAACTTCCAAGGAGTTGAAAAGCTTGAAGTCGACAGCAGTAGCGCACAGATGTTAAAAGACGAATTTCGGCTTCTTCACAACCAGATTGATGCCTTGGAGCGAAATTACTTTGCCTCAGATGTGGTGCTGTTTAGCATTTCCGAACTCCTTGAGGAAAACAAAAGGGAACTATTCAATTACCTCTGCCATACCTTTCAGCCATCCCATCACGTTTCTAGTTTTCGTGCTAAAATTAACAATAAAAAAACAACACTGGAGTTTCACCGCTCTTCATAAAATGTCATTGTTTACGAGAAAAACTCAACTCTACAATGCACTGCAAACCACCGCAAGATGCACAAGCAACTCTGTCTCCGTGACGTATGTCTGGAAGCAAATTGAATCATTCATGTGCATGAGAATCTGACTGCAAAGAACCGGGCTCTCCTTCAACAAGCTATTGAGCGTTATAACCAAACCAAGTTTGTTTTCGTGCACGTTAAACTTCATGCCGATAACAAAAGCTTTGCAGTTAAAAGCTCCAAAAGTTTAATTTCAAGTGTTGCCGCTGCGAAGATGCACTAAAGAAGCTAATTTCCTGCTAAATTGTTGTAAGTTTACACATATATTTACTTATCTTACTATCTGATTTAATTTTCATATTTATATTTCAAATTTATTGCATTCCTTTTTCTTATTTATCAAAATCCTTCACTTCTAGTCTAGAAATTTAAAAAAAATCGATTTTTTTTATATTTTCAGTTTAACTATTCAAGAATATATCTATAGTACAAGAGAATTTTTCAAAATTCAAATCATTTGTGGAGATGTCGGTATTTTGCTGACCCGAAATTGAAATTTTCAACTTTTTTTATTTCTGTATTCTTGTTATGTTAATAAATAACTAATTAAATGATAAAATTAAAAAAAAAATTAAAGTAAAAATATTAATTGCCTTTTTTATGACACTTAAAAAATTTCATGAAATCCATGCCTCTAGACTAGAATACCCCCTCAATTGTTCTATTTTTATTGATTAAAATGTTATTATTACAGTTAGTAATCTATGGCTTTATTTAACTTTCAATTATAATGTTTTAATGTGTGGGTTTCTGTCACTTCCTGTTTCACTCAATGCGCAACATAGTGCATATTGTTCACATTAATGCAGAAAGTCTGAAGCTCAAAATCGATGAGTTTCATAAACTCCAATGTTGGTGTTGTTTGTGTTTCAGAAACCAGGCTTTCATCTCAGTTCTATAATAATCTGTATGCTCTTGATGGTTTTCAACTTTATTGGGCTGATAGAGATGATCGTATAGAGGGTGGAGTTGCCGTATATGTGCAACTAAGCTTTAGAGTTATGCGAAAGTCAGATCGCGGAAGTCGCATCGAATACATTTTTCTTCAACTATTGTGCTTCAACCTTGAAATTTTATTGGGGACAGCATTAAGACCAAACTTAAACATAAATATTGAACCACTTGTCCATGCCCTTGAGGAGTTGTTTTGCCAATCACAACACGACGTGTTATGTAGTAATATCATTTGGAATTGTCTCTGGAAAAAACTTGGATCTTGGATCGTTTGTTAAAAGCAATATAATTAAAGTACTTCTTTATGACAAGTTATTAGCTCCAGACTTTTCTAAGCATGATCAATCAGAAATCATAATTTTCAATCAAGAAATTTTTAAAATGTCGACCGTGAGCATCTGCTTCATGACTGGCGAAACTGTGAATGGAACATACTGGTTCATTTACCATGTGTGAACGACCAGATAGTTTTTTTTAAGGCAGAAGGACATGTTCCACTTAAGTCCGCAGTGGTGAGCATTATATTCTTAGTAAAACGAAAATATTATGAAGTTTATGATGGAAAGAGGCATAACGTATCATCGATGGGAGCTGTATCGAACTGAAGAGCTTAATATCATTTACCGAAACCTTCAAAATAAGAACGTCAATGAAATCAGAGCAGCTTAGGCTAAGTCTTACGACCGCAATATTGACCCATCAGACAGTAAGGGAAATCTTTCGAATAACTTACAACGGATCGGAATAAACAAACAACAGCTTAAGTCACGAGAAGCATTGACTGTGGTGCTCTAAATGTCATTTTCTGCTTTCCTCCTTCTTGTAAGTCCCCGACAGTTGAGCCCTTAGAAATCACTGGCGGTCTGAGCAATTCTGGTGATCTACAATTGATCGATGAAGATGTTGTAGAGGCGCTGCTATCGATGAAGTCGAATGCAACTGCACTCGATCAAGTGTATCCAGAATTCGTGAAATTGTTTCTTCTAGTCATTCTCCTCTACAAAACAAATATTTTCAATACCATTTTGACCACTTCCGTTTTCCTAGATGAATGGAAATCGTTCCATAAGAATTAGGAGAAGAATGAAAGATTATGTAGTAGCTTGAGAAACTATTTTGACAACACGCATTTAAAAGAAGAAACTAACTTTTATGTATTCAAACGAAAAATAATTGAACATATTAGGACAAATGTTAATTAAAATGTTTTATATTACTTTAAATATGTAAATATGTAAGAAATTTAAATGGCTGTATTAGCTAAATAAAGATAACTTACTAACACGAAACAGGTATTAAGCCGATACAACAACCACTACAAAAACGCCATCCATTCGTCAGACTACTATCGCTGTTCGACCAATCCAGTGGTATTCGAAAAAGTAATTTATATACAAATGAGAAAACATCTCAATGATGAACAACTAGTTTCATCCTTCCAAGCAGAATTTCGGGCTAAGCGCAGCTGCAAAACTGCCCTTTAAACGTTGTGTATGACATTAGGCAACGTTTAGATAAGAAGGAACTAACGTTTTTGACATTGCTTGACATTTCGAAAGCTTTCGACACTGTTGTCCATACAGTCCTATGTAGCAAGCTCTTAAGGAATTTCGAATTCTCGAATCAGTCAGCCATTCACTCATATTAAATTGAAAGACAGCAGTCGGTTGTAGTAATTCATGCAATGACTAGGGGTGTTCCGCAGGGTTACATACTAGGGCCTATTTTTTTCTGCATATATGTGAATAAGATGCCTAATATAGTTAGCCACTGCTCCATTCACATGGAATTGGACGACATCCAGTTGTTCATAAGTTGCCCGTTACACTCAAAAGAGGAATCCGCATCCAAAATGAAAGATGTGGTCTTAGGCTCATAGTCCGCAGCAAACCTATGATACTTGTCATCTATTGAAGTTTATTGGATTAACGTCACAATCATAATTTTTATATTCAATTGCCTCCTTTCTCATTTTAAAGATTGCTTAGGTGTACTTTAAATGATGTTGGAATCAAAATAAGTTAGTAAATTTTTGTATCTTTTCTTGTTTGTTGTTGTTGTTGAAATTTGTATGAATTTGACATATATTGGCGGGGCTAAGGTACATCCATCGTCTTGACTACTATTTTCTCGGTTATTGCAAGTTGGTTGTTGGAGCAAACCGTTACGTCATCGGGTGATAATATATCAAATCGGTTTTGGGGTCTTCCGGCAGGTTAATTAAGTCAATGACTTTTAAGTGTATTTTGGGTTTTTGATTTTTTAGAATTGTTATGTTTGGTTTCTTTGGGCGAAGTCCCAATTCTCTTTGTCAGTTTTAAAAAAAGGTGATTCGGTTGTTAAAATTTTTTTTATTGATGTTGTTGCAGTGTTTGTTGTTGTTAGTAAAGCTTGGTTTGTAGTTATTATTGTAGCAGTAGTAGTTGTTGGTGGTGCAAAAGTAGAATTAAAAAACCCCCGAAGGTCGCCAACTCTAAGACACCCAGCTTGTCGATGTTCAGTAGGGCACGCTTTTAGGCAAATCTTGTTGTTGTTGTCTATGATTAGCCCTTTGACTGTGCCAGACTGTGCTTAGGTGTCAAAAACCTTTGGTTCCACCGACCTGCAAGGTCAACTCCAAAATTTTGAACAGATGGTTGATTTTCTAAGAGGTAAAAAGGGCATCGAATAAGTTTTTACTATGAAAACTTCGGTTGCCGGTGATTGGTGATTGAAAATAACTTAAAAATACTGATAGTTTTGTAATCCCAACGCGAAAAATCGTTGAAAACTAATTTGCAACTGAGCTTTGATAAGATTGTTTAAAAGTTAAGTAAACCTTTATGATATTAAAAAGTTTACGTTTCCGTTTGGTCGGTTTTGTAAGGGATGCATTTACATCTCTCCCCTCACTTTGTCATCTATTTAGTTATGTACCAGTATTTTTAGTGAAAGAGTGCATGTGGTGAAAAACTGCACATTTATTCGGAGAAGAGAAAGTTACGCGATATTATATAATTTTAATTGAATTTTCTGGGGTTTAGATATTTATTAACGCACGAATATATTTCTATTCCCTTTTATTGCCCTATCATTGCTCTTAGCCTACTTAAGTTAATGTGACTAAAGCTTGAAATTGGAAAGGAAGCTCAAAGCTCAACAAAATTTTGTTGCGGGCAAAGTTGTAAATAAATCATCTTAACGGAAGTAGTCACCAAGCGACATGTACGAGAAACTGGCAGGATATAGACCACCGCCCTCCCAATTTCCCAATTATCACAGTAAATTTATGAAACCATGTTGTTATTTTACATATTTTTTTAGGTTTATTACATTTGTCATTTTATTCATTTCATTTTTCTAATTTCCTTTTTTGTTTTCTATTTTTGTTTAAGATTCTATCAAGAACTCGTTTGTAATTATCCCAGACCAGTACCACTATTAAAAAAATTATTAAATCAAGTTTGTGCTCATATTACACACCAGAGACAATTTGCAAAAATGTATAATTGTTGCCTTTATGAATTCTTTGACTTAATTTCCTTTCTTATTTTGTAAAAGCAGTAACATGCAAAATAATAGGACTACCGGTTGAAAATGTCGTTATTCACAGATCAGTCAGTCACATCAGAAACTTCATGTCATTGTCTAATTATTTTATTTAGAATGTGTCAGCGGTGGTTTTAGCGGTTCGATGATGATGATTTCGACACCGAAGACAAAGAACGCCCCGGCTAGGTGAAAAAGTTTGAAGACCATGAATTGGAGGCATTGCTCGATCAAGATCCGTCACAAACGCAAGAACTTGCAAAATCACTTGGCGTCGCTCAGCCAACCATTTCCGATCGTTAGAAAGCAATAGGCATGATCCGAAAGACAGGACATTGGGCGCCGTATGAATTGAAGCCACGAGACGTCGGACGCCGATTTTGCATGTCCGAAATGCTGCATTTTCAACCGGTAGTCCTATTATTTATTAGCTGGGTCGTGGACCCGCGGTATATTGACTGTAATTGCCTTTTCATTTGTTGGGTAAGCAACATTATTTGTGTTCATGTTATTTTCTTAACATTCGTCCAATTCAAGAATGTCCTAATATTGTGACTGCTCCTGGGCAAGAATTATTTGTTCTTCTTGAAACATTCTTAATTTTTTCTTCTTTTTTAACATTATTTGGAAGTCTTTTGAACAGCCTTAAACAATTGTATTTCGACCGTAATCTAAAATCATTCACATTTCTTAAATTGTACGGATGCGCATGTCCCACTTGCTTTTGAAGCGTTTGAATTTGATTTTGATTGCAGGAGTATATAAATATGGCGCAAAACTCAAAGTGAGTTTTCACTGTGGTAAAATCGAGCGCTCCAGAACGACGAGTAATATCCTACAATATACGCAACGTGGAAGACTTCAGCAGACAACGGACAAGGACAACAGAGGCACAGGCCAGTCTAATGTATTTGGGTCTTCAAAATTCTTCAATAGATTACCTCCAGATGTAAGAAGTTCAACTAGACTAGAAAAATTTAAAACTGCTGTATTTACATATTCTAAGGCAAATGTTAATTGAGTGTAAATCAGTTACAATTAAGTGCTTATAGTTATGTAAAATTGTAATTAAAAATATATCCATCTATCTATCTATCTGGATCAATGGTAGTCTAAGAATAGAGCTTTTATTTTCTTCTTTTTTCCTCCGTCCTTCAATTCGTTGACTTAGTGCTTAACGGCGCACTTCTTCTTCCGTACCCAGACTATTGCTTTCTAGATATTGCACCATTTGTTGTTTTACAACAGTTTCAATAATTTTTCTATCACTTTGAGTATGTTGATTGATCGAAATTCCTCGCATTCGTTTGTATTCGTTACTTTTCGCACCGGTGTAACCATTGAATTCTTCCATGAACTAGGGAACTCACCCTTTAACAGTGATGTATTTACTATCCTATGTATAGACCGTTGTTTTTCAGTTTTATGCAGACAGTTTTGAATTCTTGCACCGTTATTTCCCGGAATTGAAATATTATTACAGTTTCGTTTCTTCTTCTATTGATTTTTTGAAATTTGCAAATATGTTTGACCTCATTTGTATGCTGAACCAACAAAAAACATTTTTTTATAGATAATGTTAGATACAGTTCCCCTAGTTTCTGCGTAATATCTTTCCTGCAATTGAGCTCCACTACTGCATTCGCTAGTTTTATGGTATCGCATGTTTTTATGTATTCTAACATTCGGTTCTATTTGCTATTGAATCCTTTGCACTTGAAGCACCTCATTATTTCAATTTCGCTCCCAGGCCAAACTTACCCGCTTCGATAAAAAAGATTTAGCATCAATTTCAATGATTGCGTTGTAATTTATCACATTTTTCTTTTTATTTTCAAAATATTACACAAGTTTTTATTCACTATCTGTAATAACATAATTTTGCTTTTTTAATCTTTCAATGAATTCATCCTCACTATTTTTCATCTTTATATTGGGTTTAATAAGTCTTGGCTTCATTTTATTTGGGACTTTGATTACGTAATTATCGCAATTTTTTTTTTTTAATTCTACGTTTATCTTTCAGTTGATCCTCGCTCTGCAAAGTAATCATTCCATTCTGTTTTTATTTTTGTTTAGGTCTTCTCTAGTTTTATTACTATTTTGCTTCTCTTTTAGTTTTGTAACAAGTGGTAGCTCTTAGACAGTGATAGCTTCAAAAAATGGCATATTATTTCCTGCCATCAATTTGTTTTTCATCATAATTTTCTTAAGTTCGTCGCAGATGCTGTAACAGTTGTTGATCACCCCGTAATAAATGTTTTTACTTTCTTTCACGAAGTTTACTGCAAATGTGCAAAATTTTTCAATTTTTGCATGACCTTTCCACATGTTTCTTGACTTGACAGAAGGAAATGTGGAAGGAGATAAAAAACTTTTAAGACATCAAAAAAATACAATCAAAAAGGTAACGTTTAACGAAACAGAATTTAATAATGGACTAGAAATTGCCAACAAGTTCAATGAATATTTTATAAAAAGTGTAAATGAGATTACTAACTCAATTGAAGATGTTGAATATAAGAATAAAATATGTCCAGTTGAAAGTAGATTCACATTCCGTCTAATAACACTAGACGAACTAGAGACAATATGTAAATCATTAAAAAACAAATATGATTTTGATAAAATAAGTCCTAGAATGATTCTAGATAATTTGAATTTAGTGGGACACAGCATCTTGGAGATACTTAACGAATCGCTTTCAACGGGAGAATTCCCTAAATCATGGAAGGACTCGATGGTCACACCAGTGGAGAAAGTGCCTAAAACAAAAAGAAGTGAGGAATTCCAACCCATAAACACATTAAGAACTATTGAGAAAATCAGTGAAAGCCAAAACATACTCTCCGAATATCAATCAGGTTTCAGAAAAAACTATTCATGTGAAACAGCTGTAAATTACATTGTAAATGAATGGAAAGGTGGCGGAAGAAAGAAAAAAACAATGGCCCTTTTTCTGGTTTTCAAGCGAGCTTTCGAAACCATTGACAGGGAAATATTAATAAAAAAAATGTATCTATATGGTAAAAGGGATAAAGAAAGTAGATGGTTCAGGTCTTTCCTAACAAATAGAACACAGCGGACAAAAGTCAACGGAAATATATCAGACTTCTTGGAGGTAAATCAAGGTGTACCCCAAGGGTCAATATTAGGGGCTGTGTTATTTATCATATACATAAACGATATGCCAAAAATAATAGAAAGCTGTAAGATTGTGCTATATGCGGACGATACACTCATTTATGCTGAAGGAAAAGACGAAGATGAATGCAGAAATAAACTAACAGGAGATATTAGTCGACTAACAACATGGCTGAAAATGAATAAATTAAAATTAAACGAACAAAAAACTAAACTAATGGAGATACAATTGAACAGCGAAACGGTCCTCAAAATAAACGACAAAAGAATTGAAAACGTCAAAAGTATAAAGTATTTGGGAATGCTATTAAAAATGCACGAGCATGTAGATTACATTTGCAAAAAACTTGGCAAAAAAATTGGTTTCTTTAAAAGAATACGCAAAAAAATGGACATGATGACAGCTATAATAGTATATAACACCATAGTTAAGCCGCATTTTGAGTTTTGCTCCATAATATTATTTTCGTGTTGTAATCAGGGACAAATTGCAAGATTACAAAAGTTACAAAATAAAGCCATAGGAGCATCTTAAGATGCAGCCGATACACATCTATTAAATATATGCTGGAGACCCTGAGATGGTTAAATATTAAGCAGCGATTAGAACTGAATACACTTATAGCAGTATTCAATATAAAAAATGGGGATGCACCAATTTACTTAAAAAGTGGAATAAGACGAGTAGGAGATGTTCAACCATACCAACTTAGGAACGCAAATGATTTCAGGCTAAATCAACAAAATTCGTCAGCTGCTCAGAATACTCTTTTATACAAGGGATTCAATCTTTTTAATATGCTTCCAAACGATATTAAGGATGAACCAATTTTTAGAATATTTAAGAGAAAGTGTATAGAACATATTAAAGCAAATAATTAAAAATTAACTGAAATGAGACTGAATTCAAATAATTATTTAATTGTATATATTATTATTATTATTGTTATAGAGTATTAAAAATACTAATAAAGATTGTACTACTACTACTACTACTACTACTACTACTACTTTTCTTCATATCTCCCAATCTCTCACTCGATCGATTCCAAAAGTTTTGTAAGTTCCATTTCATTTTGTTTGAGTGACATTCCGAACTCCTCTTTGTATTGATTTAAGTGCCGTGTGTTTTCTGTCACATGGTCTTGAATCTATTTGATGAATATTATATGAAACCATTTTCGCAAAAAAACGTCAGAGCAGAAGTTGAAAATACTGTGGCTACCTTCAACATACGGCACACAAAAGCAAGAAGTGTCGTGGAAAATGCATTTGGCATTTTGAATGTCTTCAACATGCCAATATATGTTAAACCATAGATAGTCTATAAAATAATAATTACCTATTGTATTTTACACAATATGCTTCACTCAGCTTTAATTAACATAACATGTTGCGGCCTCGTCGCATATCAACACATAAAAAAACCCTTGTACTCATTGTATCCATTTGTTTTTTCTTCTCTCGCAAGTGAAGTCGACCCGCCAATTATATATTCGAACGGTTTTCGTCTCCGATGACAATTTTGTAATTTAAAAACATATTTTGTACAAATAAAATCATTAAAACGTTTTTTTTTTTTTTGTAATTTCGGCGAAAATATTGGTACTTCTGAGCCAATTAATTATTAAATTATATTTAAAGAATCGGTCTATATTCCTTTGTTTGCACAGATATAGCGGAGGCAACTTGTACATACCGCAATCCATAATACCGCTCATCAGTGTACCTAAAAAATTCGGTACGTAACGAACATCGCGTGGTTTTCGGTTTTTTTTCATTTGGTACAGTTTCGGTTTACAAGAAAAAAAATGTCGTGTTTCAATTAAATTACTGTGCACATTCTTCATCACTGAAGGAATACAAAAAAAAAAACACTCATCGAAAAAATAAAACTATAGTTTTATATATTTTCTTTGCGTGTTCTTCTATCTGTTTTGGTGAAACTCGATAGAACACTGAATGCCATCAAACGCAGCGAAACGAAACGAAATTTATTCATTGTGAGACAAATATTTCCGGGGCACTAAAATTGCATTACTTGCGGTGCAGCTTGCGAGGTAAAGCTCTTAATGGCATAATAGCATTTCCAATAACGGACGTCAATGCCAATTGAGGCGTGGAAATTATTAAAAAAACGTTGTGATGTTGAGCGGGTAATAGTGGACTTACTTTCGGTCAGTGTTTTCAATCCAAAAAGTAAAAAGCGAATCATCGGCTGGTTTAAAGGAACTTCTTGACAGCATTCAAGAGCATTACCGGTCACACGGAAACCCATAGGCAATGGGAGCTTTCCCAAGAAGACGACAAGGTAGTTGATTTCAACACACTGGTGTCTTTCTTGGAAACGAGGTGCCGTTGTTTGGATGCTTTTAGTACGAGCCAGCAGACAATATCCAATTTTAATGTGCACTCAAGTCAAACCAAGGGAAAAGACAAGCATGGTTCAAGTGCTCTTTATACTGCGACCCCCGCTAGACAATCGGGGCCAACCTTTTCATCTAGGTCTCAAAAAGACGTATGCTCTTATTGCTCAGCCAATCCTAGATTACATATCTGCGAAGGTTTTCGAAATCTCAATGCTTGAGGACGGGCTTCCTTTGTACAGAGGAAGAATTTGTGTATAAATTGCCTTACAGCTGGCCACGATTATCTTAACTGCCGTAGTAAAAATAGCTGTCGCGCTTGTCAAGCGCGTCACCACACACTGCTCCATCGTGAGGCGCAAATATCAGCCACTGCAACAGCAGTCAATTCTTCAACACCATTGAAATGGACTTCCACTATGCACAAAGTTCTTCTCGGCACTGTCATCGTCAAATTATGGATCGAGCTGGAACATTTCAACTGGCAAGGCTGCTTTTCGTCAATGGTTCCCTGACGTTCGTAACCTAAAGCTGTACACAGCGCTAAAAGCTTAGGAGAGTCCATACTACAACTTCAATCGGGGGAATTGGTGGTACAGCGGTAGCACACTCTAAGGGCGAAGTTCAAATCAACATATCATCGTTCGATGAAAGCATTGTTCGAACTGTTCGTGCACAAACATGGCCACAAATAACTAATAACATACCATCTGTTGCGCTGCGTGAAGTTTGTTGGCCTCACATTGAGTCACTTCGACTGGCTGACCCTAAATTTTACATGCCAGCGGCTGTTGCTATTCTCATAGGAGCTGATGAATTGGGACAATTTTTACGCTAAGGATTGATAAAAGGGCGTTCCGGAACCCCCTGCGCACAACTTACGACACTCGACTGGGTTGTTTTTTGTGAAAATCAACGACTTGTCTCAGACGTGCACTGCCAACACTGCGGCTTGTATGTGTACTGGCACCGCCTTGACGAAAACTGTCTCTAAGCTCTGGGAGATGGAATCCATACCTGATGGCAAACACTTTACTGTTGAGGAAAAATACTGCGAGAAGCACTTCAATCAGACGCACTTCCGCCAAGAGGATGACAGGTACGTTGTCAAACTTCCATTCCAACCTGACTGTCCTCTCGATGATTCCCGGCGAGCAGCGGTAAGCGCACTACTTCACATGGAATCGCTTTTCGCCAAAGACGAGAACCTTCGAACCCAGTACAAGGGTTTGTTCGTGAATTTGTCGAGCTGGGGCATATGGAGGAGGCACATGCGATTTCGGCATCTGCGAAACACTACTATATGCCTCATAGAGCCGTCGTCATAGAAACGAGCACAAGTTTCACAAAGTTACGTGCCGTTTTCAATGCGTCATGCCGCACTAGCACCGGTTTTTCTCTAAACGACTCCCAAATGATCGGTCCGCAGTTACAGCCCGATCTTTTTTCAACTCTACTGCGATTACGCATTCAGCGTTTTGCTATGAGCGCAGCTATAGCGAAAACGTATCGACAGGTACGAGTCGACGCTGAACACCTCGACTAACAACGAATCGTCTGGCGTGACTCCTCAGAGGACGATTAAGGACTAAAAGGTTATTGACTGTCACCTACGGAGTCGCCTCGACTTCTTATCTCGCAGTGAAGACGTTTCAGCAAACTGCAATCGACGAAGACCAAAACCACCACTTAGCAAAACAAGTCATAATGCGGGACTTCTATACGGACGACTTGCTAATTGGCTGCTTCGAAGAACTGGCTTGCACCGAGTACGAGTTGAGATATCTTCTATTTTAAGCCGAGGCGGCTTTCATCTCAGAGAGTGGTCATCGAATTCTCCGCTAGTAATCAACTCAATACCAGAGAATCAACGCGAAGCAATCCAATCAAAAGATCTTTCCGAAGCAGACAGCGTTCGCACATTGGGTCTTCGATGGGAACCTTCCTCTGACAATCTTACATTCACTATCCAGGTTAATAAAATTCATGTCGCAAATTTAACTAAACGTCTACTTCTTGCAGATGCTTCGAAACTCTTTGATCAGCATGGGCTGTTATCGCCAAGCACGATAATTAAAATATGTTGTTCCAGCGTCTGTCGAAACCGAAAGTAGACTGGGATGAGACATTTGAGTCTCTATGAACTCAATGAAGCCTTTACGCAGCAGCATTCCTTCGCCGAAGACATTGAACGCATTCGATTCAACAAACATGCTAGCCGCCGAAGCAAAGTTCTTCGATTACACCCGTTCTTGGACGAAAAGGGACTATTGAGGGTCGGCGGACGGTTGTGTAATTCACCATTACAATTGGAAAAAAAAATATCCCATTTTACTTCCGGCAAATGCGAAACTCACAAAACTCATCTACTGAGACATTCATAAGTTAACGCTGCATGCCGGCCCACTAACAATGCAGGCTATGCTTCAAAGTCGGTTCTGGGTTATTGGAGCTCGCAACGTGTTACGGAAGATATCAAGATCGTGCGTAAAATGAGTTCGGTACTCACGCGCACTTCAACGTCAACTTATGTGTAACCTGTGTTTCGTTACTTGCCGTGGCCGATGCGGGGAGTTGTATAGCGATAATGGCACTAATTTTGTTGAGGAGGAGAAGGAATTGAGAACAATGCTGGATACTGCTGTTAAGGCCGATAGGGTGGCCGAACATCTAGCTGACGACGGCACTGATTGGGGTTTTAATCCTGCAGCCGCTCGCATATGGTCGGGTACTGGGAGGCAGCAGTCAAACGCCTGAGGTATCATCTTCGTCGCACCGTAGGAGATAATCTTTTTACGTATGAAGAGTTCACAACGCTCTTGGCGCAAATCGAAGCTTGCGTCAATTCCAGACCTCTTTGCCCACTGTCCTCAGATGCAAATGACCTCGCTCCACTTACTCCAGGGCATTTCTTGATAGGAGAACCGCTCAAATCAATACCTGAGCCCGGCGCATTTGACTTCAAGGGAAATATTCTGAACAGATGGCAACTTATTACGAGTTTAAGGCAGCATTTTTGGAGGAGGTGGAGCTCGGAGTACTTGGTGCAACTCCAACAGCTTGCGAAGTCGACTCGCTCCAAGCCGAATTTCCAAATCGGCGACCAAGTGGTAATTGGAGATGAAGTGCTCCCTCCACCGAAATTAGGAAGGATAATCCTCATTCATCCAGGATGGGACGGAAAACTGCGAGAAGTCACGTTGAAAACAGCCGATGGAGTAGTTAAACGACCTGTTGTTAAAGCGTCACCGCTTTAATTCATAGACGAGAATAATACTGGTCGCATACATTAAAAGCAGTTTGGAACAAATTTCGAAGTTTGGTCCAAGGTTGGCGGAATGTTGCGGCCTCGTCGCATATCAACACATAAAAAACCCTTGTACTCATTGTATCCATTGTATCCGCGAATTACATATTCGAACGGTTGTCGTCTCCGATGACAGTTTTGTAATTCAAAAAGATATTTTGTACAAATAGATTCATTAAAAACTTTTTTTTTTTATTTCGGAGAAAATATAACAATTACAACCGATTGCGAAATTGTATTGAATTGCTGCCGAAATAAATTCCGATCATATTTTGATTCTTCGACTGGAGATACTAAAATTCGAATGAAGTGAAAAACTTACCATCTTAACTTCTTATCAACTGGAACTGTTCCATTCATTTCTGTTGTTTTTTGAAGATGTTCTTAAAATCCCTGCTCCTGAAATCACAAGGAAAGGGATGCTTTCTCACCAGGGTGACCAAGATTTTCTCTTCATCCTTTGAGAACTCTCTTCATTGTGAGTGTTTTGGGGTACGCACATAACGAAAAAACGCCCTCAAGAACTTTTTCCTATAACAAAGTTTATAAAATCGAGAAAAAGGGTTGATCGAAATGATCCAACCAAAATAAAAAAGAGTAGCTATATATAAAGAAATTTTGGAACTGAAAAAGAATGCACCAAGTCTGCACAATGCGCGTTAAGGAATTGCAACGTGAAAATGCCGAGCTAAAAGCAAAAGTGAACTTACTGCAAGACAAAATTCAATGGTTACAACAAGTTAATCTCCATAACACCTACGAAATTGTAAATGTTCCGGATATTGATAGGTGTGGGTGCTCAAATAAATGAAAGGGACATATGTAGACACTTGTTTTTTAAAACATTAATTTTACATTATCAATAATAATTAAAAGCAGCACTAGCTACCAGGGCTTTTGGCTGACTTGTAAAGTTCAAAATATATGTGGAGTGAGGTACTGCTTTCAATATTCCAGGTTACGAACATGTTGCCAACTGCAATAATACTTACAGGGCGGGAGAGAAAATTTTACTATTCTCTTTATCGCTTGCACGGGAACAATTTAAGTAAAATAGTTTTTATAAATAAAGTTGGTGATCTTCTTTCAAGTATTTAGTCAAAGCATTTATTGGTTTAAGGAGACATTAATATAGATACATTAGTATAGTAGTCATTCGGGCTCGAGTCAGTTGTTAATGAACCTACTCGCATGACGGATAAAACCCAGACATGCATAGACCACGCGCGATTTCGTTAAATTTTGAAGATAAGATATACACTGAAGTCATGGGTCAAAGTATTACCGATCATTGCTTTATAAAAATACAAGTTAGGAATTCAATACCAGGAAAATATTCTGCAGATCGATACAAATAATTTTCGGAGTAATAAGTAATTGATTTTGATAAGTTAAATAATGATTTTAAAATTTGAGTTTTGGGAAGACGTGTATACAAGCCAACTCTTCATAAGATTAAGATATTTTCTAAGTTATTTTAAAAACTCATATAGAAAATTCTACCGAAATTTGATCCAGACCACTTAATAGTTCCAAGTTAAAGTGACTTAAGCCCCGAACGTACTAAAAAAGATTACCAAGAAAAACTCGATGCGGTGAGTTGTTAAATTCAGTCAAGTCGTTACAAATAAAATCATGTACGATATATTTTATACTAACATTTTTTAAAATTGGCATAAAAGAAGAAGGGAGGGTACTTAACCATATAAAAAACTGGAAAAAAACTTGAAGTCGAAGCTGTAAATAAAACAGTTCACAACCAAATGGACATTGCCAACGCCTTAAAAACATTTATTTTTCTGTTGCCACTGAATCAAAGCCCCACTAGCGGCAAACCAATTGTAGAGTTAACCTATATTCAGATTTAGTTGAAGATGTCTTAAAAAGTGGAAGTATTTTCTCCGAACCAATTTTCTCAAACGAAATTTATCAATGCATTATGTCTCTTGATAACAAACAATCTTGTATCTCTGACAGTATCACAAATTGCTTTTTAAAACACATCGCGTTAAATATCACAAGCGTATAAACTTCGAGCGTAAATTGTGATATTTTTTCAGAATCACTGAAAACTGCCGGAGTCATTCTTTGTTCTAAAAAGGCAACCGAAAACAAGCGAGCCAATAAGATCAAAATCCCTACTACCATGCCTTTCTAATGAGATTCCGCTTTGGATCATTCTTAAACAAAACTGTCTTTTTAAGTGAAAAACAATTTGGATTCCGCGAAGGTATGTCCACCGAAGCCGTAATCTTGAAATTAAGCAACGATTTATATTCTGGTTTTAATAATCATCAAAATATATAAGCGTTATTCATTGACATGACCAAGGCGTTTGACTTGCTCCATCAAAACATCTTGTTAAACAAACCCTATAAAGCTAGATTTAGGGGTGCAATCCTCGATTGGCTTACTTCATCCCTACGTAAAAGAACTCAAAGGGTTAAATAAGACAACATTAATAGTGAGAAAATAAGAATGGTTAGTGGTGTATTACAAGGTTCAGTTCTGGAACCATTCTTATTTCTCATTTATGTGAATTCTTTATTCGAACAAAATTTTAGTAGTAATATTACGGTTTTTGCAGATGATATGACTTTAATATACACAAGCAAACATTTTTCGAGTCCGTCACAAAGCTGTACAGGGATCTAAAAATTATAAGGCAGTGCTTTGCAAAGCATGCGTATCTTATAAGTGAGAAAAATAAGATTATGGGTTGCAGTTTTTCCAATATAGAGATGATGGATTATGAAGTTTACTTTCATTTAATCACATATTTTGTACCAGAGATCAGATATAAAAATATCTGATGTCAGTAACTCGAAACATGTTTTCATTAAAGTCATAGTGCTCATGATATATCATGGACTTGTACACTCAAAACTGAAATACGGCATATCGAGTTGGGGAGGAATAAATTCTTGTTAAAGTTAATGAAAAAAGGTTCTTTATTTTTTCATGTCTTTATTTCACAACTGTCTTCTATTGACTGGCCTGAACATCAATTCATTGTTATACTTTGTAAAGTATAAGTATAATAGTTTTGGTACAATTGTAGTGAATATATAAGTTAGTGCTACTTTACTTTAAGTGTACATGTATATGATATCATAACATCTCTCTTTTTCATAAGGTAAAACTGTTCTTCAATATGTGTCTAAACTAAATGAGATACTTAATAATGATAGTTAAGAGTATGTATCCAAATATAAATTTAATTAAAGAAATTAATAGTAATTCAAATTTATTTTAATTCAGAAATTAAACACTACATTTTAGATTGAGTATTTGATATAGATGATAATATAATCCATTTGACACCAGTGACCATTGCTTAAGAAAGTGCATTAGAATAGCTAAATGGTTTAGGTGGTACTACTTTTCTTCCATAGCGAGTTACAAATGCCTCCTTGTTTGTGCTGTGACCTTGCACCTGGGAATTAATTAAATTATTTTGATCCTTTACAATTGGAATACTTATGTCAGGTGGAATTTCACATGTTGTTTGATTGTCTACGTGTGGATCGTCTATGGTTTGGTTATTTTCCTCATCGTTTCTAGTTAATGGTGATTCTATAAGATGCTCACGATTTCTGCTGTAGCGATTTCCAATGGAATCCGTTACCAGATAAGAACGTGGCTCATTGCATTTTGACAGTATTTTGCCTGGACTCCAAACAGATTGTGGGGTCTTTTTGTAATAAATGGAATCACCATTTGCGAATGATTTTAACTCCCTGGTGCCTTTATTGTAATATTGTTCAGTCTTTATCTGGTTTTTAATAATTGTATATTGACCACTTTTGGCTTTAGGTTCTCTTGAATGACGGGAAGTTTCGTCCTCAAAGTACGAGACATCAAGAGTTCAGAAGGTGAGCAAAGATTTCCTTTCGTGGTTGTCCTGTGTAATAGGAGAGCAATATAAGGATCACTATTTGTTTCGTCACACTTTATTAAAAGTTTTTTAATTGTTTGAATGGATCGCTCCGCAAGTCCATTCGAGCGCGGTAAATACGGACTCGAAGTATAGTGGTCAATATTCCATTCTTTGGCAAAATTACTGAAAAATTCTAAATTGAAAGGTGGGCCATTGTCGGATATCATGATTTGTGGAATGCCATAACGAGCAAAGATAGATTTTAACTTAGTTACTACTAATTGAGCTGAAAATCCTGTATTGAGTTTTGCTATTTCAATAAATTTGGAAAAGTAATCGACTACTAAAATATATGTGCTCTTCTTGTGCTCAAACAGATCAATCCCAACTTTGAACCACAGCAATGGAACTATTTCATGGGACAGCATTGGTTGTTTTCTATTCGAATTTTTGTGACAAATACAAGATTCACAATATGAAACGATATTGTATATATATTGGTTAATATTTGGCCAGAATACATTCTGCTTGGCTAACTTTCTGCATCGCTCTATTCCCATATAGCCTTCGTGAAGAAGCAAAAGCGTACGATGACGTAGGGACATTGGTATGATGAGACGATTGCATTTGAACATTAAATTATTAATAATGTGGATATCATTTCTGACACTGTAATATGGCATTGCTGAGACTTCAATAGTGTTTTTGTTGCTCGGCCAACCTTCTAGGCAATACTCTTTCACTTTGAGTAAAACTTTATCACTATTGGTTTCCTTTCGAATTTCATCTAGTTTTGCCTCTGAAATTGATAAATTTTTTACAAATAAATTACACTGCAGATAAAGTTCTTTATCAAATTCGGTCAAAGCATTTTCAGATAAAGGTGCCCTTGACAGAGTATCAGCTACAAACAGATATTTGCCAGGTTTATACAAAACAGACAAATCATAGGTTTGCAAACTTAGCATAAACCTCTGCAACCGTGTTGGTATTTTGTGCAAAGCTCGATTAAATAAAGGTACGAGTGGTTTATGGTCTGTTTCCACTGTTATATGTCGGCCATAAATATATTGGTGGAATTTTGTGCAACCAAAAAGAATAGCAAATAACTCTTTTTCGATTTGAGCATTATTTTGTTGACTTGAAGTCAATGTTGCAGAAGCATATGCAATTGGTAATGTTCCATGAGGAATTACAGCCCCCATTGCATTTTTTGATGCATCAACGGACATCGTTAATGGTTTTTCTGGGTCATAATACGTCAAAATAGGTGCCTTAGAATTGGCCGACTTCAAATTATTAAATTCCTTTTCATGTTCTAGAGACCAGTGCCATTGGATTTCCTTTCTAAGAAGCTGGCGGAGACCTTTCGTTTGGATTGACAAATCCTTAACAAATGATCCAAGATAGTTAATCATGCCTAAGAATCGCTGCAGATCCTTTATATTTTGGGGTGGGGGCATGTTGCAGATGGCCTTAATTTTACTTTCATCTGGACGAACGCCAAATTCGCTAAACACGTGGCCAATAAACTTAATTTCCGTTTGTAAAAATTGTGATTTGTTTGGGTTAAACTCTAACCCAATTGATTTTGCTCTTTCCAATACAAGTTCAAGCGTTTTATAATTCTCTTCTTTGGATGCGGAGTGGATCAACATATCGTCAATATAAATTATTACATTGGGTATATCACTGAAATGTTTTACCATTTCCTGATGAAATATCTCAGGAGCAGACTTTTTTACCAAAAGGTAATCTAAAAAACCGGTGTCTTCCAAAAGGGGTAATAAAAGTTGTTAATAAAGACGATTCGTATTCAAGCGGACAGATCCAAAAACCCGAATTTGCATCTAATGTCGTGAAATATTTGGAATGACTTAAACGAGCTTTGCATTCTTCTACTGTCGGAAATTGATAATGTGTTCTTAAAATGGCCTTGTTAAGATTTCTGGGATCTAGGCACACACGTAGACTACCATCTGTTTTTTGCACTATTACAATAGAACTCACCCATTCAGTTGGTTTTTCAACTTTTTTTATCACTCCTAGATCTTCCATGCGCTTTAATTCTTGCTGTAGTTTATCTCTTAAACTAAATGGTAGACGGCGTGGACAATCAACAACAGGCTCCACATCTGACTTGATTTTTAAATGAACTTCGTTTTTTAAACACCCAAGGCCACTGAAAATATTAGTATACTTATTTAAAAAACTCAAATTTTTGTCACTGATATCAAACTGACTACCTTTCGGTTTGGGACTATCAGGTTGTATATAATTAGCTACGTTAAATATTCTCTTTATTAAATTAAGTTCAATGCACGAGGGTAAACCTATTGTGCGACAGTCTATATTTGCTACATAAAACTTTAAGAAAAATACTTTATTTTTATACAAGCACTTAATTTGACATTCACCAACTATAGGAAGTGGTGCTTTACTGAATGTTAATAATCTTGTTGTTGACTGCACAATATTTTTATTTACTTAGCTGCAACTGTTGATATCTGGCGAATGAAATCACATTGGCCTGTGCGCCGGTGTCCAAAAGGCATTTAACCCATTTGTTATTGATTTTAATTATAACGTCCCACGATATTACTGGTGTTAACGGCGATGCTGAAGATGACGACGGCACTGATGCTCGGTGCGACGGCCATGATAACGGAGATTTCAAAGACAATGACGATAACGATTTGTGGTAAGAAGACCCAAGAATAGTGAATCAGCATCAGACGATTCTTATCGATCGATCGATTATGTTCGATCTACACATTTTCGCACAGTGATTTCTTCTTCCGCATTTTCTACAGACTGCTCCAATCGCCGGACACTTGTATTTGTGGATCTCGCCACATTTTGTACATACGTTTGCGTTGCTTTGTTGCGGTTTTTTGTAACTGGTGAAGTTGATGTTGTTTTTTCGACCAATAGAAGAAATCGAAAAAGTTTTGTTGTAACTCTGGTTACTTTGGCTGTATTGTGCACCGCTCGATTTGTTGTTGTTTAACCGCGAATCGTTGGATTTTAATGCTCCTATCATAGCGCTGTCATTTTGACCTTGCAATTGTTGAGCTTGTTCCTTTGAAATTTCTAGTGTTCTGGAAATTTCGATGGCTTTGTCTAATTGGATGTCTCCTTCATTTAATAATTTTTCCTTGATACGAATTAAGTTATCGTGTAAACCGCAAATAAAGATATCACGCACAAGTTCTTGCCTTAAGGAACCAAATTCACATGATAAACTGAGGTTTTTTAAAGCGGTTGCATACGCATCAATGGACTCATTTACGTTTTGTTTGCGCGAAAAAAAATTGTGGCGTTCCATTGCAATATTAGGCTTTGGCAAAAAATGTGACTTAAATAGCACTACTAAGTCTTCATACCCTACTGTGTCCAAATTAACATTGAATGAATTAAATATTTCCAAACAATCAGGTCCCATTAAGTGTAAAAGCAGAGCAACTTTACGAGAATCACTTTCTGACACACTTCACATTTAACGGTGGTAAATACGACGAATATCCCTGACTGTTGTGGGATTGCGCACTTAATTGTTCGTACTCGGTTTAGCCTCGTTAATCATTTTTCTTTTAATATAATTTTTAGTTAAACACACCTGAGACCATATTGAAGTTAATTAAAAAAGGTTCTTTATTTTTTCATGTCTTTATTTCACAACTGTCTTCTATGGACTGGCCTGAACATCAATTCATTGTTATACTTTGTAAAGTATAAGTAAAATAGTTTTGGTACAATTGTACTGAATATATAAGTTAGTGCTACTTTACTTTAAGTGTACATGTATATGATATCATAACAAATCTAGCATCATTGAGCCTATTGGGATAGCACAGAAACATAAAATTAGAAAAATTTGCAACAAAAGAAGACTAGTCAGCAGCTGGCCTCTTTCTCAGGATCTCCATATCTTACCGCTTAGACATCACCATCACCGGTCTAAGCTCTTTTATAAAATGCCACACGATACAAGAGTATCAAATGAACTATGTTTATTCCCAAACAAACAAAAGAAATGGCTTTTCAAAATTGACTGAAGTCAAAAACTTGCTTGTAAATGCTGTTAAGCGAAACTACAAACTATTTTTTATCAATCGCGTTAATTTTGTTGATGTGTATTTTTTAAATATTGTATAAATTTCACCTCTTTTTTTGTATAAAAAACTATGAATCAATTGTGATGTTTTTTGCATTTACCTCACAACTTGCGTTTTTACCCCACAGTTAAATTTAACTCAACACAATTTTATTAAATTTAGTAACTTATAACTGGGCCTTG